>JAQIBA010000168.1:0-108823 GCA_028293925.1 Brueelia nebulosa | reverse complement strand
CAAAATACACATAGATCTATTCTTTAAGATGTAGATAAAAGGAAAAAACCTCTCCTGAGCTCAGGTGACGCCGTTGTTTAGAGTTATTCGTAAAACTAACTTTTGCAAACTTTTTCAAACTTTTTTTTGTACTCCCAAATGTACCAAAAATCGAAATCTTTCAGAATAAAACAAAACACACATAGATCAATTCTTTATGATGTAGAGAAACGGAAAAAAACCCTCCTGAGCTCAGAGGACGCCGTTGTCTCAAGTTATTCGTGAAACTAACTTTTTCAAACTTTTTCAAACTTTTTCCTGTACTCTCAAATGTACCAAAAATCGAAATCTATCAGAATAAAACAAAATACACATAGATCCATTTTTTAGGATGTAGAGAAACGGAAAAAATCCGTCAAAACCTCAGAGGACGCCGTTGTATCAAGTTATTCGTAAAACTAACTTTTTCAAACTTTTTCAAACTTTTTTCTGTACTCCCAAACGTACCAAAAATCTAAATGTGATTAATTAAAACATAATACACATAGATCTATTCTTTAGGATGTAGAGAAACGGAAAAAACCTCTCCTGAGCTCAGGTGACGCCGTTGTTTAGAGTTATTCGTAAAACTAACTTTTGCAAACTTTTTCAAACTTTTTTCTGTACTCCCAAACGTACCAAAAATCTAAATGTGATTAATTAAAACAAAATAAATATAGATCTATTCTTTAGGAAGTAAATAAACGGAAAAAACCCGTCGGAACCTCAGGTGACGCCGTTGTTTAGAGTTATTCGCAAAACTAACTTTTTCAAACTTTTTCAAACTTTTTCCTGTACTCTCAAATGTACCAAAAATCGAAATCTATCAGAATAAAACAAAATACACATAGATCAATTCCTTAGGAAGTAGAGAAACGGAAAAAACCTCTCCTGAGCTCAGGTGAAGCCGTTGTTTAGAGTTATTCGAAAAACTAACTTTTTCAAACTTTTTCAAACTTTTTTCTGTACTCCCAAACGTACCAAAAATCTAAATGTGATTAATTAAAACAAAATACACATAGATCTATTCTTTAAGATGTAGAGAAACGGAAAAAAACCGTCGGAACCTCAGTTGACGCCGTTGTTTAGAGTTATTCGTAAAACTAACTTTTTCAAACTTTTTCAAACTTTTTCCTGTACTCCCAAATGTACCAAAAATCGAAATGTGATTATTTAAAACAAAATACACATAGATCTATTCTTTAGGAAGTAGAGAAACGGAAAAAACCTCTCCTGAGCTCAGGTGACGCCGTTGTTTAGAGTTATTCGTAAAACTAACTTTTGCAAACTTTTTCAAACTTTTTTTTGTACTCCCAAATGTACCAAAAATCGAAATCTTTCAGAATAAAACAAAACACACATAGATCAATTCTTTATGATGTAGAGAAACGGAAAAAAATTCTCCTGAGCTCAGAGGACGCCGTTGTTTAGAGTTATTCGTAAAACTAACTTTTTCAAACTTTTTCAAACTTTTTCCTGTACTCCCAAATGTACCAAAAATCGAAATGTGATTATTTAAAACAAAATACACATAGATCTATTCTTTAGGAAGTAGAGAAACGGAAAAAACCTCTCCTGAGCTCAGGTGACGCCGTTGTTTAGAGTTATTCGTAAAACTAACTTTTGCAAACTTTTTCAAACTTTTTTCTGTACTCCCAAATGTACCAAAAATCGAAATCTATCAGAATAAAACAAAATACACATAGATCTATTCTTTAGAAAGTAAATAAACGGAAAAAACCCGTCGGAACCTCAGGTGACGCCGTTGTTTAGAGTTATTCGCAAAACTAACTTTTTCAAACTTTGTCAAACTTTTTCAAACTTTTTTCTGTACTCCCAAATGTACCAAAAATCGAAATCTATCAGAATAAAACGAAATGCACATAGATCTATTCCTTAGGAAGTAGAGAATTTAAAAAAACTTTTCCTGAACTCTCGTGACGCCGTTGTTCATTTTTTCAATCATGAAAACTTTCCACAACTTCATTCGTTCCTATATAAAAGCGTTCTATGTTTAAACACAGGTGTGGGGCAATATTTATACTTGTACTATTTATACTAGTAATACTATACTTTCATACCTTTGTAATGATTTGATTGATATCCGTTTGTTGTAAGATATATATATTTGGAATTGAAAATTAATTGCTTTATTTTCTTGGATTAATTCCATATTTCATTAATTAACTATTTAATTATTTGCCATTACTTTCATATGAAGGTTTTCTTTTAGTTCAGGCAAAAAATAGACATACTCGAACCGAATACACAAACTGAATATCAAATACCTACCGAATATTCGGCGCATCCCTAGCAAATACAAAATCCAAAATTTGTCCTCCAACTTTATCCAGGTTATATCAGGATTATCTAGAACTGACCGTTGCACTAAAAACTCAGCCAGCTGCGTTTCATAGGAAATAATAACCAACATTACATTTTAACCCGATTACCTTTAATTATAATAAGTTAAAAACACTTCACTTACATATATCTCACATTTTCTCACATTCAAACAAACAAAAATCTCATTCTTCATTGGAAAACCACACAAATTCTCAATTATTTCATAAAAACAACGGCAACGGTTAATATAAAATGGCAACGCTGTATTCTCATCTCAGCCTTACGCTCCTCCTCCTCCTCCTCTCAAGGATGACGTCGCCAGACCGAAGTCAACGCGTCTACATTTTCATTTCCGGCTTTGACATATACGAATACAGAAATCCCAATGGTTGACGGCACTCACCCAATATATTTATTAATTATAAAAAAAAAATACGATTCTGACTTATCTTAACACTGCAATTAATTTTAATATTCAATGTCCTTGATGTTCCAATTAATTTTTATATGCATATATATTGCCATTAAATTATACATTGTGAGAAATAGAAGAAAAAACACACACTATCAGAACTTTCCTGAACGCAATTCTGTACAACTAACTACACAAAAAGTCGAAATCTTCAAAATAAAAAAAAATACACATACACCTATTCTTTAGGAAGTCGAGAATCGGAAAAAACAACTCTTGAGCTCAGAGGACACCGTTGTATCAAGTTATTCGTAAAACTAACTTTTTCAAACTTTTTCCTGTACTCCCAAATGTACCAAAAATCGAAATCTATCAGAATAAAACGAAATGCACATAGATTTTTTTTAAGAAAGTATGTAGTTTTTTTAGGCGTCAATAAATTTTTGTATTTTGTTTGATATTTTAAATAACGATAGAGTTTCGAAGTGGGACGTGGGAAGTTTAATTAAAAATGTTCGTTGGAGCTTCTGTGTGAGAGTTTAGATTTCAATATGTCGGAACTTGCTTGGTGAATGTATTTGTAAACTGTGATGGTCTTTCGGGCAAAGCGTTTGTTTCTGGTTACAGGATGCTAAATGAACTCTGAGCTAGTATCATGACTTTTTTAGGCATATTAGTAATTTTTTTATTTAAACAACTCTACAAATCAGATATTTGTAACTTGTGAAGAAAAACTTGTATTCACCATAAAGTAAGAAAAGCGATTTTTTTGATTTGTTTAGTTTTGCTCTATGGTCATGAGGTTGGAGAGGGGGAGTCAGCGGTAGAGTTATTCTAGAATTGAATTTAGAAATTATTATACTATTATTATTACTATAGAATTGAAAAGAAATAATTAATTAGGATCGTTTATTTTTAATATTATTTTAGAGGTATCATTCAATTTTTTTATTATAAACTTGAGCTTCTGACGAAAAAATCTAATTTTTACAAGAAATTCCTATAACTTACGTAATTTGTTATCAGCTGACAACTACCCTGATAAAAATTTTATGAATTTAGTATTCATTTAATATTATTTATTTTATTTTAGCGGAATGGAAGATTCAGGAAAAGAGTTCAGACCAGAAGAACATGGACTGGATGCATCATTTAGATTAACCAATTATGCCGAATTAAAAGGATGAGGTTGTAAGGTTCCTCAAATAGTTTTAGATAAACTGCTTGAGGAGTTACAAAAAGACAGAAGTAGAGATGATGAAATTAATAATAAACCAAAAGTAGGAATCGGTTTGGATTCTGCTGTTATTCCAATTAAGGGAACAAACACTTTCCTGCTTCAAACATGCGATTACTTCTACCCAATCATCGACGACCCTTTCCTAATGGGAAGAATCACCTGCGCCAACGTAGTCAGCGATCTCTACGCAATGGGTGCCACACACATTGACTGCCTGCGACTCATGCTGAAAAACTCCACAAACATGACCAAAGAAGAAACACAAGTTGTTGTGCCTTTGCTCATTCAGGGATTTCAGTCTGCAGCCAAAGAAGCCGGCTGCAGAGTGCGTTCCTTTACAGTGATGGAAAACCCTTGGTGCACAATTGGAGGCATTGCCACTGCAGTCTGCACTGGTGATGAATTCATTATGCCAGAAAATGCTTGTGTCAATGATGCAATAGTTCTCACCAAAGCCTTGGGCACACAGATTGCATGCAGTGCACATCACTGGATTGACATCCCAGAAAAGTGGTCCAAAATCAAAGACCTTGTCACAAAAGATGAATTGAAGGCCATATTAAAGCAAGCAGCTCTTTCCATGGCCAGATTAAACCTGGTGGCAGCCACTTTGATGCACAAATACAATGCTCATTGCTGCACTGATGTCACTGGGTTTGGAATACTGGGCCATGCAAAGAATCTAGTTCAGTTTCAAAAAAAGAAAAATATAGATTTGGTCATAGAGAAGTTGCCAGTTTTTCAGAATGTGGACAAAGTGGCAAAAGCTTGCAATTTAACAAAGTTATTGAGAGGGATTTCACCAGAGACTTCAGGAGGGTTGTTAATCTGCATGGCGGAGCAGGATGCTGAGTTGTTTTGCAGGGAGATAGAAAAAGTGGAAAAAGAAAAGGCTTGGATTGTTGGTCATGTGATGGAGGGAAATGGAACTGCAAGATTAGTGGATGAGCCTGAAATAATAGAAGCTGTTCGGAATTTTTAAAATTTACAATGTCAAAACAAGCAAACAACTGAAAATTTAGTCATTTCTTCACTATCTTTTTATTTATTTTTATTTGGGTGGTGGGCAAAGATAAATTTTGTCTAAGCAATTACTCTCAACATTTGAAAAGATATTTATGACTGATCTGAGGCATCTCAATTATTTGAATCTCAAATCACGAAGAACGAATCTTTTCATTTGTGAATATTGCGGTGACATTTTGTAAATTCAGATCCACAAAAATAAATATATTTTCTCTAAAGTTGGCTATTTTATTTAAATCTTCCATTATTTTTAATTATTTAATAAAATGCAAACGATTTCACCACTTACCACATTAATTTTGTGCGTCTCAATGAATCTCGGGTTTTACTTCTCATTAGAAAAAAATAAATCATTTGAGAAAAATAAATTTATAATCATTATTGTACATTCTCAGTATATTTTCACTTTAAAAACGGATTTTTCTATAATTTGTTTAAAAGTCTTTTGCACTTGAACGCAAAGGAATTCATTTATTGACATCAGTTCCGAATTGCTGTCTTCTGCTGCAAACAGACAACTCCCGTTCGCTTTGCAGTGGTCCAATTGGTCACCCAGAGACGCCTGGGAAACGCACACCCGCCCTATTTGCATGAGCAGCGATATCGTGTCCTTCGCCAGGGGAGGAAACGCCTCGCAAATCCGAACCAGAGAGGGCAGAACTGGCCCGAAGAGCATCGGCCTCGTTTCGCTGGTCAGCACTGAAATATTTCCCCTTTCATTAGTCACATTTCCCTTGGAGGAGGCGCAACGGAAAACACACCTGATAAAAGCGTCGAGAGTGTGTTGACGGCCAACCGAGCGACGCTCAGCGATTTGGGAAGAGCATACTGAATGCTGAGATGGGAGACGAGGTCCACCGCGAACACCTGCTTCTCTAGAGAGGGTTGTCTCAGCAGTTCAGGTATGAAGTCGAGGCATATGTGCATGGAGGGGATGCCCTGAACCGTTATGGGGAGCAGCTCTCTCGGATAGCCTTGGAAATGGACTAATTTCGCCAGGGCCGGATCGCTGATAAACATTTGATGCAGGAAAGAGCAGATTAAACTTCTCACTTCCTGCAGCGCCAGCAGCTGACCAGGTTTCGTCTGCAGGTGACAACTCCATTCAGCACTCGCAATATGGCGAACGAAATGCATGAAAACATTACCCTGTCTTCTTCCGTCTCCAAACAGCTTTCGAGCAAGATTTGAACGGCGAGGCTTTCCTGCGCGGATATCAAAGCCAGTCTTAACTCTTCCCTTTCGCTTTCGCACGTGAGCTGTCCTGTCCTTTCCGTGAGAGGAGTGTCGAGCATGTGACGCGCCAACTGACTTCGAGAAGCGGCCAGGGAGGTTTGCAGCACTCTCAAAATAATTGCCAACCCACTCGCACACCTGGAAAACCATCGACCGAGAGATAAAAAAAGGGATAACAGGAAGTCCGTGTTATGATGATATACCTGAATATTCTCTTATCGCATCGTAAAACCTGCAAAGGGTCAATGGCGATATTTTCCTGAGTGAGAGATATGACGTGATTTTCGTTGGGGATCAAAGCCATGATGGTCATGACCCAGAGAGATCTCGGCAGGACCGTGTTCAGGCGAAGCCAGCACTGTTTGTACAAGTCCTGCACGTATTTGGGCACGTTTTCGTCGAGGATCGTTCTGAAATAGCCGGTCAACAGATCCGCGTGAGGCCAAATGTCGGTCGGACGCATTTTCAGCAACTTTTTCAGCAGTCGGCCGGTCCTCGATGGAGAAACGCTCACGAGATTAAATGCTGGAACCAGAATTAAAAGAGTCGTCCAAAACTATGTCGCCGTGCAGCATTTCATCAAGGATTAAGGCACTCTCACCTTCTGTGATGGTGTTTCTCAGAGTCATTTTGTTCGAAACGCTGCTTTTCATTTCCTCCGTTGAAATTATGTCGTCATCTAACCAGTCTTCAACGAGGGACAAATGAGGGAAATGCGTGGCTAGAAGTCGCAGAAGGGATGAAAATAAACCTGTAAAATATTTTAACTTAGCTCATTACAAATCCTTTAAAATATAAAAAATTTTCCTTTTGTGTATTCGTTGATCTTTCGATTTCTTGTGTAGCAACGACGGCGCATAATCTAACTTTTAATATAATCTCTTCCATATTTATCTGGGATTTCATATACATAAAATTCCAGATTATGTCCGTATGTCGTCCGCGTCTTCAGTTACACTCAGAATTTTTCGGAAATCATAAAAAAGTTTGTCATAAGTTCATTTGTCAACGTAAAACTGTAAATAGCGCAATTGACGGTTGACCATTTCAGTGTTGCCAACCTAAGGGTTCAAAAAGACCAAAGGAATTTTTCAGGGATTATTCATATACTTCGATTACCAACTCGATCCCAAATATTCACGAACAATTAAAACATTACTGATTTTTTTTTATAAAAAAAATAAAAATACCCGCAAAGCTACTCTGATCCTTCTGCGCTTGCTGCAACAGATATTTAATGGGTAGTTCGGCCATGAATTCGCTTGAGTAGCTCATTACGTGTTTTCCGGCCGCAGCGAAGGCAGAACTGTTGGCCAGTCTGGTGTCTTCGTACAGTAACAGGTAGTACAAAAGGAGAAGTTGAGATGTGAGGGAGGGCCGGATGCTTGAATCCGCATCGGAGAACTCATCGTCGTCTTCGGATTTCTCGGACAACTGAGCGGATAAACTCTGAAAAATTAATCCCCATTTTTTACTTTGTTCGTGAGACTCTTTAGAAAAATCAAATCACGAAAATCACGAAAAATACCCTCGAACTCAGTTTCGACTTGGTGTCGAACTGACTCCCGAAAACAGAATTCTGAAAGACCCTTCTGATTTCGTCTTCGCGCAAAGGCTGATTGGTGTTGGTCTGATCGTACAACTTCGAACTCGGTGGTACGAGGATTGAATTTACGTACACTTCGATTAGGGCGGGCAGGACCGGGTGCAGGGGCGCCACGCTGCTGCAGACCTGCCTGCGGGAAAACAAAAGCAAAACTGTCCCTCTCTTTCCACGCGATAACTGTGTTCTCTGGCTGCGAAGGATTACCTGTAAATCCACTTCTTTATAGGAACTCTGTGTTTGGCGAAGGCTCTGCTCTTCAAAAGCTGGTGAATGCAGTGAACAGGCAGAAACCCTGAGATCCCCGCATGCAAATTGGGCGTGACCGGGACTTTGACGGCATGAGAGGTGACCACCTTTTGAGAGATGTCGTTCTCAGTGAAAGCGACCGGGATGGATCACCCTGTGCTAATTTACCTGTTCGGTGAATATTTCCTGAGTGAATATCTGCTTGAGCCTGGCCATGTTGTTTGACCTCGACTGAACTTTCATCCCGAGAGTGGCGCAAACGAGGTCGCAAATGGCCGACAGCTGATTGCTGTGAAAATGGATCGCCATGAGGAGGAGCATTTCCCCGAAAGACGCCGAAATGCCGGTAACACTACAAAAAAGACTTCGATTGTAATTTCTATCCGGATGATGGGAGCCAACGAAGGGAATGACTACCTCTCGAAATAAGCTTCACCCTTGACGAGCCATTGCACCCAAGCGACCGATTTCCTCTCGTGTTCCTGGTTGGCGATGAGGGAGGGACAGGCGATGAGCATGCACAATCCGAGGGATACGAAGCGAATGCCCGCAGGGGTGGGCGGAGGCCTGGAAGTGAGCAGCTGAACAAGGGATGAAACCTCGTCGTCCTGAAATCTGGCAAAGAGTACAATTATTGTACTGACATACGCTATCGGGCTAATCATAAAACAAAATACAATCCAATACAATAAACAAGGGAAAACAGAGACAAACTAATTTCTTCTTTCCGTTCCTACAAATTAAAAACTGCTTTCTCTCCTTATCCCTGATTGCTAATGCGTATTGTAGTCTAAGGACATCCACCCCCAGAATAAAAAAGTAGTCACAAAGGGAAAACCCGAGTGCCGCCTTCTCTCAAAAGAAAGATATAAACCACCATCGAATGGTGCAAAATGGAGGCAACGATTAGTGAACACAATAAAATGCATGAAAATCTTGGCCCCATTCCGTCTATGTTACGTATTCATTTATCTGTGCCCTCGAGGGGTCTTCTGCAATAGAATCCCGTTCAATGTTCAGTTCGGAGCCAAGTCGCATTCGTGAAGTGAGCCTAAAGCACAACGAGTTAATTATTTTGTTATCAGATTAATTTATAGCTTCGCGATATTCAAGCATGAGTTTCTTTACTTTGTTTCATACTCTTCTGTTGCGGGAAGGTTTTCAATGGAAGCCTTTTTAAAATAACCGACGACTTTATCGATAATCACCAACTTTCTTTAATGAAATCCCCATAAAATCGAATGTAACGAATCACAACAGCAAAACAGCGCTGGCTAACTAATGATTTAATATTTAAAGGACAGAGATTTGAATGTTCGACTGAACGAAACGAAGATGACCTTCGCGTGGAAAATAATAATTAGGAGATATCAGACCAAAGCGGGAGTGTTTGGATATTTGCCGAAAAAGAAGGAAAAGTACAAAATCCCCGAAGAAGTGCTTAAACTGAGATCGCAGCAGAGCAACTTTTACAGGTACTTGATGAGTTCATTAATTAAGTTTTTGTTATTCGCCTTTATGAAAAGGAGAGATACAGTATTAAATTCATTTTGCAGATTGGTCAGCGCTTTTCGGAAATACGGACACCAAAAGGCCCAAGTGAACCCCATCGCTCTCCAAAAGGCGGAAGACATCCCCCAACTCAATCCCAAATTTTATAACCTTGAATCCGAGCAAACCGTGACATTCAGAGGAATAATCGGGAAGAAAGACGCCGATGAAGGTTCCATTCGTGACGCCGTGGAATTTCTACAGGAAACCTATTGCAAAAATATCGGTTTTGAATTCGGTTATTTGCCCCAAGAAGAGTACGAGTGGTTCTGTGAGCGAATAGAAAACCTGAAACCTTTGCCTCTGGAAACGGAGATAAATTTAATGAAAGAACTCGTCAAATCTCAAGTGTTCGACCAATTCCTGGCAGCTAAATTCAGCACTCTGAAAAGGTACGGAGGCGAAGGGGCCGAGAGCATGATGGCCGTCTTCTATCAGTTGCTCGAAAGCAGCCAACGGAATGGAATATCCGACATTGTCTTGGGCATCCCCCACAGAGGGAGGCTCAACCTTCTCACTGGTTTGCTCAAACAGCCTCCGGCTTTAGTTTTCAGGTAAGACAGACCTTAAATAAACTGGGAGAATTATTTAAAACTTATCTGAAAACTCATCAGGAAAATCAAAGGGTTGTCGGAATTCGCGCCAAATGCCAAAGCAACGGGCGACGTTTTGAGTCACCTGACATGTTCAGTTGACATCGGGTCTGTCCACGTGACGATGCTGCCAAACCCCTCTCATCTGGAGGCGGTGAACCCGGTGTCGATGGGGAAAACCAGAGCGAAGCAGATGATGGCGAAAGAGGGATGTTACGGCGAAGGGGACACCCCCCTCGGCGAAAAAATTATAAACGTCCAGGTAATAGTCACTCGTCATAAGTATTATGTTCACAAGTGCAATGGACATACTTTATCAGGTGCACGGAGACGCAGCCTTCGCCGCACAGGGCATCAATCAAGAAACCCTTTTGCTCGGAGGTGTGCCCCACTTCAGTGTGGGCGGATCAATCCACGTGATAGTAAATAATCAGCTGGGGTTCACAACCCCTCCCGACAGGGGTCGATCCACCCCGTATGCTTCCGACCTCGCCAAAATGATATCCGCCCCCGTCTTCCACGTGAACGGGGATTTCCCCGACAAAGTGGCTCAAGTCACGGCCATTGCGGTGGAGTATCAAAGAGCGTTCAGGAAAGACGTCTTCATCGATATAAACTGCTATCGACAGTGGGGACACAACGAATTGGACGATCCCACCTTCACCAATCCGGCCACTTATAAACTCATACACAACCGAAGTTATACTGTTCCGGATTTATACTCGAGGAAACTAATCGATAAAAATTCGAACGGTTTGGGTGCCGACGACGTTGAAAATCTAAAAAGAGAATACTACAATGCGTTGAATGAGGAGTTGAAAAATGAAAGTTTCATTCCGGAAGAAAGTTATTTGAGAAGGCAGTGGTCCGGAATGAGCCAAGCGAGCCATAATTTGACCACTTGGGACACCGGAATCAATGTGGACATACTCAGGTTCATCGGCACGAAATCAGTTCAGTATCCTGAGGATTTTCACATTCACAACCACTTACTAAAAACGCACATCAACGGGAGACTGAGGAAAATGAATTATCTCGATGAAAAAATCGATTGGGCCACCGCAGAAAGTTTGGCCATTGGGTCTCTGTTGTATCAGGGGTTTAATGTGAGAATCAGTGGGCAAGATGTCGGACGAGGTGAGAAACGATTGTCATCGGATGGGACTTTTTTAAAAAAGTCCCACTTATTTTTCTATCTCTCCAGGGACATTTTCTCACAGACACGCCATGCTCGTGGATCAAGAAACAAACGAAATTCACATTCCTTTGAATCACATCCTGGAAGATCAAACAGGAAAACTGGAAGTGGCCAACAGTCCTCTATCGGAAGAGGCAGTATTAGGGTTTGTATACATACATACATTGTCATCACTGTCCAAAAACCAACAACTATTCCATACTTTTAGATTTGAATATGGGATGAGCATAGAAAATCCTAAAAATCTGATAATATGGGAGGCGCAATTCGGTGACTTTTTCAACGGGGCCCAAATTATAGTAGACACTTTTATCTCCGGCGGAGAAACAAAGTGGATGAAATGCTCGGGAATTGTATTGCTTTTACCTCACGGATATGACGGTGCAGGACCCGAACACAGTTCTTCCCGTATTGAACGTTTCCTGCAATTGACCGACTCCAAAGAATGGCGGTCGGATGGAGACGATGTGAACATGCAAGTAGTTTACCCCACAACTCCAGCTCAGTATTTTCATTTATTGCGTCGCCAAATGTTGAGAAACTACAGAAAGCCTCTGATTGTGGTTGGCCCGAAAACTCTGCTCCGATTGCCAGAGGCAACTTCGCCGTGGAATTCATTCGACTCCGGTTCCACTTTTCAGGATGTTATTTTTGATCCCTTTGTGGAGCCACAACGGGTCAGGAAAATCATTTTCACCTCAGGGAAACATTTCTATACTTTGCACAAAAAAAGAGCTGAAATGAACAACTCTGACACAGCTATTGTGAGAATAGAATCACTCTGTCCCTTTCCGACACACGAATTACAAAAGCTCACAGATAATTACGCGAATGTTAGAGAAAACATATGGTGTCAAGAAGAACCAAGAAACATGGGGGCTTGGTCTTTTGTTCAGCCAAGATTTCAGAATTTAGTAGGAATTCAGCTGAAATATGTGGGACCTGAAGAACTGGCAACTCCGGCGCTTGTGGGCCAAGAACATTATAAAGTCCAAAATAAAATACTTGAAGACTTATTTCAATGATATAAATTGACTCACTTGATTCCAGCAATGCATCGCAGTGCTGAGTACAATCTCAAAAATGCAGATGCCTGAACAACATATGCATCAGGAAGTACAGAGTCCATTGACATGTGAATGATATTTTGTAACTGCTTTAGAAGTTCATCCCTTAGTAATTGTAAAGCTGTGTGAGAATCACTTTTCCTCTAAAAAGACAAACATTTTTAATATAAAAAAATTAAAAATGTATAAAATGACCATTATTTTGCTGACCTTTTGTCCATTTCTAATGAAAATGGCAAACCAATTCCTGATTGCTTGATCACTGCCCAATAATAATCCAGAGACAAAGGCAACAATATCTCCTGCCCCCACAGTGTCCAAACTAAGTAAAATTGCCAATGCTGGCATCCTGCATAATTCAATCTAAAACAGAATTGGATGAATTTGGGTCTTCATTAAACAAATATTAGCAGAGCCTAAAACTTATTACTTACACATTTTGATCTTATCATTAAAGCTTGAGATGGATTCATTTGACACAGCATTCTTAGAGTTTTATTTCTAATTTTGCCACCAATGCTTTCTTCATCTTGCCTTTCCCCATTGGCAATTAAAGCAGTGCATACTGCAATTTCAGATATTAACAGATGTGAAAAAGTAAACCTTTGTTAATTATAAGGCAATAAAACAAATTATAAATACCTTCCCAAAAATAATCAGGGGCATTGGCCAGAATCCAACAAATAACAGTAGGTCCATACTTAACATGTAAAAGAGTTTCCACAACATCTTGCACTGCAAGAAGAGCAGGTAATTCAGCCAAAGCAATGCAAAGCACATCACAGATTTCCTCAAGGTATACAGCATTGTCAAACAAGTCTGAATGCTTAATGTAAGCCTCATTGTGTTGGCAAATCTACAATTAAAAATAGCATAAGTACTTGCAGTACTACTAACATCAGATAGAGATGAAATATTTATGAAGTTCATAACTTTTTGCTTAACTTTATTATTTAAATTTATACCTGTGATGCAATTCCTAAAATTTCACTCAAAACTAATCTTAATCTTCTGGTTGAATCACTTCTCTCAAATTCAAGAGCCAATCCATTTTGTACAGAGTTTATTAAGATGCCTTCTGACTGGATTCCCTGCTTTTGTCTGAAAATAACAAAAGATAACAGTTCATTTTAATCAAACAACTTTTCAGCATTTATTACCTTAACTGCTGCTCTCTTTTAACGTCAACTTCTAAAGCGTGAAAATCAATTGAGAGTAATGCTACAATTGAATTGACATGCTCGATCCCCGTGAGTAGTTTCAATAACTCTTTTCTTCCTTCCGAGCACTCTTTGGTCGAGTCTAAAGGAGATATCAAACTCATTCTAACCAAACATGGTAAAACCGGCCGGATTTCTCTGTGCGAACATTTAGAAAGCTCTTCAATGTCGACCATTTGAAGAGCGCGAAACACTCGGGGTGAAACGGGGTAACTGAAATCCATTTTTGATGAACCTAGCACTCACGCACAACCAAAAACAGTTTAAAATGATCCCATTTGTTTACTATACACAACGACATATCGCCCATAAAGCACACAGATGAACAGAAAAGGGGGCCCCACGCATGCGCAATAAGCGCATTCAGAAAAACGAATTATGTTGCAAAATCCTCATTCGCTTTCGTGAGTTATTGCAATTATTTTGTTGCACCGTAACCTCCATAAAATCTCCAAAAATATAATTGCTATTTGTTTAAGATTTTCTATTGAACAATGACAATTACATTGGGACTATGGGATGAAACACATTAGGTCAATTTTATCAAAATAAAAATAAGTCTTTTTTCATATTATATGGATGAAGACATTTATTTCCATTTAATTCACCATTTAGATTTCTATATAAAAATCTACAATAGAAAAAAACTACTTTTAATTTTTTACATGTAGACTAGCCTTAGGGTGAATTAAATCCTGAAAAAAATTATATCTAATAAACTGCCACTTATTATGTTATTATTTAAGAAAGTAAAACCAAATGTATTTTGTCATGTAAAATTTCCAATTTCTGAAAAATTTATATATATATATATATATGGTGGTGTATACTATACCAAAATAAGAAAGGCAAAGGAAGAGCTGAAGGACATAAAGTTAACTTAATAATTATTAATAATTAATGTACAATGCATGAGAATATTATTTCCCATAAAAAGATGGAAATTCTTCTCATTTCAGCCACAGTTTATTATGATTTTGGTAGTTTCTTTTTTTCTGCAGACTGCCTAAGTGAAAATCCTGCTCCTGTAAAAGCTTTAAAATCCTCATTGGGATCTTTGTTTTCTTTTGAATTGGTAGGTGGTCTTGAGTTTCTCATAAACTTTATGGTTCCAATTTTGTAGTTATAATCAGGAATGCCCCTTTGATAAGATGTTTTATGATTTTCCTTTTCTTCACATAAAGATTCCTTTCTTTTTTTCCCATCCAAACGATTCCCTGTCCCCTTAAATGCTACAAATCCAACTGGTTCAACTGAAAACTCTTCTTCTTCAATAGCCATTTCTTCTGTCTTGTTTTCAGGATCTGGTTCTTTGTAGCCAACAGGGGGAGCAAAATCAACCTGAAGATAGTAAAATGCAATTGTTAGAAATTTCCTTTACTTTTTTTCCAGTTCCACAGTTCATGGCACTCACATTCATATCACACTCAATAATGGTGACTGCCTGCCCTGGTTTTGTCTCCAGAACACATAATTCATACACTTTCGAATTATACTTTATGGCAATTATGTCACCAGTTGTTAAACAGGCAAAGGACCTCAGGCAGTTCTCTAACACTGCTTTGGGATTACTTATATCTAAGAAATCTTCTGTTTGTGGTTGGAACCGAGAAAATGTTGCTACTGGAAGAGTCACATTTTCTATGTTTATAAGATCACCTTCTTCAAGTAATAAGTTTCTCATCATCTGAAATCAAAAGTTTTGTTGCATTACTTTGTAACTTTAAATACTGTCAAATCCAATTTTAAACAATATAACAATATATTACCCAGTATGGCAGATAAACCCGATCTTCATCAGCTACAAACTCTAAAACTCCGCAATGTGTCATCCTCGACATTTTTTTGTTTGTCAGTTTAAACAATAAGGGATAATTAATATTAAGTTTAGTTAAAGCATCTAAAGCCGATGGAGGCATTATTATTTTTCCACCTCGTTCGACATCTTCCCGGTCGTTACCAGGAAGCATGGACACTGAGTAGCATCTGTATTGCACATTGAAGGACCTGGGGATTTCGGGAAACGTATTGATCGAAAACTGTAAACATAAATCAGCAAAAATATTACACAAATAATTATTTCGACCAACATCAACAAGAGTTTTGGTTACACGACAAATTTACCATTTTAAATACAGCATTCAAGTTTATAAAAACCCTAACTCCGAATTTGACGAGCGCAAGCACTGATTTCTCTTCTGAAGAATGACAGGAACTCTTTTAAAATCAACTACCCACCATGTTTTAAAGTCTTCTGCTAAGTGCAAAAAGGCGGGAAAGTTATGACGTTGACGCATTTTTAAAATTACGTTTAGTTTCAAAAACTTAGATTCAAATGCCTCAACTCTTAAAAGTTCACATTTTAAATAAAGTATCGAAACTTTTACAAAAAAAAACAACAAGAAGAACGATTCGTCAGCAGTTTTTAAGCAGATGAACGATCTCATGCAGCTTTCTAATCCTACTTTGGGATTACTTATACTGCATCTTTAACCGTTTACCATTAAAGATTTCATTGTTGGTAAGCAAAAAAATTAAAAAGATTTCATAATAAAAGAGTTGAGGCGAATGAAACTATTGAAATAATTTAAAATGACTGAAAGCTGTGGGATGTTCTACACTAAATAAGAACCCGCATGACATTGATCTAAAAGCGATGAAGACTTTTAGTTTCACTTTGTATCATAACTCACCATTTGAAAATGTTCACAAATGTATTTTTGAGTTTTTCTTTGCCGCTTTTATTAAACTGTTTATCATCTGTGTCCACAGGTTATTGGATATCAGATTTGAGAAACGCGAGGTAAGAAATATTTTGAAAATATTATTAAAACATTTCCGTTGTTGAGAAATGTTAAATGATTTTTGCAGGCAACTACAAACTGCAGATGATGTTAAAGAAGAAAACAGCACCAGTCAAGATTTCCTTGAAAATAGCACAACCAGTGTCAATGGTGATGACGGATTGTTTTGGACGGTGTCAGACACGAATGAAACGACAGAAGACAGTGTGACAGTTCAGATGGAACAGCGGGAAACAGTACCTGAAGAAACTAATAATGGCGAAATCGAAGCTGTGAAAGACACGGAAAAAGAAGAGGCTAACATTCAGGTTCTAATCACATCTGCCTTTCATTAATTCCTAAAATTAACGTTTCATCCTTTGATAGAAGTAATTTTTTTCAGGGCAGTGTTTTTACAGAAGCAAGCCCAACTGAAACAACGGAAATGGATCAAAAAATAGTCCTTCAGAGAACGAACTGCCATTTAGAAATAGCGATTCAAAGCACCTCTGATTTGAAGATACGAATTATGTTTGGTCAATTGCAAAATAACACATCCGGGAAATGTTGCATAACTCTAAATGGACCTGAAAGCAGTATGTTGGCTATTTTCATAACAAACATTCATTTATTTCAAAATGGGTCCGATGGAGAAGTGTTAAGAGTGATTACTTCGAATCATGGTTCAGCTTATGTCCTTAAAGAGTAAGTATTTATTTTATTATACGAAAATAAGTGACTTATTCAGGAGAATTTATTCTCATATTCTTTTTTGATTTCAGATACCACCATCAAAATGCCTACCAACCACTGCTCCTTACGGAAACGCACAAAGTATATTTAGTATTGTATTATACAGTTACAACCGTTTTTCCAAATGAAGCAGCATCGCATTTTAATCTCGAAGTGCTCACATACCACAAAACTGAAAATTACGGTCCAACGAAGATTCCAAAATATTTTTCCCCCTTTTCTCCATCTCAAAACCAAAATTTTGATAAATTTTATGCATACAAATGAGCCTTTTTGTTTTAACTAAAACGAAAACTTCTATTTTTTTAAACCTTTTGAAGTAATAATTTGAAGTTATGTATATTAAGAAAGTTTTCCCCACAGTTTGTTTTATTGTCCATAGAGTGCTTATGAATAAATACATCTGAAATAAACAGTTTTCAGATTTTTATTTTATTATTTTGCTTTTTTTTTAAATCCGAACAAAAACAAAATTAAAATATTGCACATAAACTTAACATAAATATTACAACAAAAGTACAGTGCTTACCAAATTTACCAAACGCAAAAATAACTAACAAATGCGTAGGAAATACTGAATAATAAAGCATACGTAAACCGTACTGATGAATGTATTACGATAACAGTTTTAGGAGACCCATTGAGGAATTTCGCTCTTCCGCAATTCTTTGTTTTCGTACAACATTTCGGCGAATTTGGCCGCCAAAGGATCTCTGTTTACGGTGGTAACGGCAACCACGTTGTCCCCACGGCAATAAAACGCGATGAATTTCAATTCTTCGATCAAACCGTCGATCACAACGTCGTCAAAACCCTGCGTGTACCCTTAAAATAATAAAAAAAAGTCAGTAAAGGCTTTGGGGTCGCTGTCCAATCCAAATCTGGAAAGACTGTGCACCTGCATATCTGAATCCCTTCCCGAACAACATGGTCCAGAAAAAGGGCACAGCTTTAAGGGATCTCTTCAGATCCAGCATGTTGTAAGCGGCCATTTGCCCGTGGTAACTCGCTAACCCCCAATGTCCTATGCTCGCTTTTTGTCCCAGGACGGGGGCGTAGGCGATGTCTCCTCCGGCAAACACATCCGCAGAAGATGTTTGCAGATACTGTAATAAATATTCCAATTTTCACTTGTTTCTTATGAATTAGGCCTCTATTCATCATTACCTCATTCACTTCCACGGTCCCATTGTCTCTAACGGAAATTCCACTTGAATTTAAGTAACACGTATTGGATACGGATCCAATGCCCACTAAACACACATCGGCCGGTATTTTAGTGCAGTCGTTGAGCACAACAGTCGTCAATTTACCGTCCGATCCTTCAAACTTTTCTATGCTTTGATTTAGGCAAAACTTGACGTTTTTTTCCTACAGGATCATTAATGCAAAGATTGATGAGAGTGAAGGAATAGTTAAGTGCAGAGGAAGTCACGGTTTACCTCAAAGAGTTTTTGAATGCAACTTCCGATTACAGAACCGAAAACGGTTTTGAATGGAGTGTCCCTTCCGATAACGGTGACGGAACTCACTTTATCAACGCAAAAAGCCGCAACTTCCATTCCTGAAAAGATTCACATTATCCACAAATTGAGATTATATTTGGCCGAAGCGAAGGACAAGAATAGCTTTAAGTAAAGCTGATAAAGACTGCTTTCATTTATTATTACCTATGAAAGATGTTCCCAATATAACAACTCTTGAACTTTTGTTTAAAGCTTCCATTATTTTCCTCGCGTCTTCCGCCGTCCTCAGCACAAAAATATTTTTCAATTCGCTACCGGCCACGCTCAGACGTCGAGGTCTGCAACAAATAACCCTTAAGCATCTGAATCAAAGTTGGGTCAAAACTTGTCGAGGCAATCTTACGTGGAGCCCGTCGCCAAGAATATTTTGTCATAATTTAGCGTCTGTCCGTTGCTTAAACACGCCGACTTCTTCTGTGCATTCAGCCCGCAGAGTTGGGTGCTTTGCATTATTTCGATGTTCCTCGACTGATAGAAATCCAGCGGACGAAGGAATATCTTCTCCACTTCGACGTCCATCGCTTTGCTTAGTTTTATTCTGTCGTAGGGCAAATACTTCTCCGCCATTACGAAAACTATTCTTCCGTCGAATCCCTGCTGCCGAAGAGTTTCCACGCAAATTGTGCCAGCCGGGCCTATGTAAAAACCAATTACACTTTTAAAAAAGTGAATAAATACAACTCGTTCCGCCTAATATGACAATTTTATTTTTGTATTTACCTCCACCAACTACAACGAACGTCGCCTTTTTAGGATTTATGGTCGCCGTGAATGGTTTAACCCTTTTGTTGGCCGCGAGAAGTTCTTTGTCGGCGCGAACAATAACATTTCCATCTGAAATCTTAACTTCGTAACAAGGCAAGCTGTCCAGTCCGGGAAAGTCTTCTATGTCTCCTGTAACAGAAATCACGTTAGGGAAATGACTGAGTGAGGTTTCTAAAAATTCTTTGATTCTCACCGCTGGAAGTATTGAAACAAGCTCCGTGCCATTGACACCGAATGCGACCGTCCCCGAGATGCCCATTGACAAGTGGGGCTCCGTAATGGGTGCATTTGGTGCCCAAAGCAGAAATTTTTCCCTTTTGTTTCACCAGTAAAACTTTCCCTCCTTCGTCTCCCAAATCGACCACTTTCATTCTGGGAACGAAATTATAATTTTCACTCTTTTGTCTGAATTCATTCGCTTGCGAGCGTCATTGCATCAACAACTCACCCATTTTCTTCGATTTCGTTTTCTTTGCATACGACGCCTTCGATGTATTCAGTACCTGTCAAGTGCAAATTAAAAAGATACATTAAAATTACTTTAAATTACGTTATTGGTCGGTACTATTCTATAATTCTACTGATAAACTTTGTTTCTTCCGCTATTTAATTAATATTACATTTATAAATGTGTAAAACAATTTAATGAAAACCAATGAAATTTCACTTTTCACTTTGTACGGATGAAAAACAATCAATTTTGTACTTTCAAAATATTTAACTACGAATTAATCATTTTTAACATTAAAAAAGTGCCAGGATTGAGCTGATAAATAAAAAGATAATAACTAAATCGGGGTGATGGTCCATCATAAAGTGTTGCATCAATCTTGTTCGTCCCAAATCCATCGAATTAATTAGAAAAATAAGTATAAAAGTTTTACTCAGTCCTCCACAATGGACGACCGCCCAAAAATAAAATTAAAAGTTAAACATAAAAGCAGAAAACACATCCGCCGAAAAATTAATGCCAAGGGTTCGAAATCTCAGGTTTCGGTTCTAAAATAAAACCACTGCTAACAAACCAACAGGTTAATCAACACAAACATTTTACAACATCGGAAAAAAGGAGCAGGCAAACAAAGCTCACAAAAACAGAACCTAAGCGATAGGGTTATTATCGAACCCATTTTTCTTTGGACTGAATTTCCTGCCTGTAGATAAAGACGAACCCATGTTTCTCCTGGTCTGAAGGTTTCTCGAGGTGAAGAAGTTCGCCGCTGATCTCTTCCTGAGGGGATCGTCTGGAACAAACATTAGCAGAGTTTAATGGAAGAATGGGTGTCCAGAAGACGGACTTTCCTCGGCCTTGAAGGGATTTCGTGGTGGGTAGTGGTATAAGGGCGGGGTTCCGCCTGCACTCGAGAATGGGTATTTTCAATGAAAAGAAAACCTGAGTAGGTGTTTTTCTCAATTTGTATTGTTCCTCAGGTGGAGCAGGATATAACAGAGGAAGAAGACCTAAAGGCAAAGATTTATAAAATGTCATTAATTAAAAAAAGAACAGAAAAGAAAAGCAGACCTTAGTAAGAAGGAGAAAAAGGAAAAGTAACTGCTGTTGAAAAAAGAGTGGTTCAGGTCGGCCTAAACAAAAAATAAATAAATAAAATAATAATTAACTGAAGACTTATTATTAAGCTCAAAAACCATAGACGTACATAAGATACAAATGGCTACTCAAAATTTCATAATGGCTACTGGTCAATGTAAGGAATTGTGCTGTTCTCCACATTACATTAAATCGTAGACTCCCAGAAAACGTCCACATACTGATAATTGTTCTTCTGGAAAATTCATTTTTCCTGAAATACTCGCAGGTAGTGTTTGATTAAGTAAAAACCACTTCCCTTTATTGGCCTTGATCACAATGCACATAAAGTAGGATAAGGTCGTGTCCATTCACCGAACCGAAATGAAAGTTTTTTTTTTATAATTAATAAATCCATCAAATTTACTTATCTTTTTCAGTTTCATATAATATATATTATAACAGTTTTATGTAGACTTTGGTATGAGTGGTATAAAATGATTAAAAAAAATTTAAATTTAACTGCTTAAAATTAAAAATAACAAACTCTTATTAGAAAAGTTTTTAAACAATTGCACTGGACACTGAATTCTTACTACATTGTTCAAATTCATTATAAATATAATTAATTAATATTTTTATTAAAATATTTATAGGCGTTAACAAAAAACTAATTTTCCTTCTGATTCACTTATGGAAATCCCGACATTTTAAGTTATAATCCCAATATATATATATATCACAAAGTTTAAGTACGTGTGATTATATATTTGCCCTTCTTTGCGTACCTCATTAATAACCGATATATAAATTAAATCAAATTAATTTAACTTACGTATTTGTCGGAAAAGAAGTCGGTTTGTTTTGCCGAAGAAGGCCGAGACCGTATTCGTTTGGCCTCGCCAAATGAGACTCAATGAAAAGTTATACGCAGCGAATCCTAGCGAGTTTATTCTTAAATACATTTGATTTTGTCTTACCTGTGAACACATTAAAACAGTGGCGATCGTCATCGTCATAATCATTCTTATAAAGGAGAAACAATTCCAAAAAAAGTCAAACGTGGTCAAAGCAATTGTCAAAAATTGATCCCCACAGATTTTAATGAACTTCACAAGAAGTCACATAAGGCATGGCTATCAGAAAACAACTAAATACAATTTTAAGTAAACATAAATACAGACTAAGTTGAATACCAGTTGTTTTTTTAAATTTCTTGTACCCTCACTGCAGATATAAGAGCATTGCAATAACAATACTTAATTAAAATTGTGTTTCCTTTTTGAATAAAAAAGATTTTCCTGAATTAATTAGATTTTTAGTGTACAGTGTTTTTTAGCTTAAGTTTGTAATAGCTTAGGCAATGCCCTTCACATTTAAAGAATAAGGATATATCTTAGTATAATAGTATAATTATAAGAGTAAGTTAATACCTTAATGTAATTTTTCTGGCAAAATTTGCATGAAATGCTAAGTTTAAGCACTATTTTAATTTTAAATACCAAGGCAGTCCATTTTCCATATACTTATGCTAATAATAGGGGGTTTATTGTTGCTCTTAGATATGATTTTTGGGTTTGCATGTGGGTAAGCATAGCAGTTCCAGAGTTTGCATTTATTTAAACTAAGAGGTGAAAAACAAGTTTTATGAATGGCATCAAATATTTCCCTGTCAGAACAAACAACACAACCCCAAAATGTTCTATTTGGATACAAAACCTACTCATACTCTTTTCATATATATTTGTAAGTTCACTATATTCTACTCAAACTTCTGTTTATTTATAACCTACTTGTCCCTCAGGTCATAGGGTAGTTCACTATATTTTGATATCATTTTTTGTGCCATTTCTAGAACAACTTTAGGAAAACATGCAAATATCCAAATGTTGTGGTAAAATAACTTAATTCATGGAAATCATCAATAAATTACAATATCCCTTGGGAGGGAAGAGGCGAGTGATATATAATTCTTTAAAAATACTGTTCTGTACTAAATAAAGAGACTGAGTTAAGTAAATCTGATTATAAATGTAATGAAAAATGTTTAAGTATCAGTGTGAGGAAGTCTTGTTAATTAAATCAAAAACTTTTGTTTAATTAATCAATTTTATCAGGAGTTGTTATACGATGATAATAGCAAATAATTGCCGTGTTGATTTTCTTTTTCAATGAAAATGTCATTTATCAATAACTTTTTCCAGTTTCTTTTAACTTAAACCCACCTGAGAAATATCGAATGTTTACGATTATTTATCTCCACGCAGGGGGTCCAACCAAAAAATCTTAAACACGTGAAAGTTATGTCCTGTGAATCTTCGAGCACCGATGACGAATTAGAAAAGCTTAAAGAAGCCGTTGATGGAAGCTTTTTGCCACAGCACTTATACGAACAAGGTGAATCATTGAAGGCCTCCCTGAAAAATTGATATTAACAAACCTTGCCTTTGTATAATATTGCACATTTGAAATGAAATGGCGATTTGTAACGGAAACTATTTTAAAATTAATTTACCTTACAGGTAATTTAAAAGAAAAGTGTAAACCTTCAACACAACCATCTCTTCGAAAACAGAGTCATGAGACATCATCATTTAACCCTTTCACAGTAAAAGTAACTCCCGAATTTCAAAAACATGTTTCAAAACACTTGTCAAGACTTTTGGATGAATTAATTGAGGATACTGAAATTATTCCGAAAAAAAAGAAACCACGAGTGAAGAAGTCGAACAGTGGAATCAAACTCCTCCGCTCATCTAAAAATTATTTATTGTCATTGCATAGCAAAGAACCACACATAAATGCAAGAGAATTTTATAAGAAAAAATTTATTGATGATATTGATTTTGAAAAAAGAGCAAAGGAAGTAGCTGTGACACCTGAATGGGTGTTAAGTAAACAAGAAATAAAACACTGGGCACCAGAGACAAAAGGTGAAGTAGAAATAGTAAAACTTGATGAGTCTGATAATAAATTAAATGGCAAGGGAAAAGAAATTTTTAATTTAAAGCATAGATGAATTAATTATAATGTTTTGATATTGGACATATAAAAGTGGTCATAACGGTTGTGTAAATTTACATTTAAAAAATTAAATAAGAGGACAATAGGACTTAACAGTAACAAGTGAAGGATGATTTATATTAACTTACAAAAATTATAAGTGCTCAGTATGCATTTTGACACTGTAAATATAAGAAACAGTAATATGTACAGAACCTTATCATAAATTTTCTTGATAAACAAAACCCAATGTTAAATATGGGTAAGTGATTATATCTGCATGATGTCAAAATCAAATGAATTCAAATTTCAATTTTATGGGTAAATGAAATTTGGACAATTAATCATCTTTTAATTCACAATATTAAATTTTTATAATGTCAGTTGTATGAGTTTATTATATTTAGAATTTTTGGTTTTTACATTTATTTTTTTCTGCACTCAGTTTATATGAATGTGTTTTGGAAATTAAAATGAGAAAATAATTGTTAGAGCCATAAAGATGATCAAATTAAGTGGTATTGCATTAATTGAGAATAAAATATGAAGAAACATTTATATTTTTTGTAATAACCTGTACAAATAAAATCATTTATAAGAAATAAAGTTTACAGAAAGTTTAGACAATAATTTTATATTACACTACAGAGAGAATTTATTTTAAACTATTTAAACTGATAAAATATTCCAACTTCATTCCCACTTTTCTGATACTTTCAGGAACCCAAATCTATCACCTAAGAGTTTATGAGGCTTCCAATTGTCCAATTTCTCTGTGAGATGTTTTTCAAAAAACTTCTCCCTATGATTGAATGACTGGGCATGGCCATGTTCTTGCTCCTATAAAACACTCACAAATTAAAGTCCTGAAAACAGAAACCTAAAAGAGATAAAAAGCTTTACTCACCACAGTCAAATAAGGATGTCTTAAATAAAACATATTTTGTTCCTCTAATTGTAATGCTGCTCTTTTTTTAGCTACCATTAACGGCGTTACTTCTTTATATAACCTCTCCTTTCTAAAATGAAAAGAATTCTTTAATTGATCAAAACAAATCTTGTATGGCAAAAAATTATCCAGAATACCCACCCCCTCCATATGTGTCCTCTCGGTAAACGTTTTTTTAATCTGCATAAAACATTCGTCAATCTCATTTTCTTTCTCTAAAGAAAAATAATTTCCCTAAACAGAAGTTGACTTAACGCGAAACGCGAATAGTTTTAAAACTGTTTCAAAACAAAATCTATAAATAATTCAAAAAGTTTTGAAACAAATTTCCGCGGCAGAATTTAAGTTTAAATAACTGTTCTTCGTAAATGCATTAACAAATTCTAATCGTAGGGTTTATTATTTTTTCTAAATACTTTATTTTATTATACCTGAATATTGTCGTCCTCAAATTAATTTCTACATAACAGAGCTGATTTAAAAAAGTTCATAAAACAGAGAAATAATTGTGTTGGGAAATTAGGCATAAATCTGTCACAGTAACCGAAAACGTTTCTAATTGACGTTATGATTTATTTAAACATCTTCCGAATGCCTAATCCAAAAAAGTATAAATTTATTTTTGATGATTTTAAACATCAGATAAATTAATTCAATTAACTGCTAAAAAATATTTTAGGAGTTAACTTTTTCCGTTAATAAATGGAAACGAGGCCGTTCAATGACTTTTAGCACAAAATAATGTTTCACTCTTATAAATGTTAAAGATAATTAAAATCCTTAAATAAATAGTTTTAACAATAAATCTTTTTAACGGGAGATATATGAAGATTTTGAGAGAGAGATCGGAGAGGGCCAATACAGTGTAGCGACCTCTCTTTAGGCTGAACCGAACTCGTCCGACCCGAAACAACTCAGTCAATGGACGACCACGGAAAACATTGGTCGAAGTGTTTATATTTTATTTACCGTTTCGTACGACGTATTCTTTCATTTTAGAAAATTTTTTAAGTGATTAAATGATAATCATTAGCAGTATTATATTAATTGCTTGTAGGAACAATTTCAAATTTTTTAATTGGGGTTTTTAAATATTGCCAAAGATTTTTCTTTAAATTAAAAAAAAAACATTTTTCAAATTATAATTATTGAAATGGCCCATGAAAAGGACTTTATGCGGTAAAAATGTATGAAAGTAAATCTTTCACAAAAGGAAAATTCGGAAATTTAGTTTGTGCCTATTCGTTTTATGTATCATTTCCAGGTTTTATGTCTGTGCTCGCATTAAATAACAGAATATTTGCTGTTTTATAATTTAGTGAAAACCGTTTGTGCTCCCGCGAACTAATGAAGGAACAGCGTGCGAAAGCTTTGAAAATCGCATCCGCCAACAACATAACTAGGTAAGAATGTACGATTGGAATGTAACGCGGTTTCGAAAAACGAAATTGATATTATAGACGTTTTGATTTCCTTCCGAGGTCGTTACTCCGCCGTTGCCGGGAAGTTTATTGAACCAAAAGTTTACGATGATATCGGATATATCACACAGTAGAGGCTGATGGTCGCCTTTCTTTCTCCAAAAGTCAGAGTGATGGAATGAATTTCCCGGCAAAATGACCGAAAACAAAGAGCCCAACAAATATGAAGAAACGTTAAATAAATGGCGTCGAGCGTTGTTCAGATAAGAAAATAAACATGTGAGAAGCCCAATGCAGAGCAATAATTCCAAATAACGACTCATTTTGTAATAATCGACGTCTGCGACCTGAAAGCTTCCACCTGCCGTAACTGAAAAGAATCCACTTAGGGAAACCCATAAAAATTTTAGACAAGTCCAAAGCGAATGATTTGAAAAAATATTCGTTTGGCGCCACTTATTTCGCACTTAAATTTAGCGGCCCATAAAGAGAGCTTTATCGCTCCGCGGTGGAATTACACAAAAAAGCCCACCGAAGGGGCCTGAGAAAGTTTCGAGCCTGTTATTTTACAAGTCACATGCACGTTTAATTTAAAGGAAGGATATAAATAGCATTTAAGATAATACGGCAACAGCTTTAAGTAATATACTGGGGTAACGACCTATGACATAATGTGCTTTCGTAGAGCGCTAAAGGGGATCTCATGCACATTTGATTCGAGAGAAGAAAGCGCTCGTCCAGCGATCAGCTGTGAATTCGCGCAAAACTCCTTTGAGCTCAGCACTCGCTGAGACAAAAGATATGAGTTGCAGGTTTCCCCTGAAAAGAGACAACTGCTTTTGATTTTCATAAATAACAGTAAAGTGTAGGATTAAGAGATAAAATGCGAGTTTGGAGGACGGCCAAATAAGTTTTCGCAGTTCGCTGTCACTCCAAAAGCAACGGATATAACGCTTTCGTGTAGTTGCAACGGTAAACCGCACACCGAGTAGTACTCGTGAGGGCGGCAAATCCAATTTTCCGCTTTGGATTTCCAACAGTTTACCGGCTCCCACACGTGATTTACATACCATTTATTTAAATCAACTCTCGATAAAATCCGCGGTTAACCAGTAAATACACGGGTTTCATTACGATTATCAAACATATATAAAGTTAATTGATTTAATAAACACTTTCAAATTAAGGGTCCCGAGGTTAACGGTTGCCTTTCCCTACGCCTTATGAACCGCGAAGCTTTTCATTTTAATTTATTTCAAATAAATTAATTAGCTTCTCTCTCAACTGAAGGCTGCCTTTCCACCTTTGTTTCTCTCAGGCCGGCCAAAAACTACGCCCCTTCCGTGGTGCCCCCTCAAGTTCCAACACTTTTATTCTTTGTGGCCACGTCTCTCACTTTGATTGCGCCCTTAATTAAGGCTACTTTCAATATTTATCGAGCACTGTTAACATTATATACGTTATTTATGGGGTACTGTAAAATTGTTTTTAGTATTTTAACATTATTTATCATATTTTTTGGGATATTCTTAGGTTATTTCCGGTATTGAAGGGGTATTTTAACGTTCTTTCCAGTATTTTAACGGTATTTCGGTACTTATGGAATATTTTAACGTTATATTCTGTATTTATAAAGTATTTTAAAATTAATTCTGGTATTTATGAAATTTTTTGGGGGCATTTCCGGTATTTTAAGGCTATTTCTGATATTTAGGAAAATTTCAGGTTTGTTTCCCTCATCTGGTTTTTATTAATAAATAATTTCCCTATTCATTTATGATTCCATAATTGCCCTAATTCCTTTGTTTGATTCCATGCAAAACCTCCAAGTCCTAATTTTAATTAAATTACAATAATTTAAAAAAACATAGTTAACATTCCACCTTTTCGCGGCATCTCCGCTTTTCCCAACCGTCTCTTAAAAAATAGGGCCAAAAGAAAACAGTTGGTCTAATTACTTAATAAGTGATCCAATGAACGAAGGCTGAGTTGGGCTAATAGAATTTACGCCGTTGATTGGCCAATGATTCACTCGGGATTTTGCGGAAGGCTAATTTTAGACTCAGTTTCGCCAATGCCCGGAATGCGACTCCCCTAATTCGCCTCCGAGGGCCTTTGCGGGGGAACATCTAGCCCTAATCGCCCGAGGGAACATCTGGAAGGGAAAATAATCGCTTTTCATATTTTTCCTTCTGCGATGTCGATGTCGTTGTGGGAGGCGGTGAGCAGAGTCATTGACTGCCACAATGGAGGCGATGGCTGCAGTTTGGGACGTTATCAGTGTTTGCTTTGAAATCGCGATATTTATGTTTGCGATGAGTCGATGATTTTAAGCAAATCGGAGAAGTGAATAATTTCATTTGCCACATTTCACATTGCCTCGCCTCTTAGCCAATTTGTGATTGATTTCAAATAACCGGAAATGGGGTTTCTTTATCTCCTTTATCTCCGCTTCGTGCAAAATTCACGCCTGTCGGGAATTGCAGAGAATTGTATCAAAAAATTATCTCAACTCTTACGGGAATATCAAAACACAGGAATAGTTTAAACATAGAGAAGAATGTAATAAAGTTTGGGAAAAATTTATTATCATCCTAAGAGGAATTAATGGCTAATGAAATAAGGGTTATATGTTTCTGAGAGGACTTTATAACCACTGTTTCCGTACGAAATTATATCGTTAAACTCGATAGAATTTTACCTAAATTTGCCCCGCCTATTCGCGTTGCTTTAAAAGAAAATATTAACCCAACCGCAGAAAAATGAGGAAGAAATAAAAAAATTAATGGCGAAGGAATTCCAAAAATGGAGAAAACGGAAAAAGAAAAATTCCCAAAAGAAGTGAGTTTCCATAATTCCAAATGGGCGAACAGAATAAGGTGGAAAAAACAGGAAAATGACAATGGTTTCACTGTAAGGTTACAATGAGACATCGACCTATTGACTTAATCAGTGGCGGTCGGCGCTTTAAATAGACCACATTCGTAATCGATACAAAGTCAAAGAAACCGGTCTTTCGAGAATGCGCATATAGAGGTGATTAAAAGATGAAAAACAATAAAGTTATGTTCGTTGAAATTTGTCTGCACTGAAAGGTTACACTGAGACGTCGACCTGTTGCATCCCAGTCCCATCTAACAGTTCTTTTCATTTAATTATATCACCACAATGCGGAGGGCGGTGTGTGGGACCTATGCTTCCCCTTATGTATGCCTGTAAAATAAATCCAAATCCACACCTTGAGGAGGACGCGTTCTCCCTCCTATTTTTCGTCTGCTTTTGGATAACAAAAGTGGGATTGAGCAGGTGTTTCGGATGGGTGGTTGGCCACTGCTCGCTTAATGACCCCGGGGACCCATTGTTGAGGAATGAATCGGCCAAATACTCCTTGATCCATCTGGCTGTGCCTGGAAAGAAGAAGGAGGCAAGGACGCCGAATTTTGAGATGGGGAGAAACTTCCTCGGCCGAAGAGGTCACCGTGCTTAGCTTGGCGGCTACTCCAGGATGACCTTAGCCAAGATTCTACATAAAAATGAAGATCGTTGCACTCATGGAGCAGACATCGAGGTTCATTCAGGTACATCGCGCAATACCGCTATCATTACATCAGCTGATTATAACTCCGTTACTATAAAACTGTACCTGTGAGTTTAAATTCGTCTGCGATTTCATGGCCCCACATGCTTCTCACGGTAACCTGACTTCTCGGACAGCAAGGGAAAACGTTTTTCAATTTCCCATTACAATTGATTTACCTCGTCGTTTCCTCTTGAAAACGGGCAACAAGGAAGACAGGAATTGGATTTTTCCGGAACAGGATAATTAAAAAGCTTTCAACGGCAGCCCACAATTTCTGTCTTTACGTAAGCAAAATTGTAATTTTATCTGAGACCCATTAAAGCGTTACGCAAATGGTCTTCAAAAACTTCTGCGCTGAAAGGTCGTTGGTTTTATTCAAGCGAAAGAAACGTAGACGTGCCTTATGTTGGACCATAGACGGTCAAATGGTCTATTGTTTACACCACGATTATTTATTTCAGGTTTGACCTGTATAAGAGATGTACATTAGGAAATAAACCATTTTTCTGTACTGTATGAGTTTAAAAAGAACTCCTTTATACATTGGATCTTTCTTGTATGTGCACACATTGGAAAGAACCCGAAAAGTGTCCCCGAAAAGGGGACATTTGGGAGGTGAGGGGACTTTGCTTTTACGACGCAGCTCCGTTCGTCGGCGCGAGTAAAATACGAAACAAAAAAATGATTGTTTCTTCACCAGCGGAGAACATAAACAAACAAAGAATTAGGAACAAATGGCCGAAAATAGTAGTTTTTTTGTCCCTGTCAAAAATCATTAAAAAAAGAGTTTATTGAAGGACCGAGTTTGTTGCTGCGTGTGTGGGTAAATTACGAACGGACCTGAAAGGGTTAGCGAGGTTACTGACCTTCTTTTTATAATCACCAGTCTGTTCCAAAATTTTATTCCTCCAAACATTTCGGGTTGTTTCTCATTGTTTACGGATTAAAAGGAGACGGACTCAGCCACGAAATGCCGATATTTGGCCATTTTGGAACAAAGTAAAGTTGTCCCAAAGAATTTTAGTTAAAAATTGTCAATGCTTTCTTGAGAAAAGGCGAATGCAGGAGAATGAAAATGAAGTCCGCATTTCTTGTTCTGTAATACATTGCCCATTAACATGAGTCTTATTCAGGGCGACCTCATGGGGTTTAGCAAAGTTTAACCGAATAAACACTCCATTCCGCAAAATGAAAATACACGCGGTCGAAAGAAATCCCGTGCAAAATTCCACAACCGCCACAAACGGAATACATTATTCCCGTCTGATCTCTTTCATCCCTCCTCGACTGGTTTCTTTACACCCTTTTCTGTCTGCTGGGCATAACCCGGTTTATTGCCTCATCGTTTGCCCCCTCAACCCTTTGCCTCCCCTCCTGAGTTTCCAAGTCTCAATTTCTTTAAGCGAAGTGGCAGTTCTTAACGACTCGTGTTTTAAGTCCCAAATGGATAAATAATATCTATCATACTGCAGAAGCACCAATCGTGTGCACTGTGAACTCAGAAATATTTCAAAATATAAATATTTCGCAGCTGTTCATTCAAAAAATGGTCAATGAGAAGAAATTTTTAAGGGCATACATATATAAATTGATTCTGAAACCGTTGGTTTCATTATGGACAGTTAAAACCTATGGCGAAAACTCCGGTTGTTATTACTAAACGAAATGTCCACGAAAAAAACGGAAAGGGGAAGCAGTCCATCTGTCAGTTTTGAAACGCCCCAAGAGAAGCGACTCAGGGGTGGAAAACAAACTATTAACTGCTTTTAACGGATTTTTTCCATCGTTCATTCGTTTCATCGAACCGTTAAATTGGAGAATTTCTTCGCAACGGCCGAGACGTGTGACTCGGCAAAGATTCGGCGCTTTCGCCGGAAACATTCGCAGTCGGAGCTGCAGACCTCGTGACCGGTTTCGTTTTGCAGCCCGAAATCGACGACCACATCTGGACTTCATTAAATCCCCAATAATATCGGTAAACCGGCAACGGGTTCGCGGAAGTCATCGAGTGCGTTCGAAAAGTTCCCGGCCGAGTCACCCGATTCGGTTTCTGAACGCGCTTTCCGGTAACGGCGTGCAAAGGGCCCCAAAAGAATTCTCCCACTGCGCCTGAAGTCAAACTCCACTTACAGTTTTCAATTTCTTTTTCAGCTCTCAGAAAAATCAAACGTACGCAGATGCCTACATGTTAGGAGGAATACAACTTCTCAAACTGGAGTTGGAGCTCCAAAACACGTGGCAGCACATCGACTGGGGGCCCGGGAACGAATGGGGCTCGCGGCCCCTGACAGTGTGTCGCTGCTACGAAGGTGAGATTAACGGCTTTGAGGGGTCCTTTGGCCGAAATGCGATCCATTTGAGTCAGCGAGCAGGGAAATGAGGGGAAGAAGAGGAAGTAAAACGCGAGAGGTTTCGACGCGGCAAAATAATGTAAAGGTCGATGCCCTTACCTCTTAACGATCGATGATGGGTTCACCCCTTTTTATTCCACCCAATTTTACCAAAATTACGTTGCACGTCGGCTCAAAGAACACGTGTGCCACAGTTCCAGGAAGTTCTCTGCCTTTTTCAACAAGTGTTTTCGTATCGGGTTTCTCCTTTGCCGGAGAGGAAGTGCCCAGGCTGGGATTAACGATTTTCAGAAACCTTTTGTCGGTTCATAATCACAAAAAGGATGTAAATTGTTTCCTGAAAGGTTTTCGACGCGTTTGCCCTCATTTTGATTTAATGTCTCACGGATTGAATTAATTATGAGTTTCTGGTTTTGGTTTGCTTTGGCTCTGCTCGCATTATAATGTTTAAAAAGTGAACTCATAGATAGCAATCTCTGTATATATACGACATACTTAATTATTTTATTACAAAAACACTCGTTTTTCTTTCCTGATTGGTGCATAAAATGTCGTTAAGCAAAAAGCATACGATGTTTTTGTGCGTTATTTTCAATTTGTCCAAAATTTTTATTTGTTTCCCACATACTTTTACTTTACTTTACTTTTCTTTAACCCGCTTTTCCGTTAGGGTCGCGGGGTTTTTGCGAAACATTTTGTTCGCTTGCAAAGCACCTGAATGAACATGTCAGGTACTGTAGCGGGTGGCGAGTCCACTGACAGTACTTCACCGAGGTGTTCGCAGGTGTTCGCAGGTGAATGTTGTTTCCCACATTTTATATTATTTATAAGACATTAAATTATTATATAATTTAAAGGTAATATTAATAAAATATGTTTATGCATTAATAATATATCAATATATTATAATAATACAAATATCAAAGGAGTCATTGATTTTTTACTTTTTTTTTTTCGTTTGGACCACTTTAGTTGGTTTTTTTTCGCTTTTTCTTTTTATTTTCTTATTATTATCTTTCGCTCTTTGGTTCTGACTTCTTACATCTCATTATATTTGTATGTCATTGTATGTCTTTATTAAAGTTTATTTTTATTTCATCTTATTTTTTGTTTTGATTGGTATTTCCCAATTGTTTAGACATTTCTTCTTTTGGTCGAAAAGCATAAGTTCTCTCGTAACGTCGACATTTTTAATACCTTTCAATGCCGTAAGCAAAGGCTGTTTTTCCAAAAGTGCGACTATCGCCACAATGGAATTTTTGAAATTTACACGAAAGGATAAAAAGATAATTTGTTTTGGGTTCGTCGTTGGACAAAAGTTAAACCTCTGAAATTGTCACGTAACCGAATTCATATCGGGACCGCTTTATACCTTTTTGGATTTTTTTTCGGGTACAGTTAACCGAGTGAATTGAAAAAGCACTTTCTCAGAAAATGGTTTACAGTTATTACTTGTGACATTGATTAATTTCTTAAAAAACCTATCGATATCTCATCGCTTACAGAAAGCGACCATAAAATTGGTTTTGTGTGCTTTCGCCCAAACCGACTTTTCTCTTTTTTTATTTTGAATGCCCCAATTTCATCTGGAATGGATTTTCTCACGAATTTCCCCCATTTCGGAGAATTATCTCACGTGGTTCGACCGTTCCTTTGATGTGCTCCAAGCCATCTGCTTCCTATTATCCCGAAAACGTGGCTTTTATGTCATCCTCGTCGCCGGTGGAAAACATTCCCTCTGCTCACCTCATGATTATATTTAATGAGAAGAAAGATGGCCGAACACGTTTTCTCAGGCGAAGACTTCGGTCGGTTCGAAAGCTCTGTCATAACAGTTTTAATGTCCGTCCGAAGAAAAATAAATAAATAAAATAAAACGGAAGCGAATTGAATTAAGATGGAAGTGAATTGTTTCCGGATGCGAGGGTCGAAATGTGATTCTGGGGACGTTTGAGGGTCGATGCTCGAGAGGTTAACCACCCCCGAAGCAGCTCCTAAAAGCACGTGCAAATCCCCCTTCCGCTTCCAACCCTTTCACTCCACCGGTACCCGTTTATTCCCGAAAGTATCTTTTTTTCATACATTAACGCCCTATATTTTCATACTTAATTATTTCCTTTTTATAATAATTATTTTTTTGGGGGCGTTTAGGGGCTTCAGAATAAAATGTCCTAAATATAAACTTTTTAAATTTGTTTTTTTTTTAATTTTTGAATTTTAATCAAAATCAAGAAAATCAAGAAAATTTTAACACGCGTTTTTATCCACATTATTTATTTATTAACTATTTTTTGTTTGTTCATAACCGATTTAAATTTTTATTTTTTTATTAAACATAGTCTTTATAATTTAAATAAAATATATTTATTTTATTTTTCTCGCCTTTCGGCGTTGGAAAATACAATCATATTTTGTTTTATTTTATTTTATATTATTTTATATTTTTTCAGTATTTTTATAGCTCCGATATTCGCGACAACAATGTTTTATTATTCTTTTGCTGTTTGTGGTTTCTTCTTTTAATCAAATGAAAATTAATGAGATGGCATTTCGCTCCATTTTCTCCAGTGGAAGACAGCGTATATCATAATGTTTTAAAAAAATATAATTTTATACAATAAAATTATGAGCTATAACCTCTGTTGATTTCCGCTGATATAATAATTGTAAAATAATAGTGTTAATAATAGATATATAATATTAAGTCGTAGAAAAAAAGAAAATACTGATGATAATAATAATAATAACAAGTTGTATTTGTTTTACTTTTTCATAATTTTCAAAAACGCAATTAATCCATTATTTTTGAGGGGGCCCTTATCCCACCCTTCTCCTTTCTCTTTTTCCATACCTCTTTTCAGACATCAATGAGCTCGTCCTCCCATCCTCTATTTTGCCCCCTCCCTCCCTCCCTCTTCTTTCGTCCTTCTCCCATCTCCACTCCTTCCAGCCTTTTTATTTCACCCCTTTCCTTGCCCATTAAAAAGTGCATTATCGTTTCCCCGTAACAAAAACTTATGAGTGAGTTTCATCTTATGTTCTCATTGAACAGGTTCCAATAACGACTTGGACAACGATTTCAAAAACAACATAATTAAGTCACTCCTCTTCTCCAGTCAGAACGACTACAGCATGAGGGAAAACTGCCCCCGGAACCAAAAACTCAATCGCCTGTTGCATAAAAACTGCGTCCACTGCTGCAGAACTCACACCAAATTACAGTTAGCCATCAACCCCCTGGAGCAGCTCCTTTACGGTAAGCACCCCCTCCCCTCGCCCCTCGCCCTCCCCTCGCCCCCCTCACCACACACTTCGCTTCTTCCAGGCGACATACAAGAGAACTGGGCCAACATCACCGAAGCCATCAAACTCCTGATACTGTTCAGAAACGATAAGTTGGTCTCCAGTCAGTCGAAGCAGTACAGCTCCTCGTGCAAGCGCCACCCGTACCTCTCCTCGAGGGATGAGGACGAAAACACCCCTCTGCTCTACGCCGGCAGGAGACTCCTGAAGGAAAGGGCCTTCTCGAAGGCCTGCGTCCTCTGCGAGCTGCTCATCCAGGCGGGCAGTGACGTGAACGCGGCCAATGTCGAGGGCAGAACTTTGCTCACGTACAGTGTTCAGTACTTTGACGATTCCTTCGAGCTGACTCAGTTGCTGATCAATTCGGGTGCGACGGTGTGGCCTCTGGGCGCGGAAGTGCAGTCGGTGGCGGTGGAGAACGCGAAGCCGGGGCAAGTGTTCGCTTCGGAGGAGAACAAGAGAGAAGTATTATACTTTGGGCCCGAGAGCCGGGAGGTGGGCCTCTGCGAGAGGAACTCGGCCTTCACCTGGTTCCTTCGGTCCATCATCCGGTGCAGGAAGCTGAACTCGAACGTGGAGAGGACTCTGGGGATCCTGTGCGAGGTGATGGGGGAGAACCCGGAGAGGATGCACTCGCACGTGATGAGGACCATGTTCAGGCACGCCAAGTGCTTCAAGGTGCTGGGGCCGGTGTTCTACCAGCTCAAGTCTTCGATGATGCCATACTGGAGACAGCCCAAAGACCTCAAGTATCTTTGCCGGAAGGAAATCAGGAGGATTTTGGGCTCTGACGGCCTCAGGACGGCTACTAAGCAGTTAGGGCTACCAAAAAAAGTGGTTAATTATATACTGTTAGAATAAGCACTTCGCCTGACAGTCAGATGCTTCTTAGTTGATTAGGTTTGCCTTTCTTTCTGCTCCGGAAAGGCAATGCTCTTGCCGTCGAAGCCACCACTTCCTCCACGATTTTGTTTGCTTTTCCCCTGCATGTAACGCATTAACAAGAGAGGAGGCGATGAAGAATGGAAAAGTTGGAAAATCCTCTGAGAAACGGATAATAGTAATTCGACATCGATGCAATTTTCCCACCCAAAATGGAGAGTCTCCCTGCACGTCTGATATTTCAGAAGGTTTTTTCTCAAAGGAAAACTCATAAATTATTATTAAATCAGAGACGATTTAATAACGATTCGAATCCAAAGTCAGTGCGACCCTTTTTAACCTATCACTGAGCAAAGAAATTTTAGTTGTGTTCTCCCATATTTTTCTTCAACCTACATTTTTCATTATATTACCGATTTTCAACAAAAACAATCTAAAATATTCAAATTGATTAAATCTTTTGGTGCATAACGCGTTTCTCTTTATATCAATCGTTAACCATAGAGTATTACCATTTGCCTTTGTAACGTTTTTCTTCTTAAATGGGGGAACATTTCTATTATTTTGTTGTTGAATTTTGTTCTTTATTTGCCCCTCTGTGAGCTTTTCACTGCCTGCTGACAATTTTCTAGACCAGGGGTGAGCAACCTTTATAAAATTACACTTTTAATCATTTGCAAAACTTCATTTATTGGTAAATAATAATACGCTGACCTTTTATGTACAGTAATAATCAAAAACTTTATTATACAAACTCTTACTTCCTCACGCAAATTGTTCTCTAAAGATAAATGATACTTCTGATTTTAAGCACAATTCACTATCTTCCATAGACAATGAAGATATTTTTAAAGAAATAACCTAACATAATGAATATTATTATTCAAAAATAATTACAATAACTCCTTAAATTGATGATAGACAAATAAAATAATTATGGCATATTAACTCTAAAAAAATATTCAGCATAAATAAATAAATAAATCGCTTAAACCGTAAAACAAATTTCCAAAAATCAATAATTGCAAAACCAAAATTTTAATCCAAAAATATTTCTATAATTAAAATAAATAAATAAAATAATTCAAGCAAATCTGCCGCTAATCAAAATTAAAAACTTAATTTATAATGCACACATTAAAATAAAATTTAATAAAAACTAAAGATTTCATATATAAAAATAAAAACATATTCACCATAGACATAAATTTGCAATTTTTAATGATAAATTTGGCAACGTTTTTTCCGTTAAAATTAACCGTTTGTCTGCTAAGCAATTCTTGCAAATTCTGAATTTGAACCGCTTTATTTGTTTTCATTAATATTGGAAAATTTCGCTAATGTTGGAGGATTAAGGAAAATTTAAATTGGCTAAATCGGATTTACAAAATGTAAGAGTTCAAGACAATTCTTCCAAATATGTTGAGTACTGCCTCCTTCCAGTATTTTAGGGTTCTTCGCTCGTCCAAATACGTCCACACCCCCCAAGTATTTGTTGTAGTCATCATTCAATGCTTGGTTTTGTATTTTAGAAATTCATTGTCACATCAATACATTTTCATGTGCAATGTATTTCTGCTTTCTTAGCTTGTGGAAGAATCTCCTTTCTGTTACGTCTAATTGTTCCACTCAGATATGCATTTTGTTTCAAAGGAGCTTCTGCTAAGCGCAAACTTGTGTAAAAATTATCTGCGCAGATAATTTCCAACTGAAAGCAATTTTTGCGCAACCGTAAATCCAAAGCCATATTTTCGTATTAAATCTCTTTTAACTCCTTTGTGGCAAAAAAAACTTAAGCAATATTTAACCCGTTGACGTGTAGCAGTCAAACGGATAATTTTATGACAGTATATCAATGGAAGACAGTCGATAAAATAAATCTAATTGTAAAAATGTCTGCTGGGGCGAGTTTTGCTCATTCCTGCTCTAAATGAACATCTTTTTGTATTTGAAAAGCACTACTCTCAATCACTTTAAAAAGACCATCAAAGCCAGAAAATGATGAGAAAAAAACAATAATTTTGAAAGGAATAAGTCGATATGCAATCAAATGTCCTCCATTTTGAGTTTTAACGGTCGAATTTGGCTTTCACGAATCGTTAGCATATCTTTTCTAATTATCTCCATTAGGCAGTTATTTTAATTAATTCCTTGCAAAAGAAGAATCAAATATTCATTTATCGAAAAGGTTTCGACCGATAAAATGACCAAAAATACTGCCAAATAATAATTGTTCACTGCCTTAATTTAATTTAATATTAAGCCTCGCGCTTGAATTTATTTTATGAATTTATTCAAAATGAATGAAAGGAAAGCAAAGAATTTAATTGGGCCTTTCATTTGAAGTAAGAAGGACGTGGGAGCCTCAAACGCTGCTGCTAATTAGCAACCGAGTTCGGGATGAAAGACAAATTTCCCATTGAGCGGTCGTTTTCGAGGAACTGATTAAGCGCTGATTGAGGTCAAATGTTCGCGTTTGATGGAAACGACCACTTTTTCTTCAAATACTCACCGGTGAACGTGTGATCAATTTTATCAGAATCAGTTCCAGTCTTCCAGGATTCTGAGTTTGATAAAAGTTTTTAGCTGATTTGAGGAAGATGAAAATTAATAAATGTGTGTTTTATAAATGAGGTATAATAAAAAGGTATTTCGGAAGCGATTGTTCGTTTAACGACTGCCTCACTCGGTCGGCCATCTTTCTCAGTTTCTGAAAGAAAAGCTGACCCAGCGAAGACAGAGGAGATTTTGTGGGTGACGACTCACAACTCGACGTTTATCACTGCCTTCTAATCTCAATTTTCACTAAAGTTCTTCCAAATATAAAGACTTGTAGTTCTAGCTAGCGTGTTCTATCGTTTACAAATATTTTATTTACAAAACTCAACGGTGACATTTTTTTATTTATTTTCATCTTTGAAAGTCGACTTATTGGTGACAACAAAGTACAAATTGTGCGCTCTTTTCACGAATTCATAAAATAAATTTCAGCGATAACCTTTAAACAATCATTAGTGCTACTTTGATGTTAAGCGTCTAAAAATCACATTTATGACAAAACCTGTCGAATAATCACATGTGCGACATCCAATAAATACAAATCCATATGTTGCTTATTTACATTTGTTAGTTTTTGTAAGTGGAACACCCGAAAGTACCTTATACCAATGAATCTGCCAAGTATTGCTAGGATTAAGTTATTTTTCCCATTCGCGAATTTACTCTTTAGGTAAACTCCATTATTTTCTTTATGTATATTCATCATCTTATTTGTTATACAATAAATAATTTTATACTGCACTATTGTTGTACGTTCATTCTCCATATTTATTTACACCTAAATCGACCAAATTCCATCGAATTTCGTCCTTTTAACCCTCTAACGGTTTTTCGGGGTCAAATTTCACTCATTTTACAGTTTTAGGGCCAATAGTTTTTTTCATTTTTTAAAAACTATGTTTAAAATTCTTTTTTTTATTGGAGAACTCGTTCTGTTGAAAAGTGGCAGTTTTATCAAAAACTTCACCCACACTGTAATTTCTTTTCATTTTTCAAATAATAAATTTTGTTTATGACGCATTTTTGTGGTACTATTCAAATAAATATATATATTTATTTATTTAATTTATTTTTACTTCGCTTTTAAATTTCTAATTAAATTAAATTATAGTTAATTTCGGTCTTAAATATTCGACTATTCTATTAAAAAAATGTTTTCATAAAATAATAAGAGGTTGAATATCTTACTCCCATGTTTAGCTTACGTGGGTGAAATGTACATTTTAACTGAACACCGCTACAGGGTTAAAAAACCAGAGTTTGACCATTCAAAAGTTTACTACTATATTTTTTCTCGTGTGAAAAAAACTCGTGAAAAACATTATCGGTGACCTCTCGACTTTGATCTCCTGTGAGTGGAAAAACTGGAACTGTTCACGTTCACGTGAGACGCGCTTCCCCTCGCCTTGATCGAACTCCCCGGACATCCGTGGCTGAAGCAGTGAGCCTCCCTCCATTCCTGCTCGAGCTTCACGTAGATCCCGCCTGGAACAACCATCCCCTCTTTACAAACGCCCGCCTTTTCAAAGAGAACCTCCCTACGCACCCGAAGGCACCGCCTGACTGCTGGCCCTGCACCCCCCCGCTCGGAAACTCTCCCCCGAGAGCTTCTTCACGAGGAGAGATTCTATCTGTCTGAGTGCCCTTTCTTCGAATTCTCTCTGGTTGTCCTGGTTGCATCTCGTCGACAGCTTCGACACCCAGAACCGGTTCCCCTCGTGCCTGAAACGAAAGGTTGGCTGAGTGAGGGTGGAGGAACGCGGCGGGCGATAAAAGAGGCATACTTGGATAAATTTTTTTTCTTTTTTTTCTTTCTTCTTTTTCTTTCTTTTCTTAGGAGAGACAATCTGCGGAGAAAAGGGGAATTGAGCGAAGGGAAGTCGGGGAGGGAAGGAGAGGAAAGGATTTCCTCTGGAAAAGCGATTACCTGTTGATTGCGCCCGCGCCTGAACCCACATTTTTGTTTCTTGCACCCATTTTAGAGCCGGAGTGATAACTTTCCTCGGAGTTTCCCGCGTTCGAAGAACTGCAACTCTCGTCTGAACTATCGGAAAGACTCGAAATGTCCTGAATGCTGCACTGCTGACTCGTGAGAGTTTTCGATGAGGGCGATTTCTGATTTTTATTTTCCGAACCACCACCTTTTTCCAAAATAAATATCAACAGAAGGCGGCCATTGCAGAGTTTGATAAGGCAAAAAAGAAATTACCACCGCTTCTGAGGTCGTCTCTCTTGATGACCGCGTCCCAGACTTTGTTCAGCAATCCGCACGACTGCCTGGAAGGAACGAGTTCCAGTCCTTCCCACCAGAATCCCGTTCTTTTCGAGGCGGCGTCGTCTCCCGCCGTCAACAACTTTATTTTGTTGTCAGGAGGTGCAATGGGCGGCGGCTCCAATTGAATTACGTCTCTGTGGATGTTGCACAGCCTGAGAACCTCCGTTTCGTTGGCGTTCTTCGGGCTGACGACGTGGTCGCGGTACTGACAGCCCTGAAACAGCCATCTCTGATGAAAGCACTGCGGCTGCGCAGTGCCACACTTTCCCGTTCCCACTCACGGAGATTTTCCTGACGACTTCGAAGCGGTACGCCCTCTCTCCGCAGCATGGATACCTCCCAATGGAGTGAAACACGGACCTTTGGTTCTCCTTTGAGAAAAACTGGACAGGATCGACGTGGAAACGACACCTTGAATGCAGAAACGGTTGCTGCGGTGAACGAGTCGAGGAGTGGCGGAGGAAGGAAAGCAACCCACCAATTCATGTGACAGACGGGAAAATATTCTTCGCAGACTTGACAATACAATAAGTGACAGTCCGCCCACAACCTCCAGTAAACTCTTCTCCAAGACTTAAACAACGTTTTCAGATCCCTTATATAATCGGTTAAGTTCCACGTGGAGTCGTACACGTGAGTGGAATATACCTTACCGTTCCGATCCATTTTCATGTTGCTCGCAACGCACAAAATCGAGTTGGACAGGTTTTTTAATATCAGTTTTAGGCACTTGGAACATCTGGAAAAATCAACACATGCCTGAGAAAAGTCACCTTTCGGATGCGGCTTCTTCCAATAACAGCACACACAACACGTCACAATGTGGTGTTTCCAAAAGCCGCTTTTCTTCTGTGAGTGTAATTAGTGGAAAGTATAAAAACCTGTATATAGTGGCCAGGGACGAAAAGTGTCCTCTGTGAGGCTGAGGCTCCGATTCGGTTAAAGCAACGATGAGTTTACAAAACAATTTACTCTGAATTTTGTCTTTTTTATCAGCGATGTTCTCTATTTCGGTGTTGCTGAACAAATTGGCCAATCTGCGGAAAATAAACGCGTCAATGCGATGGGTTTCATCGCGAGCAAACCAAAAGCGGAGACGTTGTACCTCGTCAATACATTGTCGTTGATGCAGTTCAAATTCGGGGAGTCTAAAATGACGTCGTTTATGTGAGTTTTGCAGTAATGCAAACAGTATTCTTGGAGGGCATTCATCTGAAGGAAGGCGGAAGACATGAGAACTGGGACGACGATTGACGAATCTGAAATGAGGGAAGGGTCAGCATTCGTCAAGGTTCTCTTGGCCGGATGCGCATGCACATGCACCGATGCACTTACCCAGTTTGGGCCAGTGCTCTTCGCTCAAACTGTCCTTCTGAACCCATCTCATGAGCCAATCGAAAATGGTCACGTCGCAGTGCACCGATATGTCCATGTCTTCGAGCTTCTGACCGGAAGTCACCTCTGCGAAGTAACCCATATGACTCAGGAGCAGTTTCTGGGAGCATTTGAAGTCTCTTTTCAAATTCTTTATTTCGTCGCAAACGTGGATGATCACCTCTGTGCTGCAGAAAACAGTTTCACATTAACCTCCCAAATGTCCACTTATGCCCGAACATAACTCCACTTACTCTTTTTTATCGTTTTTTTCGGAAACATCTGAGAATCCCAATTTCCTTTTGAATTCTACTTTTTCCTTTGCATTGGCCGTCCCGCAAGATTTCTCATTTTTTTCCGAATTCCCTCCTCCGGATTTCTTCGTGTCTGCAACGAGAGCAACATAATTAAAACTCACTCTGGCAAACCTCACAAACACTCAGCCTTTACCGTATGCAAGGGGCTTCTTGACGGGGGTCTGGGAGCTGTCCTGCAGGGAGCTCTGTCGCTTGGGGAGCAAATAGGGCAGGACGGAGTCCAGGATGCCTTCCTGCAGAACCTCGTTGAGTTTCTTCTTCAACTGCCTCGCGGGCGTCCTTTCGGTGGAGCCGTCCGCCGACCAGGACGCCTCGCTTTCGCTGCTGCCCTCCTTCTTGGGGGTCTTCCTCCGTCCCCCGCCGTGCGAACCCCTCGACTTCTCTGCAATTATTTTCAAGCCCAACGGTAGAGCTGACGACGCGCTCTCGTTAGACAAATCTCCTTTCAACAATTTATCTACAATGCAATTCAATGTTTGTCTAACGAGTCATTCAACCAAAGATCGCAATACATTTGTCCCTCGATTTACACGGTTTCGTATCGAGCTGCAGTATTTGTCAATTATTCTACATCTCACCGAGTTATCAAGTGGAAAATGTAGCCATTTGTAGCTCAGTGAGTGACGTTACACCAAAAATTATTTTTATTTCTGTTTCTTCTGAAGGTTATTTGTGTTTTAATTCTTCCTTTATTTGCACAGAATATTGTTTCTTTCATTGTTTAAGGCAAATAGTATAAATTGAATCAAATACCTTTGTATTGAAAATGTTTTTTCCGAACGAATCTGTCGTGCAGATCGAGGGACGAGTACATTTGTAATTTCGGGAATGCAATCACTACTCTTTAAACAGATTTTTTATTTGGTTATCTACAACGCGAAATAATATTTACCTACAATTTTTTCTTCGGAATTATGCCGATTTGGGTTTTTCGTGGCTGACTCCGAATCAACAGAATTTCTGCTCTGGTGGACTTTCTCGCGAGGAGATTTCTCTTGAGAGTCCAACTGTATCTTTCCTTTGCTGATCAAAGCTTCTCGCTCTGTCGATGGAAACACATGAGCTGCCGACAGGTTTCCCCTAACGGTTAGCCTAGCGGTTAGCCTAACTGTTACCCACCTTTCAAACGGCTGACGAGGGCGTCCGAGGTGAGTTTCTTCCAGTCGACGGAACCCTTCTCCGTGACGTCCATGGAAGGGTTGTCGATGGCCTCGCTCACTTGGTAGGAGATTTTCAGGAAGTCCAGGAAGTCTTTCATGGATATTTCGGCGACGGCCTTCTCGTTGCTTTGGCTCGAGGTGGAATTGCTCCGAAAGGGCAAATCGCCGGACGGTCCGGCAGATTTGATTTTCTGTAGCGACTCCTGCGTTTTGGGTCTCGACATCTTTTATTAGTTGCATTGAAGTAACATTAGTTCCGTGCAACTTTTCTTTATTCCTTTCAAGTGTTTTCACTTGCAGCATAAAAGTTTATTTTTATTTAATCGATAAAACTTCCCATTTAAATATTAATCATAAATTATGAAACTTTTTATGTCCTGAAATTTAAACGAAAATAATTACTTTGGCAATGAACATGAAAAACACACAAATCTAAAATTACCTGACTTTTTCTCGGGGAAAACTTTCGTTCTTACGAGTTTTTTTGGGGTTATTCTTCGGGTAAACAAATTACATAATTTTTTTGAATGGCTGAATAACGAAAAAATTCAAACATAAACAAATTTACAATTAATGATTTTGAAAAAATAACAAACAGTGCATTTTATAAAACATAAGTTTTTAATAAATTGTTTTATATTTGACACTTTAAACTCTAATCATTATTACTTCAAACTCTAATAATTTTATTTTCAATTTCCAGAGAAATCTCAGCATTCAGCCATTGTTAGTCGTATAATTTGTTTGTTATGTTTAGTTTTTGAATATTCTGCCGCGTTTCTCAATAGAAAGAAATTTTATTCTGTTTCCATTTCCTTTCGCGATTAAACGATTTTTCATTTAAAAACTATAAAACCACTTTAATTTCAATTTAAAATAAATAAAACCGAGTGTTTCTCACGTTGCTCCGCCCAAAATTTTATTTACAATATATCACTGCAGGAATAAAATTTAATTCGTAAGAAAATAAAACCACAGATATTAATTAGAGATCCAAAATGAGAGTTATTATAGGCTCAAGTCAATATTAACCCGATTTGTCGCCATGGCAACGGAAAGCAGAAACTTGTTATGTTGTCAAAATTTACCACTTATGTGTTCGACATATATACTCGAGATCGATCATAAGTCATCCAATAATCGTCAATCGAAATTTTTCTAACCTTCTGTTCTTTCATCGTTATGTTTTGGCTAAACTTTTACCCCACAAATTCAAAGCCTCCCTCAATTGGGTTCAGATACAACAAATTTACAAATAAATAAAAATAAATAAAATTAGCAGTCCCGATTAGGGACAGAGAAGCCTACATAATATATATAAAAATAAAATAAATTAATAAACAATAATTATATAATAAATAAGTAAACATTAAATAAATGTGCAGATAAATACACAATAAATTACATATAAATTACATATAAATGAATAGATAAGAACACAAGAATAAAAGGAAATGCGATCATTAAATAGACATATAAACGAAAAATAAATAACAATAAAACATTAAATAAATAAACAATAAATATATAATAAATAACAGTAAATTTTGCAAATAAATAGACGAAATTACATATAAATAAATAGATAACACACAAGAACAAACAGGAAGTGATAATTAAATAAACATTAATTACTAATTAATAAAAAAGCCGACAAATTCCTTTTATCATATAAACCAAAGGCAACCTTTTCACAACCCACAATAGGTCGATTTAGTCCACTGAAATTCCACAATCTTAACTCCATGTCTTTACTTCGGAATTCGGTTAAGAAAATATCAACTCAATTTTCGAAATTCCTAATTTTGCCATAAAGCAAAACATAGTGATTCTTACATTAAAATCCTACTTGGTCTACGATTCCATTGGCTCCTCAATATTTTTTAACTGATCATTAAATTCCACATACAATCTCTGACAGACGACATTTTGAACGATTGCAGACAAAGATTCCTTAAGCAAATCCCGCTTTTTTATGCCTAAAACGGAGTCTGACCAATTAGAGTTGCAGCTGTGAATTGGTCCTAATAAATCCTCTAATATTAATCTTAATGGTTTTAGTAATCCTAAAAAAAAAACAATTCTAAATAATTGTTTGCATTTTTCTGGATAATGTCGCTTTTTCACGACACGAATGAATTGTCTTATTCGCATAATTACCTTCTTGGGCATAAAACCTTACTAAAGTTAGCAGCATGATTTTATATTCGATGGGAGAATTAAGGGCGAGAGCTGCGTTCATTTGCTGCTGTAAAAATGCGGCCGTGCACAACTGAACGGGCAAATTTTTCGGGAGCGGAGTTCGACTAGACACCATGGATGACATTCTGAAAAGGAAAAATAGTTGAAATTAAGGATGTTCAAGGTGGTAATTTATTAAGACTCCATAGACTCACCCCTTGACTTGAGACAGGACTGATTTCAAGGGAAGTTTTGTGGTGGAAAGGGCGTTTGCACTCCTCACCAATGAGTTTTGGTGGCTGACTTTCCAGATTACCGAGGTGGTGTCATTCAGTAAAAGCCATCCCAAATTCTTATCATAACTGTAGCATTTTCCACTGGAAAGCGTTATCAAAGGCACGCCATCTTCCGTTACCTCACAACTGGCAATCGATGATAACTCTTCTAAGTTGAAAAACAAACGATTTTGAAATGAAACGTGAAGTCAGCAAATTAAGAGGAAAAATCACCGCTTACCTGAGTCAGGCAACAGTGTGTGCTTCAAAGTGTAGTCTTTAAGTAATAATTTATTATTTATTTTATTACTCAAGTCCCAAACGAAGAGATATCCCCTCGTGGTAACAACGCAGACTAAATTATTCTTAGTCAACGCGAGGCAAGACGGCAATCCGGGTAACTTAATGGGCAGCATATTGGGAGTTCCTGTATCGGTCGTTAACACATGCAAAGTGCAGTCGTTGCATGTCATTATCGTTAAACTTTTATTGCTCCTAATCGCCGTGATGGGACGACCTGTTTTTCCAAAGAAAATATATAATATTTTTGTTGATTTTACGTAAAAGGAAACGGTGATATCCAGGGCGGGAATTACCCAAAACGAACTCCCATTCCATTTCTCTTTCAACGGCTAATTTTTTTTGTTTTCTCACTCGAGTGGGACGTTCTAAAGTTTTGGAATTTTCCACTTCGATGATTGTGTCATCACATCCCTCTACTTTGGCGATCGTCCCCGAGCCAATGCCCAAAGGTTCTAACAAATTTTCACAGTGACTGCATCTGATCATGCTTTGCTGATTCAGTTGCTCGGAAGTTGCCAGTTTCTTAGAGGATACTTCGGCCGACAACAAATTAGGTCTTTTCAGGGCTTTGGCCGCGCTAAAAAGTAAATACAGCGTCGTCCAAACAGAACATCGATTAAATATCATTCAATTAATTGAATGATTGCATGTAACTTACAACTCATTACTGTTTCCCATATCGGAGTCAACGTTCTGAAACTTAGCTGAGTATGTTGGCTGAATGGCAGGATTGGCTACAATCCCGGGAGTTTGTTCCTGCTTCGCCTTTTGAGGAGAAACATTTGGGGGAACCACCTCTGGCCTTTGTTCGATTATTATTTTCGTTTTGAATTCACTCGATGATGAAAAAGACTGGGTAGCCTGAGTGTCCCTGTAATGGTTTCAAAGTCACAATTATCATTGGGAAAACCACCCTCGTTCATTTTCAACGTACGCAAGATCTCTTGGCACAGTGATTGGCGTGACTCTACGCTTTCCATCGGCCGTTCTCGTCTCGATTTGTTTACTTCTTTGCAGGACATCATTTATTGAAGTTTGTTTGCTGTTGTCGTTTTCGGCGGCTTCGGCTTTTCCAGTGGTCGACTGCGTAGTTTTCGCAGAAGGTGAATTCAAACTCGGGGGAACAAATTCCAAAAGTTCTGGTGTTTCCACAATGGGTGTGATTTTTGTCTGATTTAAATGCTTTGTGGCAAATGATTTTCCATACATTGATTCCAGGGTGGTGAGCTGGAAGTAAATATAATTTTTTTAACACTTGGTATTCGCCTTTTCTAGAAATTTACTTACTTTCTCCTGTTCGTTGACAATGATCCCCAATTCTTCCTGATTAAACATGAGATGGGCTATTGAGCCATCCCAAGAACATGCCACAAGTTGCATTCCATCCCTGCTCCAAGACAAATCTAAAACCTGAACAATTACAAGAAAACATCATCAGCATCATTGAATAATCTGAAGAGTTTTTCTACAGTAATTTTTTTTTAAACACGTTTAAAACATTTCAATTCGATGCAAATATCAAAAAGACTCACAGATTTTGAAAATATATTATTTATTACAACAATGGGCCTCTTCTTGGCAGTACACCACACTGCTAATGCACAATCTCTACTTCCGGTCGCAAGAGCGCAATACTTGGTTTGTTTTGATCCATCTCCTGTTGGCTTTTTCTGAAGAAGGTTGGAATTGAACCTCTAAAATATGTTTAAAACATCAGATGCATATTTATTGAGTAGTTACAACTATTATTTATCAAGATTAATAATTACTGATAAGATATCATTCATTGATTATCAATAGTTGTAACCAAGGACAGGAAATTTCAACTGAAATTTTTATTAATTTTAAAAGCATATCTTACTATACAAGTTACAGCTTTCCTATGTCCAACAAAATCCATTTCACAGGACCAAGATTTTCTTTCTACATCTAAAGGTCTCTCTATAATTTCTATTATTTTGGCAGTTGGCCCTCCACTGTTTGATGCATGAGCTGAGACCAAATATTGTCCATCTGGAGACCAGTTCAGTCTTAAAACATGAGTCATATCACCACACTGAAAAAGGAATAATTATTTACAGATAAAACAGTTTTTTTTGTGAATTTTGTGCACTTTGTGTGATGATGTGAAATTCTTACTTCTTTAAAAGGCTCAGTTATGCAAGCTTGCTGCTTCCAATCTTTGGTCCTCCATATCCTTAAGGACTTATCATCAGACTGTGATGCTAAATACTGACCAACAGGGTCCCATGTGATTCCCTTTACAAGACCTGTGTGTCCAATTAATCTGGCAATAATATCTGAAATTTTCATTTTAAAATCATATTGTGGCAACCAAGTGGGAGGTCATTGCAAGATGAAAAATATTTAGGATAATACCAGGTATTTTTTCCATATTCCAAACAATAATGGTGTTATCAACACTGCAGGAAGCAAGCCAGCCATCATGAGGGGCCCATGCCAAATCTAAGACATCATTGCTGTGCCCTGCAAGAGTGCCTACACATCTCCATATTTCTACTCCTATAATAACTTTATTTTCATCTAATTTTGTTTGACCTGTTTTTTTCCAGATCATAATGAGTTTGTCATCTCCACCTGAAGCTGAAAATTTAAGTTTATTTTTAATATTTAGTGGCAAATGTGACATTCAAGATTATTGTAAAAAAACCCCAAGCTCAATTTTTAGTACATTATTACCCAAAAATTTTCCAGAATGATTCCAGCGAACACAGTTAACACAACTAAGATGATTATCCAATTGACAAAGCATTTTCGGAACATTTTCATTCTTTTCATAGTCCTGATGTATTACAGGTCCTAAATTCCATATGGTCACCCTCCCGGAGTCTTTACCTTGACCACCAGTAGCGAATCTGTTACCCTCAGGATGTATATCCAAAGAAAATATGGGGTTTCCTAAAAGCAATCCATCATTGAAAGTTATTATAAACATTGAAATACCATTATAATGCTTGAATTTAAAAAAGCCATTTTTAAGTAAAAGCTCCTTATTTATTTTTTAATTGAAGTCGTTTACCGGTATTGGACTCTTGAGCGATGTTTTGAATAAAAAACTTACCGTCATGGTGCACCCAGCCTGGTTTTGTAAGCCTCATATTACTGGTACTTTTATGCTCACATGTGATGCTTAAAACATTACAATAAATAAATAGCAAAAAAGTTTTTGTACTCAGATAAAATAATCAGACGCCAAAACAAATATGGCGAGAACACCATAGACGGAAAGTGAATGCATGTTGAAGAAAAACAACAGCGCGATTATACGCTCGATGGTTTTCTTCGTACTTTGAAGTATAAAATTGCTAAGAGGGGAAAAAAAGAGAAACATGAAATGGAGGCCATTATTTGTGGATCTAAAATATTAAAAAAATTCAGTTTTGGGCAATTTATTGGAATATGTTATCTTCAAAATTCAAAATATACGAGGTGAGTCTTTAAACCAAATTTTTCTTTTGCTTCTGATTTTATGAAATTCAGTCCGAACCTTTTCTATAGTGTCCAAAAAACTGGAATTTTTGTTATAGGTTTTTTTAATGGAATTTTTGAGTCATTGAGAAAACTAATGTAAGACTTTGTAGTCCATCTCATTTTTAGCTCTGTTTTCATTGCATGGACTATCATGAGAAAGTGAAAAATGTTAATATGCCAAAACCATTTGACACATTGACTTTTCTTTGGATTAGATTATTATTTCTAAACCATTGACTTTGATTTTGTGTAGTTATCCATATAATCGTTTGACATAAGGCTCGTATATTATACATGTATATTTTTTAGATTGGCGGAAGTTGGTAAACTAGAAACTCCCAAAGCTCAAGGAAAATACGATACAGGACAGCTTTTTCTACATAGAGTATTCGGCTATAGGGGAGTAATTCTTTTCCCATGGCTTGCAAAAGTCTATGATAGAGATGTTCCTAATAAAAGAGAGAATCTCAGTGGAGAGGTTAATGCCAATGTTGGGAAAGAAGTTAAGGGAAGGACACATACATTTTATCAAGTGCTTATTGATTCCAGAGATTGTCCATACATAGTAGGTATTATTTAAGTTTTTTAAAACTAAAGTTTTTTTTATTTATTTTGCATATAAAGATTTCAATTTTATTAAGATGTATTATAATATTAGTGGAAGAAATTATCATGTGTTTGACCTAAAAACTGGAATGAATTTCAATTTTGTTTGATTTAGAGAGCTCAAGCAGAAGCAGTGACATTTTTAGGAAATCAAGAAAATAGCAGAAGTTTATATGCCATACCTGGATTAGATTATGTAGCACATGAGGATGTTTTGCCTTATACAACAGCAGAAAAGCAACCTCTTCATCATGAGCTTTTTGATAAATTTCTATTGTATTATCCTGATAAAGGTATATAAGTAAATATATTTAATCTCATATTTTATTTTTTGTCATAAATGCCATTAAATAATATAAATGAATATTTTAATCAGATCCTCCCTTTGGAGCTCAGGAAACTTTAAGGGCCTGGCAAAAAAAAAATCATCCTTGGCTGGAACTCTCTGATGTACATAAAGAAACAACTGAGAATGTCAGGGTCACTGTGATTCCTTTTTACATGGGCTGTAGAGAGTCTCAGACCACTTCTGTATATTGGGTAATTATTAAACTAATTTTTAAATTTTAATTAAGCACTTTTGAATAATGATTTTATTTTAAATTGAAGTGGAGATATTGCATAAGACTAGAAAATTTAGGAGAACTGACTGTTCAATTAAGAGAGAGGCACTGGCGGATATTTAGTTTATCAGGAACTCTAGAGACTGTCAGGGGACGAGGTGTTGTCGGCCAAGAGCCAGTACTTTCTAAAACATTACCTGCATTTCAATACAGTAGTCATGTAAGTCTGCAAGCACCCAGTGGTCATATGTGGTGAGTATGATTGCTTGTGATTGCTTGGCTTCTTACAAGCCATGGGTCATGAAAAGGGAATGCTTTGTGCTTGCAGGGGAACATTTAGGATGGAGAGAGAGGATGGTTATGCATTTGATTGCAGAATTCCACCATTTTCTTTGGAAAGCAAAAATGAGGATCAGAAATCACAAAATGATCAAACATAAACAGATGAGAAAATAAATTTACAAATGTATAAAACTATATTTCTGGAGATTAGCTCTTCTTGAGACATTCAAAAGGCACAAAGTCATCAGTGCACATATTGTAATTTGCATGTTTTAATAAAAACATGCATTTGTGATAATATTAATATACTTTTAATTTCAAAAATGAGTTTACACCAAAAAGTTTCCTAGAACTTGAGTGGTAACGTTCTTTAATTTAATAGGTATTTTTTTCTGTAAAAACTAAGGGAATTGTACACATAATTAAATTAAAGAGCAGCATTAAAATAACATCCATTTAGCAACATAAGGAAAACACGTACTTATTTAGAAATTAGTCTTATCAAATTAGGTACAATTATTTTTTATTTTAAAAATGAATTTAATTATACTTTTTATTTCTGTAAAGAAAGTTAATTATAGATTATTTTTGAAGTTTGTGTTTACACAAATTAATTTTTTAGATTTTATTCAAAAAAACAATTCTCATTGATTCCATTCTTAGTTGTAAGTAAAATAAAAGTTTAAGTCATCAGAAGGAGATTTCAATGATACCTAAATTTTGTTTAGCCTTGTAATGTTAATTCTAATGTTGGGAATATATTTCTAGAGGTAAATTTTATATTTAAAAAATGAATAAGGGGAGTTTGGTTTTTGTCTGAAAATTTATTCCTTGGATCGCTTTCATGTTTATAACTTCAATTTGCATTTTTGGCATGCAATCAATGGAAAGAATTATAAATGTTGAAATTTATATATTCATACAAGTTTTTTTGGGCCTAGATTCGCACTCTGTGCGATTAGGTTTTATAGATCAAATTTCACCTTTCACACCCCTAACCCTTCGGCAGACACCATATAGGTCCACGTGATGCGATTATCATTGATTATTTTGCCGCGTCAGGCCTGTTATAGAGAAAAAAGTTTTTGAAACTTTCAATGTTGCCACCAAAACAAAGCGATTTCCACTGCTCCGGAGTTCTTTTCGCGTGAGTGGAGGAGGTGAGTGACTTGAATTATAGTTTGTAATTTTTATCTTAGCAATCCTACTGTTTAAATTTAAATGTTGAACAACAAAATCTTGAATCAGCTTCCCTTTGCGTTATATTTATAGGTTTCTATGTAATCGCGACCTTATGGCTGGGTACTTTTCATTGCAGATGTGGCATGTTTCTATTCTTGCCATAACATGTATTGACTGGATTAATTTTTAATATTTTATTTATTTATTTATCATGTTTGCAGTTTAATTCTGGAAGGATGGCTCCTACAAAGCCGGAAGCAAATCCGGCTGTTAAACCGGCCGCGAAACCCGCTGCTAAAGCCTCTGCTAAAAAAGTCAAGTCGGATAAGTTGAAATCTGTGAAAGATGGGAAAATAGAAAAAGTGAAGGTAAAGCGCGGTAAACCTCGAAATTATGATCTTGGAAATGGGGTTTATAGATTCAGTAGAGCAAGGATGTACCATAAGAAAGCAAAATACAAGTTTATCGGAAAGAAAACCCCCAAGGTAAATGTTTGCGACTTATTTTGGCTCTCATTGAATTTTCTCCCAACTTAAATCAGTCTGCATTTAGTGCAGCCTAAGCTTTTGAGAGAAACAAAGTTTGACATATTTGATGGAATGTACTGTAATTAATTTTTATGTCCACAGGCAGTAAAGCCGAAGAAGAAATACTTCGTTGAGAAGCCAATAGGTGGTGATAAAAATGGAGGAAAACGAATTGTTTTAGTTAAAAAAAGGAGGAACTATTATCCAACAGCTGATAAGTATGTATTTCTGTTTTTTTTGCTTTCAAACAAATGTCTTGTTTGAGACTCAGAGTCATTGGCAGTGCCATTTCAATGGCTTGTCAATGCTAGAGATCTCAAAAAGTAATTTCATTCTTATGCGCCGACAACAATTTTAAATGTGCTGTTGGTCACCTTACAATGAAACATGTTTGCCTTAAATTAATTCAATCTTGAATTCATACTCATAATGTTGTAATTCCCTGCAGAATCAATCGCCATCCATCAAAGAAAAAGTTCAGTCAGCACAAAAGATACACAAGGAAATCCCTTACTCCAGGAACCATCTGCATTTTGCTGGCTGGTAGACATAAGGGAAAGCGAGTGGTGCTGCTCAAAGTGCTCAAGAGTGGACTCCTCCTCGTTACAGGTCAGTTCACTTTGTATTATTCACAGCCACCTTTGAAGGGGACTCTAATTGCACTGGTTTAATGTACAGGCCCATTCAGGATCAATGGTTGTCCTCTGCGCAGAATTTCCCAAAACTACGTCATCGCCACCAGGACGAAGTTGAATTTGTCTAAAATGAAAATACCGGAACATATAAATGACAAATATTTCAAGAGAATCAAACCGAAGCGGCAAAAGAAGGAGGAGGGAGATATTTTTGCCACTAAAAAGGAGGTACAATAATCTTGAGTGGATTTTTACTGTTGATTATTTAATGAAAAAAAAACAGTGGATTTGCCTAATTTGATTTTAGTTTGGATAATAATTAGGTGTTTTCTCTTCAGGGATACACCGTTTCCGATAAGAGGAAAGAGGATCAGAAGAAAATTGACAAAGAAGTTATAAGTGTTATCAAGAAACATCCGGACAAGCACATCGTTGTTAGGTATTTGGCGGCCATGTTTGGGTTGAAGAAGACCCAATTTCCGCATCGGCTTCGATTTTAAAGGATTTCAATGGTTTTACTTCTTTAAATAAAAAGTCGTTAAAATCATTTGTATTTTTCTTTTTGATTTGACCTCTGCCATGGGAGAAAATCAAAACAGGATTACACCTTATACACTTTGTGTAGGAAAAGATTTAGAATTTACTTTGCATGAATGAATATATTAGTTGTTAATTTCTTTTTTCTATTTATGGGCTCAGAAAGGTATGGACAGCACCATAGAGTCAAACACATAGTTTATAGCTTCGAAATAGGGAATCGGTCAATTTTAGCACATTAAGGACCTTATATGGTTTTTCTTCTTTCGTCTTTTCTCTCTGTGTAGTATTTTCACATGTTCCCTGATTTGATAAATAATGTCCTAGTGTGATTATTTAAAAAAATACAGTTAACTTCAATGAAATTTATCTTATAAACGTAACCAATTTGATTCCCCACTGTATCTTCAGCTTAAAGGAGGTGGCAAAGATTAAAGAATGAAGGGGAAGAAATGGGATCAATGTCTGAATGCTTGATTAGGGGTTGTATGCATAAAAGCTGAGAAATTTATAAAAATTAGATAACTGAATCGTATTCTGCTAAAAAAATGTAATGACGGATGTGCACTTCGCATAATCGGTGTTCTGAAGGCGCTTATCATTTTCTTTTCTCGATTCTCTTCTGCCTTTGCTTTTTTCACCGCACAAATTCCACAGTTCATGGGGACAAAAAAAGTATATTTTGCCAAGATGCTTCAGTTTTTGCAATCGACGTCGTTCGCATAATTTCAGCCTCATTGGTCATTAAAAGAGAAATTAAATTTATAGATGAATTTTAGAATCAAATTTCCCCGAAAATAATAGAGGAAAACAGTATTTCATGTGGAACTGGTGAAAAATAAAAAAAGAATAATTTTCTTTCGAATTTCGTCCTTGATTTTTAAGTAAAAATGCATCTGCCATCAACTGAAAAGCTTCTTCCTCAGGCGGCCAATGTGGGATATAAAGTAAAGTCAGGCTAAGGGTCAAAAACGCCGTTAAACGAGTTTCTCGGTTTAAGAAATTCTTTTATTGTGTTTGTTTTTATTAGTTGGAAATGTCAAATGGAATAAAAAATGAAGCTGTTTCTCTTTCTTAACAAAATCAGTTTCAAAAATCGATTGAAATTTTCCATTTGGCAAAAGTCAAAAATTGAGTGAAAAAACTTGTTCACGGATGAATTTCAAGAAAAGACACATAATTGTTTTTTTATAGCAACTCTCGTTCTGCACCCAAAACGAAGAAGCTCGAGTTTGACTTGAATCTTTCGCAAATCCGCCTCATTTTCCTTTTCGAATTTATTTTAGACTGAACGACTCCGTCTTTTAACTGCTTTTTCGCGATAACCTCCATTTCGGAAAAGTATAAAAATTTTTCTCCCTAATACTCCAACTAACTCCAACTAAAAACCTCTGAAATCCCTACGGTAACTGGAGAAAATTCCCCTAAGCAAACATTATCATTATTAATGAAATAAATAATTAATATTATAATGCAGTGATGGCCAACCTGCGGCCCGCGAAGGTGTTGCACGTGGCCCGCTCTTTATTCCTACACTCACATACGTATTTGGTGATTTTAAATTCTTTCTTACCTTTCGGCAAATAGACTAACTTTAAAAATCCATATTTAATTTTCGCATACGTCCTTGATACTCAATCTGTGGCCCACTCAGCCATATAAATTGGAAGTACCTTTTTTTTAGTTGCATGGCCCATTGGCGATGTTATCTACGGAAGTTTGGCCCGTATATAATGAAAGGCTAATGAAAGGCTAATGAAAGGCTAATGAAAAGTTGGGCATCGCTGTTATAATGGATCATAAATCACATTTGAATATTTTTATGTTCAAAAAATCCCTAAAAACCCCCCTTTTAAATCTTTGAACCCTTAAGTTGGCAACCCTGGAATAATCAACTGTCAAATGCGCCCTTTATAGTTTTCATTTGAGCAATAAATGAGTCTGGTTTTTTCATCTTTTTTCATGGGATGTTTCCGAGAAATTCTGGATTGAATCGAAGTCGGTGACGGACGTACGGATTTATTTATATGGAGAAGAAACGGAAATAAATGAACTCGTTTCGTCACCTTTGAAGTCATAACTCCCATTAAGTGATTTTGGGTGGATTTATAAAATTTGAAAAGTTTGTCAGGACAAAAAGCCGAAGGGTGTCCTCTGGCGAGGTTTTCGCCAAGCAAAGCAGCCAACTGAAAGCGTCACACGTGATCGTGTTCGCCTTATAAGTCCGCATCGGGATTTAATGTTATGTCTTCGGGTGATATAATGGAACCTATTTTCATCGGTTTCGGTTGAACTTGGACTTCGCATTCTTCGAGGATGTGAGGAACGGGAAATAAATTAAAAGCTTGCGTAAGAGCACTCTCCGTTTGCTCTTCAGGTGGCTGAACCGAACCTGCGCCTGAGAACTCGTTAAGTGGCTCTCCATAGTTCGCTTCATTTAACTGTAATATCCGCGCGGCCATTCTCATGATATATCGATGCAATTCTATTTATTTATTCGCTCCCAAAATAGAATTCCTCAAGGCAGTTTCTTCACCTTCCATAGGTCGTCCGTAAAGAACTTGTAGGAATGATTTGGCTTCGATTCTGGCCGAAGAGGGTTCGACAGAGGGGAGGGAGGGCCGTCGGGGCAGTCCTCATCCAATTAGCTGTAGCATTTCGGCTCACTCACTCATCATCATCCCCTAAGCAGTGGATGTGAATTATTTCATACAGGGATGAGCATTACGCGGCCCCCCAAGAATTTCTAAAACTGAATTTATATTATTGATTTCTTCCATCAGGATATTACTTTGAAATATTTGCAAAAGAAGTAGTGGGAGTGAAAAGAACGGTTCCCAACTGCTAGCTGCTATAAAGGTAAAGCAGCCGTAAGAAGTATGAAATACTACATGAAAATACAGGAAAAGAACTGGAAAAAAGAAAAGCAAAGAAACAAAAATATTAATAATGTAATAAGGGAATATAAAGAGCATAAGGACAGAGAAGAGGAAGAAATTGAAGATAATCAGAAGGATGGGAAGAAGCGAAAATGGAGAAGAATACACGAAAATACCAAGCAAACTTTTGAATGGGAACCAAAAGAAAAAGCAAAATTGTAAATTTTGATTATTGTAATTGAATAAATCGATGAATAAGTTTGATAAACATATGTTATTATTATATTATTGTACTTTGAAATTAATATATTTATATAATCTCAGGCTAAGTTCGTACGTCCGTCCGTCCGCGATTTTGATTCGACTAGAAATTTTTTGGAAGTCATCCTAAACAAAAGACAGCAATTTATTGGTAAAAGAATAATGTATAGAGAACGCAGTTGACGGTTGACCCATTCCAGGAGTGCCAACTTAAAGGTTTCTCCCAAATTGGGGGGCTCAAGGAGGGAATTTTTAGGGAGTTTTTAGGGGTTTTAACTTAAAAATGTGAAGATGTTTTTTTAAAACAACAGGCAATTAAAAAAAGATAAAATATAAATCTAAAATATTTAGAATAACAAAAATGCTTTGTAATTGTTTTTTAATGAAAAATTTTTTATTCTAATGTTTATTATAAGTGTATTAATAAGTGTTACCGTGTAAAAAATTTTATATTTTAAAATTAAAACTGGTCCGTTTATTAAAAATGTTGTTCACCCCTGTTTTAATGGAAAAAGTTACTTATCAGATTAGGCCGTTAATTCATCATTTCGAAAGCAATAATTTTTTTGCCGAACGACTTTTAACTTTTTATTTCCGATGATCCCGAACAAAAAAGAATTACAATATTACGTAAGAGTTGAAAAGTATTAATTTGGGATATTTATTATGAGATAACATCAAAGTATGCGTAAGTATGCGTATGTATGCGTCGGGGAAGGAAATTACGCGTCTCTGAGCTTTTCCCCCGAAAAACTCTCCGCGAGAACTAATAAAAGATCTCGATATGAAGTTTTATGGCTTTGGTCGAGCAATTAATCTTGGGCTCTTTGTTGTCTGTTGCAGTTTGAGGCGACGGCCTTTGTTACAGCCCATTTCCACAAATGGCTGCCAAAGGAATCGTGCACATTTTTGCTTTAATTATCGGTTCCCGAATGCGTTCGAGCCGATGGCTTTGCCTCATTAAAATATTTCCCATTCGGAGCGATGCCATAAGCGCCATTATGAAACTCCTGGGGAACTGGTTCGTCTCCAAAGGATTTTCTGCCCACATTATTTCCTCTCTTACTTTCGGTTCAATAACAAGACAAGGTTTTCGGAGCAACTTCTGCTTTTGGTGATAATTGCAAATATTTGGCTATTGAACTTGGGTTTTCCGCCGGCGATGCGACGCCCTCCACAGTCTCTTTTTCCAGCAAACAGCCGAAGAGAGGCCTTTCTCTCCGAGGACGGTTTTTTACTCGGCTAACATTTTCAATGGAAGGACCTTCTCCAAATGGCTTTTAGTATGAATTCTTCCCTGATGATATTTGGGTAATTTTGATTTAAAGGCGATAGCTGCCGATTTCACGATTGACAGTTTTAGATTAATTCCCCACAGACAGACGATATGGTCAGTAGAGACAGAAAGACGATAACATTTCGGATGAATTTTTAATTATTATTTTATCTGGCTTAACTTCCAAGAGCTATTTTGGCCTTGTCGTAAATGCTAAACCGCTAATCTTCCTTAAAAGTCCGGCTTTTAATCATTTCATCGTTTACGAAATTTTCATTTAACGCCGGTCAGATTTCTATCTCTATTTTTCCCGATTGTGAATGAATGTTCGCTCAGAATGAATTTTTCTCCGAAGGGGAGGAAACAGTTTCCTCTCAACAGTGTTCGATCAACTCTGCAACAAAGAAACCTGTGCCAAGGAATGGAAATGTCGATTCGACCAGAGACAAAAATACACTTGCTGTTGGAAAACCTTTCCCACCATTGATGGTTCATTAACCCCGGGAACCCGGGGAATATTTGAGGAAAACCCTCGCGACCATCCTAAGAAGACTTGTCCGACCAGAGTAATCATTACAAAATGAAAGGCGAGAAATAATCCTAATTTGGCCGATTTTAGTATGAAACAGAGTCATCGAGGCCTTGTTTTATTTGTGTGTGGCAACGCCATGAGGCACACAAAGAATTTCGGAGGCAAATCTTATTCCTGAAATGATCGCCGTGCACATAACTGCGGCATTAACTCGTAAATTTAGGGATCAGTGTCGGAACCCATCAAATTTGACAAGTTTTAAGGGCCTTTGCGTTGTATATTAGTGAGGATTACAAAAATCTCACGGATTCGTTCACGAACACAAACCCCCAGAGGGAAAACACCAGTCATTGTGTTCTTTCTTTGTTGGCGCTTTTCCTCCCTATTTCTTCAAATAAAGAATTTCCATTCAGTTTTCTTCTGTATTTGCAAACATTCTGTGAGAGTTTTCATCAGCATTCGCACTTTCTAATTGCGACCCATATTAAAATGAAAAGCGAAAGTGAAAAGAGTTGGCCATTTTTCGAAAGCGAGGTTTTTGGTTTTCCCGCGCAAATTAAAACTATTGCTTCAATTAAAAGTGCTAATCAGACTAATTAAATTCTCGGTAACTCGTTGCCTATACAAACATCTAGATTTTAACTTTTTTATGATCCTTTGTTCAGAAAGCTCTGAAGTAATCTCTTCATCAGTTTGGGAAAATTCTGAGAGAGCAGTCAGCTTTTCGGAGGCGGACGGAGCCGGATATAAAATGGCATTAAAAGAGGAGCGACCTTATAAGGAGTCCTTCAAAAATGTGTCATCAAGAAACAGCCTTTTCAGGACAAAGAACCCGTATAAAAAGGAAAAATTAAAAATACATCGTCGGCGGTGTATTTATATCCGAGTCAAAGTACACCGGTTCTCGTTTGGTAATAAAAATAACCTGACCGAGAGAGAGGTATAAACATGCCACGCACCCGGTTGCCCGAGAAGTTCTCCGTATTAGTCATGATAAGGCAGTTTGATTGGGAGAATGACTGGGTGGTGTCGAGTGCAGAAAGACGGCCGGGGGAAGTCCTCTGGAGGTTTTTGGAGGGGAGAAGCAGAGGCGGGAAAAGGGTTAAAATTGCGGCCCCTTACCGGGCCAGGTGTCAAAGAGTTAAATTAATTGACTTTCTTGGTCCGTCAAACCCCCGACGTAAAATTAATAATAAAAGGCCATTTATTGTTGCATGATGGAGCGATGCAAAGGAATTAAAAGAACCTGAGCGGTCCCCATTAATTCATTCATATTGGAGAGATAATTTGTTGTTTAAAGCTCTCGCATTCCAACTCCGTTATTAATTGGACGGTTGATTAATCACAACGCGGCATTAAATCTAATAAAGCATTTGGCAGCTCAACAACTGGCGCTAACGATACTCTAAATGGAGTTCACATAAATATTTGCCCAAAGAAGACTTCTTTCATACTTCTTTCATACGTAATTGTGAGCGCGTTTTCCAGCGGGAAATGCATCGCCACAATGGCATAATCATAATCATCATATTTATTATAAACTATTCCCATCCCGAAGTAGAAGTAAAAAAATTATTAAATTAAATCTAATCTCTGAAAAATTAAGCCAAACCAGTCAAAAAGAAAATTTATTATACAAAATTAGAAAATAACTTAATAATTTCTTATTATTAAGTTAATTACTAATAAGGAATTAAATCCACTTTTAAAATAATCGTTTTGAGTCCAGAGTTTAGAGCGATTCCATAAACACAAAAATACGATTAAAATGTGTTTGAAAAAATTCGTTAAAGAACATGAAGTCGATGACGTCACAAGACGGTGTACTCACGTGACTTCCACCGTTTTTTGAATTTAAAAAATGTTTTTGGGCTTCATTATAGCGAAAGATTAAAATTTGTATATGTGTAGAATAATCTATTGAGTGGGGACGTTTGTGTAATATTTGGACGAAATGGGTCCGCTGAAAGGGGTTAAAAATATGTTCGAAAAGTGACCCTTGAGTCACAGACAGAAACAAGGTAAGTAAAACCGTCTAATAATTAAAAACCCTACTCTAGAAAGAATTTATTACAAAAAATAAAAAAAATAAAATGGACTGTTAAATGAAAAAATGCACTCTAAAGAGGAAAATAATACCAACTCATTTGGGGAGTGCACTTGTTTTGTCGGATGTAAGTGGGAACCCCCCCAAGGGTGGTCATCGACAGCCGCAGGGGTGGGCAGCGCCTCATCGACAGTCGGTCGGGGTAAACAATGCAGTCAGTTAAGTGCTGAGTAAGTGTTACGTAGACCTTGAAAATCAGAACCGAATTAAACTTAATTAAATTACTTGGCTTAATCAATAAAAGAGAAGAAGATACAAAAGAGAGGTCTGACGTAACAGCTAATTTACATGTAATTGCTTTGCTTATGTAACCGCAGGCGCTCTCTTATTCATATTCTTTTTGTTTTGGCTCACTTTGAGAAAGCAATTAGTTAGCAGTTTTTAATTAAAGCCTACCGCTCATTGACCAAACACAGATTGATTTTCATAGGCGCAACCACTTGACACTCCACTTCCGCCTGCACCCGAACTCTGAGCCCAGGTTGACCCCAGCCATCGCGAGTGCAGGTGGTTGCCCTGAAACAGTTAACCCTTTCATTGACAGAATCGCCCTTTGATTCATTTATTGTTTATTTTCGTGTTAACTGCGCGCCTCCGAAAATCTGTAGCTGAATGCGGCCATCTTTTCATATAATATTTGGGCGGCGTCGATTGTTGTTGTTGATTGGGGAGCCGAGAAAGCAGAGAAGAGAGGCTACCAGCCACTTGTGAACGTTCAAAAATTATTCAAATATTATTACGCAACTCGTGTTTAATAAGTACGTGTCATACATCATCAGAGTTATTTTAATAAAAGAAGAGAAAAAAGAACTTATGCTCAAAAGCTTTTTAATTCTGTAATCCGTGCGTGAAGGAATTATTATCAATCAAACACGTAAGCTCCCACACGGATTCACTTTTATTGACACCCTTGCGCCCCCCTTCGCACCCCAAGGGTGACCGGCGTTTTCCCTTGTTGTTGCACGAGCCTTACAATGCTTGGCCAGGTTTTCTTGAAATGGTTCGCTCCGGCAATTTGTAAATTAGGAAACTGTAAACTATCAACTGTCTGTTGTAAACCGTAATTAAAGATACTTATTATCTAAAGTGGGATTTGGAAATTAACGACCACTCTTTGAATTTCTTTTGGAATCCTCAATGTTTTCGGAACGATAATTCCACCGCATTGAGTATAAATAAACCCGTGAAGGCGAAGCAATTTTTGCAGGAGAAAAAAAAATGGCGCCGAGGTTACCTAAAATATTACAATGGTTTTTATTAAATGAATATTTGACCATAAAACGTTACTAATTAAATGATTAATTACTATGAATAACTTTGAAGAACCATATGAAGGCTCATCATGCATCCCGTTTGTTCTGGGAAAATATTTTCCACTTTTATTTAAACAAAACAATGCCCCTCTCCCCTCGTCAGATTCGAAACGCTTCTTGTCCGGCCTTTGTCTCAGCCGGAGTTAAAGGCGATGATGGCCGGACTTCCGACAGTAATTCACCCACAGAATGCCTCCCAATGCGGCCCCTTCGAAGGCCCACCGACAGGAGCCCCTTCGAAGGAGTTCTGTTCGAAGCGGCAGCTTTGTCAGATGCCAATAAAAAACCGCACGAATCATTCGCATTTATATAATTAAGGCGTGAATATCTTTTTAAAATGTTTAAAGCGAAACTTTAATTAACGACATTATGTTTGAAATTTCACATGGAATAAATATAATGAGTAATTATATGTTATTCATGCGGGTCGTGCGCGAGGCAAATATGGATCGTCCGGAGCTCACCTTTTCAAAAACCACCGCCGACTTGGACACCCCACTGCTGTCTCCTCTTCGGTGGTCGACTCAGGTCTCGCAAATAGTGGGCAGGTTCTGCTTTTCCACAACTTTCGCTTCTGAAACAATTTAAAAGAAGAGAGAAAAGTGCTTTTTTGCTTTGAACGGATAAAAGGATTCTTTTCTAATTTTAAATTCTTATAAAATCGTCTTTTTAAAAGGTAAACTAACCAAATTCGGCCATTTTGTATCAATTTTTTGCCCTTTACAAGGATTATTTTCATTATTATCAGGAAAACGTCTGTCGAGATAAGTTTGGTCTGAGAATAGGCCGATATGAAAAAAAGAAAAATAAAAAATAATTATTGTAAAGTGCAGGAAAATTGAGGCAGTGGCCGAATTTCGATAGTTTAGCTTAAAAAAGATGCGCAGAATGTTAAGGACATTAAGCGAACGGCCCTCTGTTGCGAATGGATTAGAACGGATGCATAGCAAAAGACGATGAGGACGGATTTCTCGGGGTTTTTTATTAGGAAAACGTGGCTTACGTTGATGCGGATACTGCAGTCACTCAGGCCGAAGATGATCGGGTTTTGTTGAAGCCTTCTTCAACGGTTCTAAATGGTATCGGTTCACGGCTCCCGAGATGTTCCTCCTACACCTTCAGACACTTTCTCCGTGGCAGACTGTCTTCGGATTGACCTAGACCTCGATGACTGCCTTCGAGGAATCGTTACTTACTGCGTAATGGCCATTCTGCCCCGGAGGACAAACGCACTCAATTCTTAGTTTTAACAAAAAAGACTCACGACACGGCCTTATGCAACCTCTACAAATTTCACATTTCATTCATAATAATAGGACAGATCCTCTTAAAAGCACAAATTTTCTTTTTAATTGAAAATACTAACTGTTACATAAAAGGAGTGACCGGTGAGGAAAACCCATTAGGAAATACGTGTCACTCCCCAAAGTCCGTTGGTCATCGAGTCTTTAATTGGCAGAGATGGCGGGAAGAAGCGGGCACAACAGCGGCTCTTCTGTCGCAACATTAAACTCTCCTTCTTCCATTTTGAATTTTGGGGAAGTGGGTCAGATGGCCGTGGCTCTCCTCGAGGATTTGGCGAGTATGGGCGGACGTTCTCTGGGGTCAGAATTAAGAGGTGTGCAGTTGTGCGTTTAAGGTAATCCTCGCCGGTGCACTCAATTAAAGGATTTAGGTGTAGAGCACAGCCCATCAGCCTTCTCTTAAAAAGTGTGGGAAATATCATTAAACTCAATGTTTCTTAAAATTCCACTCCGACTTGTGACCTGAGCAGTCCTTTATTTTTAGGCAGAAGAATGTACTTTGTTCAGTGCCGTGAAATCGTGATTTTCCATTCTGGGGAACCTCGGGAGGAAGTTTTTTTCTTTGGCGAAAAGTGAAGAAAAATTAGCGGGGAGTATCATCGGGGGAACCAAATTAGAGGGCCTTTTCGCTGAATTCTGATGGCCGAACGAAACGAAAGCTTCTAATGCGTTTCCACCAAATTAGGAGGTAAAAATAACTGTAGAAAATGGTCGAATAACTCTCATGGTCAGGCAAGGACTTAGAGATGTCAATCACAGGCACGGACTTATTTGTGCCTGACCAGTAAATAAAAATTGACCAATACTCCATCTTTTACGATAAATTAAAGCTTCTCAATCAGAGAAAATTGAAAACTCAACTATTTTTTTAAAGGATTATTAAATTAATGAAAGGAAGCAAAATAAATGATTTTGGAAATAGAAAAACTATTTTTAACTATGAGTACACTCGAGAAATAATTATTTTCTGGCAGAGAAAATTATTATTGAAAGTTAAATCGCGGGTAATGAAGGGTTGAGGAGCACTGTGATAAATAATTAATTGTTAATTAAAACGAATGCATCTCTTCAGACGAAAAGGAATGGTTCAGTGTTAACCCCCTGCAATTGCAGGGATATTCTTCTCAGAAAATATTATTATAATTAAAATTAATAATTAATTATTATTACATGAATTACATAATTAATCATAAACCATTTTAAGCTAAAAAATGGATATTTAAACTTCAAAAATTGGGCTCTTTGAACCCCCAAGTTGGCAACCCTGGAATGATCAACCGTCAACTGCGCCCTCTATTTATAATTTTTTGTTGGCCAATCAACGACCGCCTTTTTTTATGGCGATACGATACGATACGCTTATGACAGCCGAAGAATTTCGAGTTGAACCGAAATCGAAGAATTAAGTTTAGAATTTTATATTTACATAGATTTTGGGTAGCAAATAAAAACAAGAAATTGTCACTGATGCAAACTCAAAACTTTGCAGAATCACCCGAAGACTATTTCAGATCAAACTAAAAAGACTGAACCTTCTGAGAGTTTTTCGAAAGAACTTTGGAGAAAATTCGAAGATGCACAGTGTTGCAGAGAAAATCGCCAGCGGGTCATGCTGACATTTCGATCCGAAATAATCTCCATTGGGGTTCGGAGCGATATCGATCCCTTTATCCGCACGGAGTTATCGATTAATTTTCCAAATTGTCAGACAAAATCTGACATTGACATGTGAAAAATTCCTGAAAAAAAGCGTAAACGAAATCAGGAAGGACACTTCAAATTAGATTTTGGCTCATCCAAAATGAAAGAAGGTCGATTTCCAAATAGTTTAAAGAGCTTTCGATGATTGATGGCGTCCATCTTTGCCCATTCGAATGTTGGGGTCGGTCACGAGCAGAAGAAGATTCTCGTGAGCAGAATTGGAATCCCAATCGGCGCACAATTGGGCGGGACTCACAGTGGGCGAAGCAACTTATTTCTAGCACTTTGTGCACAACATAATGGAAACTCTCCCAAAACATGCACACTTTTTCTTTTATTCGTTGCTGACCCATTTTGCAAAAAGACTTTTGTTGGAAACTATAATGCGTGGGATTGAGAGAAAAAGAGCCCATGGTTTGGTGCAAAAGGTCTTTCCTGCTGGCCTTTTTTCTTTCCAACACGTCACAGGTTTGAGTAAAAGCCCGATAGAATTTTCTCTAATTACTCAACCGAGTATTTGAAGAGTATTGAGAAATCAGACTCAGACGGTTGGAATCCCGAAAAGAAAATTCTCGGAAATGTGACAGACGTCAGTTTGTAGGTTGCGGTATTTTAATTTTTCAAGTTCCATGAAATTTCCTGAAAGCTTTTATTGTAGTTTGCCTCTACACCGCTCAATTACTTTAATTAACGTGCGTGAGCGTCATTTTGCTCTTTTATGATTGATTTGGAGGAAAGTTTTCTTTTTTTCATTTCCTATGATTTCGAGAAATTTGTGATTAATGGCAAATGTTAATATTTTATTATTACTATAATACTTAACTCCCATTTCGGCCATTAGAGGCAGACTTTACAATTCACAAACTATTGAGATTTAAATTACTTTGGAGAAAAACCATAAAAATTGAATTGTCAAAGGCGTAAAATCTTGTCACACTAAACATGTAATTAATGAACAGAGGAAGCTGGGAGTAAATGATTAAAGAAATTATTTAAATAAAACAGAAATAGAAGTATAAAATTATAAAAATATAATAAAAATAATGCTATGAATCGGATATTCTCTACCTACACTACTTCTCAGTAAAAGACTGTTTTGTAATATTAAATTAAAACTAAAATTAAAACTAAATCCTTCGCAATGGCTGACATTAAAAAAGGAGTGACGTCAGTTTGAAATAAAGAACAGCATTTTGGTCTACTCGTCAATAGATAAATTGTAGATAAAGTAGAAGCTCAATTAATTTTGTGCAAAGTTTTAGAAAATAGGAAATAGCATTAAGAAAAATAACAATAACTGAAAATCTCATATAAACAACTGTGGATTTTTTAAGTTTTTTATTTACTTTCTTCAAATAAAAAAAATACATTCGCATCATTTAGTAATAGATATTTTGTATTTGTATTTTTTATTAAAATAAAATTGAGAGTTATTTTATTTAGGGTTATTGTTATCAAAAACCCCGAGTCTCGATGTGATCACTTTAAGCGCCCTCAAAACTGACAGCTCTCTACAACATCAGATAAAACCCGATATATAAATAAATAAATAAAAATTTTCTCGGGATTTGAAGGCGTTATTTAAGGATTTTTCCGGGACTTTCTGCCACCTCTTGCAATGGCCTGGACGTCCGCGCGTAAAAGGGAGAAAATGTCCCCTCTTGGGATTTCCTCATTCAGATAAACAAATAGACTGCCAACAGGGAACTCGAGGGCTCCTTGAAAACCGGAAACGTGTCATGATTTTATCAGCGATGGAGATTCGGGAAAGGCCAAAATTTTAGAAGGCTTTCACAGATGAACACCGTCTCTCTTAAGTCAACTATTAGTAATCTCTCCCGAGTATTTTCCAGCTATCAATAAGAAGATGAGGTAACTTGTTCTTCGGGTGGAGGGGGCTCTCGCTCGTCGCGGAGGCGCGTGCAGGAGGGGCCCGTGTGCGCGGGCCGCGCCGGGGCTGGGGGCCCTTCTTTCGCGAGGGCCAAAACTGATATCGTCCTTTTTTAAATACCCATCACATATGCTATCACTGTTTAGTGCTATTGTGTGCGCGATGTTCGCTGTGTAGGTTATTCGCAATGGGCTCGAAATTTTGGCTAATAATTTTCTCGGTAAGGAATTTTTATAAGCTTTTGATCGGGAGTGCGCCATTTCGAGTTGTAAGTTGGAAATGGTTTTGGGGGCACTGAATGGGGTTTTGTGGGTGCTTTGGATGGACGAAGAGGAGCGGAAAAGCAGAAAAGTTTTTCGTGTCAGCCAAAAGATTGGTCAGCAGTGAGGAGAAGTGTGAAGGCATTTAAATCCCGAAGAATCGGTGAAAAATGTAAATGATGTCCTTAACATCATTCCCTGAGCGGCTCAATAGAAAACCTTTAAATTTGAAACACCCATTCATTATTTATGTTATTTATATTAACATTTAAGCTTTATGACATGAGTTTGCTGATTTGGTGTTGCGGAAGACGCGAAAGGCGGGAAGACCATTATCATAAAGTATCCATTTTTTCTACTTGGTTTTTAAAAAAAGGTGTGAAGAATTTGGTGACACAACTAAAAAGTATTGGAAACCTTGGAAGGAATCACTGGGGGAAAACTCAACAAAAGGAGAACAGCCGTGGACACACTCTTCACTTGCCTTTTCTCCAAAGTCAATCCAACTGATTATATCCCTTGGCCATCTTTGGCTATGAGTCATCTGCCTCTTTCGAACGGGCCGGTGTTTAATTAATCTCTCATCTGGATGTCAACAACATAACCATCACCGAGTAGAGATCATGGCAATGCAACGTCCTTGGCACCCGGAGAAGAGAAAGAGGGGTCTTGGCATCAAGATATTTTGAAACATTTTCAGAAATCACAAATAAGGCCCCGCAAAGGTCAGAAGGAATCGTCTCCTCTGTATTTCGCTGTGAAATATCCCAACATAAGTCACACTTTCTTGCCGAAAGAAATTCTCTGAATTAATCGCAACGGAAATTGTTCTTTGGAATCATTTTTCGAGACCGCTGAATCGAATCCGCTTTTACAAATAAATGGGGAACCACGGAGGATTATCAGAAGGTCGCGCACCTGATTCTGTGTTTTATGCAGATCCCGTTTAACCTTCCTTAACACACAATCAAAGCGGTGACTTAAACTTTCCTAATTTTCTCCCACCATAATTGGCTCTTCTCTCAAAGGTCAGAAGACAAAAGGCGGTCACCTGTCGCGAGGGATGCGGGATTCAGGTTCGCCTGCATACGTCACTGCGAGAGGAGAGCCTTAAGGGAGAAATAAATTTTTATGTTCTTTCTGATCAAGGTTATTCGAAGTACCTGATCACTATAACGTCAGCAAAGCGAATAACCAACACGTGTTCGGCAATACAGCCCGTTTGCGAATTTAGGTTTTCTCCCGGAGAGAAGGGCGCCATCTGACGGGCGCGAGGGCTCCCGCGAAATGGAGCAGTGAGCGCTGATTGGCTGCAGGAGCTCATCGCGAGCGCGTCTCCCGAACGGCGATTGGTGGGCGTTGGCTCGACCCTCGCGATAGGCCAGAGGGGCTTAATGTCGGAAGCGATAGAAGATGGCGTTGGCGAAATGGGCCTTTTCGCATTGCGCCCGGGTGACCGGTAAAACTCTTAATTGAAATTGTTTTTTATTAGCATCTAATTTTTTTCCATTAACAATGGCGCTAAAATGTTGCAAGCTTTCAGTCGTTTCAATACTTTTTGTTTTCAATATGTTTTCCTGTCATTCACACAGTCAAGTATAATCTTTAACATATAATGAATTTTTTTCACTCGCTGGCGGAACCGAAAACTCAGCATCTGATTAGGCGCAGCTTAATGGCTTTCGTTGAATATGCGAGCAAAGAATTTCACGTTACAGACATTACAGCATGCACAATCGTTCTTTTTCAGTAACTCGTCGGAAAGTTTAGAGGTCGCGACCAGTCGGGTTTTTACATTAGTCTTTTATGCAACTTAGCGGTTTCGAAGGCGTCGATGCTGCTTCACTAATTTTAGGGGTAGAGCCTTAATTTCTGATGAAGATGAAAAAGGGCAGAGATCCCTGTAATTCGGCATACGCATGAACGCATCGATTAGCAAATCCTACCCTTTCGTGACCCGCGGTTCACTTTGTGCTGCGACCGGTCCTGAGCGACCTTAAGACGAAAATGCTTACGGAGTGAGATGCAAAGTCGGTATGCAAATTCGCAGAGCATCTCGCGAACTAATAAAAGGGAAAATATTCCGCAAAAAGTGTTGCAGTCGCCTCTCCCGGATTGCGATGGGTTATGCACATAAATTCTCGCTGCAGCTTTATAAAAAATAATAAAAACCGTGTTGAGGATCTAATAAAGAATAATATATTGACATTCATGTTTAAAATATCAGGTATGTCATCGGGTTTGATTTCACGACAAAATTTTACTGAATCCGGTTTTCCAGGCAAAATGCAGAAACCCTGAAAAGGCGCCAAATATTTTACTTTTTATCCGTATTTTAAATCAATGCTACGTTAACACTACGGTTATACAAATCTCAATCATTAATTGGCTGTAAGCGGTCTCCTTTTTCCCTTGAAATGCTTCAACCTCGAACGGTTCGCCTCTCCTTGAAATTTAACAAAAAGAAACGAATCCGCAAAACCCCCAAAAAATTCAATCGCAGACATAAAGCAAGTGCAATTAATTAATGAAAAGAAATACAAAATGGGAAAGCCGGCCGTGACTGAGGATGTTCGTATAAACCGCGTGCACTACTGATCTCATCCTTGACCAACTACCAGAGACCTTCTGCAACCATCCGCAAGACATTCGTTGTCATGCAGAGCCGAGAGGAGCCGTTTTCGCCTCTGAACACGGTCCAGCAGCAGCAGTTCCCTGAGGAGGACAATCCCTGCCTGGAGGCGTCTGGTTTGCATGCGGAGGGAAAGCTCAGGATCCGCCATGGAATCGCACCTCATCCATATGCAAATGGGGTTTCGTGTGGTTCATTCTTTCTGAATGCGGCTCAAAGGGGTTTTTATCTCTGTAAAATGGATTAAGAGGCTGATATTGAGGCTGATGAGAAGAGCAGTTTTGGGAAGTCTCAAATTACTGTATAAATATGCATTTCGTTTGGCGTGAAAAACTAAAAATTTGAAAATTTAGGGAAAATTATCAACGCAAAATATTTAGAATAGTGAGCGTTTTTAAAAAGAAAGAGATGAATGAAGAGAAAAAAGCCAATGGTGTGACCGACCTTCACCGCAGAAAAATTTAAATGAAACGCACCGTTGCAGAGACTTCGCCTCCGCAAATCAAACGTTAGAAGCTGTTAATCCGATTAACAAAATCAATAACGAGGAAAATATCGGCATTACTGCTTCTCTTCTTCTTTCCTTCATTTTGTTATTAGCTTCTTCGTCTTTTCCTGACGTTCGTGCGACAGCAGAGGCTAAACATTGGCTGGGAGTGACCACTTTAAACTTTTCTTCAACTTCATTCCAAAATCAGATGAAATTGAAAGCAATGATATGTAGATGGAATAAAAACTTTTTATTTAGCACTAGGGGACTTCGCCCCCATGGTAGCTCGGGTTTGGCACTCGCTGGGACTTGGCAATTTACATCTATTTCTATATACCTTAATATTATATAAGGTACAATAATATATTTTCTGAAAAACTGAGTGCACCTCAATAATCCCATTGCACAAAACTATAAAAATAATACCAATATCATAAGTAAAGCAGTTTTCTTCTTTATTCAGCCGTTGTTGTTACTGTTGCTTCTCGTCTTCTTCCTCCTCTGTTACCAACTTTTTGTTTCGTCGCCCAGCCGTCCTAATTCTGTTCCAAATCCTCCCTTCTTCCCTACTCTTCCTTCCAAATGGTTCTCTCTTTGGTCTGCAATCTCTAAATTGCGACTCGAACCTCCATCTCTTCTTCCCAACGCCGACAGAGTGAATTTTCTGCACGCAGAACCCACGCTAACTAATTTCTATAAAATTTGTTTGTCTATCAACTTATCAACTGTCCCATTTGTTCTCAAAGTGGTCTCCACGCGAAAAAAAATTCCCAAATATGTTTTCTGGACATTTCTCGGCTTTTGCTTATTTTCGAAAAATGAAAAAAAGCTGAGCCGGATCTTTGGAAAGAGTCCTTTGGAAATTGGTTCAGTGGTTCTTTAGATATCGGTAATGGAAACGGTGCACACATACACCAGACAAACTTCCTCAACAGGTTTATATATTATATAGTGTTAGTATGATGTCCCGAAGGCGCAGAAAAAAGGAAAATGAAAGCCGAAAAAAGCCAGGGCCTTTTCGGAAAGCCAATGAATGAGCTGGAACTCACTGCAAACGCCTTTGCTCATTGGCCAAAGATGTAACTTGGAGCACAACCGCTTTGACATTTTATGACATCGGGTCGAAACTAATGTCGCGGGTTGCCCGTCATCGAAAACACGGCCTACCTGCCTTGAAAAAACCAGTAAAATCAAATTCAGACGAGATGTTGCATTATTTGGCAAACTTCATTAGCCGGTTGCGTTTGTTCAGCCTCAACTTCTTCATCGGAGGTTTTCCTTCTTCTTTATCGAAATTCCGTTTCCTCCAAATCGCTGAAAACAAAATTAAACCTGAGAAATTATTAAATTTTTATTAACAAGTCTGAATCGGAAAAATGTGAAGTCTGGCTCATTTCAAGAGAAAAATTCCTTATCAAAACTCATTTGCGAGGGATACTTTTAGGTATCGGCTTTTGGTCCCGAGTTACTGATAATGAGTAACTTTTCCAAAAGTTAAATATGAGGAACAACCCCCGAATTTATTTACCATTAAAACAAAATTAAGGTTATCAGTCAAAACAAAAAACTCATTAAATATTAAAACGCTAATAAATAAACCGCCGCCGCCGCCGTCCACTTGCATGGGGGTGACTTTCCCGCCCCTCTGTTGCTGACTGAGAGGATGGGGAGGATTTCTGAGAGAGCGAAGGAGGGTTTGGTGGGAGAAAACGAAGGAGAACCATCTCTCGACTTTTATTTTAATTCTCTCAGGGATAAATTACAGTAATTTTAAAAGTACTTTTTCAAGAGTGAGATAATAGTTACCGTAATGGCCTTTTATGACCTTGCCATATGCTCTTTTCTCGCCGGTGACAAACTTTTTGTTTTAGGCCCGTTCGGTGTGAGTTCAGAGGGAATTTCGAGCGATTTTCGATGGGAAAACTCATTTCAACTAATAAATGACTGAAAGGCGAAGACCGAATCTCTTCTTCCGCCATCTCTCACTTCTTATGTTCAATCATTTCCTTCATTAGTTGTTTCTTCAGTGCGTTTCCTTTCCTAAGGAATGGATTAACAGCAATTTGAGGGTTTGAAAGGAAAACAGGAGGGTGGAAAAGAAATATAATTTTATTAAAATCAAATGTTGAGTTTCTATAGGTTTATGGGCTCACTTATAATTACTTAAAAATATGCAGATGATAATGTAAATTCTACTGATATTTACATAAGGAACAGGACGGCTTTTTTTTAAATAACAGTTAATGATTTAACTGATCAGCTGCAAAAAACTGCAATCCTTCAATTGGCAGATGATAAGAGGAGCGTATTAATGAGAATCGGAATGGGTTAATTAGTGCAAATATTCGTAGCACTTTAAAGTTTTCATTTTTATTTAAATGTTAGTTTTGGTTATTTTGGTTAAAATAATATAAAATAATTAAATCACTTTACAAGATCCTGTTCGGCGGATTCATACCTTTTTAAAAATACCAAGGTCAGTGTCTGCGCTCTTTAAACATCAACTTATCATCTCCTTCTTGTGGACATCCTGGTGCAAAATCCCGAGAAGAAAAGTCACATCGCTCAGTTAATTTGCTGACGCCTCACCGGAGCGGAAGTTCTTTGCAAAACGCCGATAAAAGTCTAAAATTTCCATTTGTTTGATTTTAGATCATCCTCGCTTGGTCTGATGCCAAGCGCAGGCTTAAGAAACAGGCAAACGAAATTGAAAACGACCCGGAAAAACACAAAGAATTGGTTCTGAGTATCCAAGAAGTCAACAAGACGCAGTTTTTTGAGCAAGATGCAGATAAAGGTAATGGTTAACGGTTAATTAGCTAAATTAGGTTTTTGAAGCTTGAAAAAGCACCGCAGAATGACTTTTTATTTTCTTCAGGCGAGTATCAGTTCGGCTATCAAATATCGCCTGACGGAAACTTTCATCACGAAAATCGGGCACCCGATGGTGTGACATACGGCTGCTATGGGTACGTCGATGCGTATGGCACTCCTGTGGAATATTATTATGTTTCCGATGGATGGGGCTACAGGACGGTGACGCCCAATAGTCCGGTCGAAATTTTCTACCACGCACACGACCCAAACGCCCACGGTAAGGGAGAGTGGCTGGTAAATAATGTAAAAATAAAGTTAGGAGGAGTAGTATGTGACAGACTTTTATTGTTATTAAAGGAAATCATGTTGACGGGAATGGAAATGAGGGCAGTAATGGAGAACATCAGGAGCATCATGAGCATCACGAGCATCATGGGGAAATTGTCCCTTGGGATCAACTCCATTTTCCGAAGCAGTGCGCCAAAAAAGGGTTTACACTTCCGCCACCCCAGACGGTGGGGCCCTCTGCCCCGAGTCAACCTTCAGCGGGCGGTGCCTCGGGAGGACTCCCTGGAAGACCTTCAAGGCCAGGCGGCACGGCCCCCACGGGACAAACATTTCCCGGTCAACCAGCCAGACCGAGCAGTCCTGGAGTGGGCCACCCTCAGAGACCAACACCTGGTTTTACGGGTACACCATTTCCAACACAACCTACGGGTACAGACACTGTATTTCCTTCGCAACCACAGACTGGATCTGGACAACCCGGTCCAGGAACGACGGGAGATAGATTTCCAAGCACCTCCGGCACCCAATATCCCGAAGAACCACAAACTGGATTTGGAACAACCCCTCGGCCAACATATCCCCGCCCCACTCGACCAGGAACTTCAGGAACGCCAGGAACGGGATATCCGGGACCCGCCTCCTCTGTAAAACCTACAGGATCAGGAACGGACGGAACAGCCTTTCCTGAAAGACCTAAACCGAGTTTCCCTGGACAAGTTTCGACAGAATATCCTCAGGAATCCCTCACCACTCGACCGACACGGCCTGGTGCAGTTCAGGGCGCTTCTACCAGCTACCCAGAAAAACCTTTCCCAACTCAGTTACCGGGAACATCATCTCCATCTCAGCCAGATGTGCTTTACCCGGGACAACCAGGAATTTCTTCGCCAGAGTATCCCGGAAAACCCATCCCCACGGGTACTGGGGGTCCAACACCAGAATACGAGACCTCAACCCAGTTCCCAGGACAACCATCAAAACCTGGTCAAACGCTAAGACCAGGAACCGCTGTTACAGAGTTCCCACAGTCACAAGGATCCGGATTTCCAGGTCAATTTCCCACAACCTACCCCGGAGAACAGCCACAGCCGACCTCCACGTCTTCCCCAACCACCGTACCCGGTTATCCCCAAAGGCCTCAGACCGAATTCCCAGGACAATCACCTACTGGATATCCCGGATCATCTAAACCTGGGGCAACAGGAACAGGATATCCTCAGAAACCAGATACTGCATTCCCAGAACAATTTCCTTCAGGCCAGCCATCTCAACCATCAGGACCTGGAACAACTGGTTCCGAATTTCCTCAAAAGCCTGGGACAATCTTTCCAGGAGAATTCCCTTCAGTTCCCGGACAACCAACTCAGCCTGGCTCTACTTTCCCAGGACAATATCCTTCTGGCAAACCATCCCAACCCACTCAACCATCAGGACCTGGAACAATCGGTTCTGAGTTTCCTCAAGAACCTGGCACAACCTTCCCAGGACAATATCCATCCGGCCAACCAGCTCGACCAACTCGACCAACAGGAACTTCCGGCCCTGTGTATCCTCAGCGACCACAAACCGGTTATCCAGGCCAACAACCTTCTGGACAGCCCGGGCAGTCACCAGTACCTACTCAACCGTCCTCCCAAGGACCCACAGGTACTGGATATCCTCAACAGCCTGAGACTACTTTCCCCGGTCAACTTCCATCAGGGCAACCATCTCAACCATCACTGCCAGGCACATCAGGAACGGGATATCCAAGTAGACCAGAAACCGGTTATCCTGGCCAAACATCTCAACCAACTCTACCATCAGCTCCCGGATCAGGAACCGGATTTCCTCAAACGCCCGAAACTCAGTTTCCGGGACAACCAGGCAAGCCTACTTCTGTATTCCCAGGACAACCAAGCCGACCTACTCAACCATCTCTAACAGGTACTTCCGGAACAGGATATCCTCAGGGACCACAAACAGGATATCCCAGCCAACAACCTTCTGGACAGCCAGGACAGTCACCAGTACCTACTCATCCGTCCTCCCAGGGACCAACTGGATCTGGATATCCCCAACAACCTGAGACAACCTTCCCAGGGGAATTTCCTTCCGGGCAACCTTCTGGACCCACTAAACCATCAACAGGTACTTCCGGAACACAGTACCCTCAGAAACCACAACCCACTTATCCCTCTGAACAACCTGGAGAGTCTCCAGTGCCCACAAAACCATCTTCCCAAGGCACAACAGGATCCGAATATCCTCAGAAACCTGAGACTACCTTTCCAGAAGAATTTCCCTCGGGTCAACCAAGCTTTCCCACTCGCCCATCAACAGGTACTTCCGGAACCGGCTATCCTCAAAGACCCCAAACAGGATACCCTGATCAACGACCTTCTGGACGACCCGGGCAGTCCCCATTACCCACTCATCCGTCCTCCCAAGGGCCATCAGGATCCGGATATCCCCAAGAACCTGAGACGACATTCCCAGGAGAATTCCCCTCAGGACAACCTTCCCAACCAGCTCAGCCGTCAGGACCTGGAACAACCGGTTCTGAATTTCCCCAGAAGCCTGAGACAACCTTCCCAGGGCAATTCCCTTCAGTTCCCGGACAACCAACTCAGCCTGGATCTACTTTCCCAGGACAATATCCTTCCGGTCAACCATCTCAACCCACTCAACCATCAACAGGTACTTCCGAAACCGGTTTCCCTGGTAGCCCCCAAACAGGTTATCCCAGCCAAAGACCTTCTGGACAACCCGGACAGTCACCAGTACCTACTCAACCGTCCTCCCAAGGACCTACGGGATCAGGATACCCTCAACAACCTGAGACAACCTTCCCAGGGCCATTCCCTTCAGTTCCCGGACAACCAACTCGGCCTGGCTCTGCCTTCCCAGGACAATATCCTTCCGGGCAACCATCCCAGCCTACTCAACCTCCAACAGGTACCTCCGGAACAGGGTATCCTCAGATACCACAGACGGGCTATCCAGGGCAACGACCTACTGGACAGCCCGGACAGTCACCTTTACCCACTCAACCATCCTTCCCAGGAGGTGTTGGTACAGGATCCGGATACCCACAGAAGCCTGGAACAACGTTCCCGGGGCAATTTCCTTCCGGGCAACCATCAACAGGTACATCCGGAACAGGGTATCCTCAGAGACCGCAACCCACTTATCCTCCTGAACAGCCTGGAGGGACACCATTCCCCACAAAACCGTCCTCTCAAGGACCAACAGGATCGGGATACCCCGAAAAACCTGGAACTATTTTCCCTGGTCAACCCTCTCAACCAACTTTGCCCGATACATCAGGAACAGGATATCCCCAAAGACCCCAAACCGGTTATCCTGGGCAACCATCTCAGACAACCCAACCATCAGGGCCCGGTTTAGGTACCGGAGTTTCTCAAAAGCCCGGAACTGAATTTCCAGGACAATATCCTTCCGCTCCCGGACAACCAACTCAGCCTACTTCTCCATTTCCAGGGCAATATCCTTCGGGTCAACCGAGCCAACCCACCCAACCATCCTTCCAGGGCCCATCAGGATCCGGATACCCACAAAAGCCTGAGACTACCTTCCAGGGGCAATATCCTTCCGGGCAACCAGTTCGACCTAGCCAACCATCAACAGGCACATCTGGCACAGGGTATCCTGAGAGCCCACAAACCGGTTATCCAGGACAACGACCATCTGGACAGCCATCTCAGCCTACTCAACCATCCTTCCAAGGACCAACAGGATCCGGATATCCTCAAAAACCCGAGACCACATTCCCAGGAGAATTCCCTTCGGGGCAACCGTCACTACCAGGTACATCTGGAACAGGATATCCCACGGGACCACAAACCGGTTATCCAGGTCAACCATCTCAACCAACTTCACCATCGGCACCCGGTTCAGGAACAGGATTTTCTCAAAAGCCCGAAATTGGAACTCCAGGACAATTTCCATCAGGCCAACCTTCTAAACCTACTCAGCCGTCCTCTCAAGGACCAACAGGATCCGGATACCCACAAAGGCCTGAAACCACATTTCCAGGAGAATTCCCTTCGGGCCAACCATCTGGGCCCGGAATAACTAGTCCTGAATTTCCGGAAACGCCGGAGACGGAATTCCCAGGACAATTTCCTTCTGGGCAGCCATCTCGACCAACTCAAACAACTGGAACTTCCGGAAGCGGCTATCCTCAAAGACCCCAAACAAGCTATCCTAGCGAGCGACCTACAGGACAACCTGGACAGCATCCGTCACCCACTCATCCGTCTTCTCAAGGACCAACCGGATCCGGACACCCACAACAACCTGAGACCACTTTCCCAGAACAATTCCCTTCCGGTCAACCCAGCAAACCTTCCCAACCGTCCTCTCAAGGACCAACCGGATCCGGATATCCCCAAAAACCTGAGACGACATTCCCAGGAGAATTCCCCTCAGGCCAACCTTCCCAGCCAACTCGGCCATCAGGACCTGGAATAACCAGCCCTGAATTTCCGGAAACGCCGGAGACTGAATTCCCAGGAGAATTCCCTTCAGGCCAACCATCTCGACCTACTCAACCATCAACAGGTACTTCTGGAACAGGATATCCCCAAAGGCCACAAACCGGTTATCCAGGCCAACGACCTTCTGGATACCCCGGAGTGTCACCCACTCAACCGTCCTCCCAAGGACCAACAGGTACCGGATATCCTCAACACCCTGAGACAACCATTCCAGGACAATTTCCTTCGGCACCTGGACAACCAACTCAGCCTGGCTCTGCCTTCCCAGGACAATATCCTTCCGGGCAACCATCCCAACCCTCACAACCATCGGGACCTGGAACAACCTTCCCAGGACAATATCCTTCCGGGCAACCATCCCAACCCTCACAACCATCGGGACCTGGAACAACCTTCCCAGGACAATATCCTTCCGGGCAACCATCCCGACCTACTCAACCTCCAACAGGTACCTCCGGGACAGGGTATCCTCAGATACCACAGACGGGCTATCCAGGGCAACGACCTACTGGACAGCCCGGACAGTCACCACTGCCTACCGTGCCATCTGGACCTGGAACATCCGGAACCAAATACCCACAACCTGTTTCGCCTGGACAGACGCCAGAGTCTGGTCAGCAGCCTTTCCCAAGTACTCCCGGCGCGGGATTCCCTCAAAAACCCACTGTTCCTGGTGAATCGCCGACGGGTATTTCAGGAACGGGATATCCAGAGTCTGAATTCCCTGGGCAGCCAGGGCAATCCACTATTGAATTCCCGAAACCGGGTACCGGGGCGACTGGTTATCCACAAAAACCTCAACCGGGAATAGGGGAACAAAGTTTGTCTGGTGGTTCCGGTCAGACTTACCCATCTGAAATTACAAGTCCTGGATACCCCTCCTCAGGTTTTACCCCCGCACCGTCCACTGCTTATCCAAGTTTCCCTGGAACAACTTCCAGGCCCTCTGGTTCGGGGACATACACCCCTGAAAGACCCACGGGTCCTGGCAGTTTAGCTCCTTCTTCTCCCGGAAAACCAATGAGACCCGACACAACCATCGGTTCTTCACAAAAACCTCTGGAACCAGAATACCCAACAGTTGGATACTTTCCTAGACCTTCGCCGTCTCGTCCTTCCTTTAAACCAACCCCGGAGGGAACAAATGAACCCGAAACGCCGGAAATGAAGCCTTCGACTGCAGGTGATTTAACATTTTATAAGAAACGGTGCGGTTGTTATCGAAAGCAGGTATTGCAGATGTGTTTGTTGTTCCAGGTGGAGTGGATGAATCCACTGACATACCGAATTTCGTCGAAGACAAGCACCCCAATTGCGGAGGGTTCCAACAGCCCCCGTGCAGCACGACAGAAAGGGAAACCGACTCCTTTGGCGTCTCAAGGCCCGGCAGTACAACGAGCTCGGTCAGCTGCATGTGCGATCCAAAGGATATACAATGCATGCTGGACTGTCTGAACTCAAACCGAGAGACCACTAAAGCGCCTTTCGAAGGATCTACAGATATAACGACCTACAGACCCTCCAGGCCAGGAAAACCGACTGATCTCTTCTGCAACTGCTCGCCGTTCGACGCAGAGTGCATCAATGCGTGCATGGAGTCCTCAAATTGCGACGGGTCACAAGGAGATTGCTTGCCAGTGATTCCAGGTCAGCCCGATTATCCCACATACCCTCCGCCACTTTGTGGAGGACCGGGGCAAGAAGACTGCCCTTATCCTCCGGCGGGAATTAAACCCTATCCAGAATTCACTTACCCGGCACGGCCGCCTTCAGCAACCACAGAAGGAATCGTTACGTCAGGCGTGTCCGAGTGTGAAGGGAATGACGAAGGATGTCAGAAACCGGATGTGCATTTCGAATTGAGTTCCAAAAAACCATTTGCTCCAGATAAAGTGACTGATAAAGATAGCGGCACCCCCGCGCACACCCCATCAACCCCAGCAGGGGGAGAATTCTCAACTGATTTAAATCAACATGTTACAGAATCCGAAACCGGGACTTCCAAAAAACCCGACCAAGGATACCGTCCTGTTGAATATCCCGAAAGAGAACCTTCACAACCCATCCGACCAACCGGTCCAGAGCAGCCATTCCAACCGGAAGAAAAACCAGAAGAGCCATTCCAGGAAACCGAAAAACCTTACGTTCCTACAAAACCTGAGCTTTCACCAGAACCCTTTGTACCGGGAGAGGCTAAACCAGGTTACGAAGGTGGAGCAGGAAAACCTGTCGGTCCTGCAACTGCGACTCCACACCCCACTCGACCAGGGAAGGAACCAACTGATTTCGAAGCCGCAGGTCCTGAGGAGGGAGAGATCCCAAGCGGCTTCCCCTCTTATCCAGAAGGCCAGTCCGGGGCACGGCCCCCTTCAACAGGCACGGGACAGGAGACGCTCAAACCGGAAGAACCGTTCGGACCAGGCACTGGTGTCGCCTCGACTCCCCAAACAGAAACTCCTGACCAGATTCACTTCAAACCTCAAGTTCCAGGGGAAGGCTCTCCGCCCCAGTTTCCCTCCGGTGGTTCAGCTGGAGTCCCTCAGTATCCTGGCCAATCGCAAACAACGCCAAAATACCCCGGGCAAACTCCAGAAGGGTCTGGGTGCGATTCATCCTCCCCGAACTGTGCACCTCCCATATACATAATACCGTACCCCGTGCCAATAGTCCCGAGTCCAGGAAACTGTCCCTGTTACTTAGTTTCGCCTAAGAATGAAACTTCGGCCACTACGACCATCAGGCCATCGCCACCATCAACGACTCAATCGCCTTTCTCGGAAGGTTTCGTCCCTCAGGGAATAATAGGCTACATTCCAGTCGTGTTCTACCCGTACTGCCCCGGGAACAACACCAACTCGGACGTGGTGCAGCCTTACTTCCCCCAGGCCTACCCGGTGCCTTATCCATGTCAGCAGTGTCAGAGAGAGGGCAACCCTCAGTTCACTTTGCGGTCTTCCCTCGTCCCGCAGAACATACCCCCCAAACCCACGCGATTTTCCGATCCTAATTTATATCCCTCCCTCGTCGGAACGTACCCCAATTTCGTTCAAGAGGCTAAAATCGTGAAAGGCACCCCGCATCGCGCTCAGAGAAAAAGTCGGAGGAGGATATACAACAAACAAGAACAGCGGGAACTCAACAGTTTCCAGCAGGTTCTCAAACAGGGGAACATTAACAGCCAACAAATAGTGAAAGCTCCTCATAGGTCCTCCCAATTCGGGGAAAGGATCCGCCCCATCGTTAAGTATTAGTCGCCTCGAATGTTCCCCAGCTATCTTATGAAGTTGCAGTTGAAACGGCATTGCTCAAAGCGCTGATTGCTGACGCCACAAAGTCGTGGCGTCCGACCAGTGCCGTTTCAGCTGTGCTTCGATCCCTGCCAATCCAGTTGGAAAGGGCGACTCGGAGTGTGAGACTCACGCTAACACTGAGTAGTATAATTAGCTTTGCTTACTGCCTTGACTTGAATAAGAGTTACGAACGCAGCATGGAGATGCCGTGACGTTTCTGGAAATTAATAATTTTCTCTTGTAAATGTTCGTCAAATTAAAATAAAATTTTAAATTAAATATTAGTAGCCAAGTTATATGAAAATAACTCACTACCCTTTTATGCAGTAGTAATAATAAGTCCCCTTTTGTACTTTTTTATTTTATTCTGCACTTTAGTGTGCAATGTGAAGCAAGCCTCCTTCAAAAGGCAATGAAGACTGAGTAGTTACTATGGAATACTGTTCTTGTGAAGGGGGTCTTCAAAATTTTTTGAGCCGAATTAAAACGAAAAATCTATTAGCATTATTCCCTTCTCTCGAGATGATATTTATAAAAAACAATGCGCGTTCTGCGGCTGCTATGGAGAATTTTGGAGACTCCCTTTTGTGCATGTGAGTTGTCATTGCCCATGTTATAAGAGTTCAAGACTTTAATTCCAAATTCCTTTTCTGCGGAAGACTAGTAAAATGGTTTTGTAAAAAAAAAAGGTATTCTGATTTTATAATAATCCTTGTCTGCCTCACTCGAAGCCTCTTCTCCATCTTTGGGTCGACTGGGTCGGGATTGGGCATTTCATTCCATTTGAAAAGACCAAGTAATTCGGATTCCGCGAACTCTTCGTGGAAAGCTTTGACTGAAACCATTTTAATCTCCTGGTTTCTGAGATGTTTGGGAGCTCGTGCCGTGTGCTGATGATGGTGCTGACTTGGCGTCCTGATTATTCCTGTTCTTGCCGATTTTTAGACTTTCAAGCACCTCTGATTACATTTTAATAACCGTCTCTCTAATAAACTTGAGGAGTTGTCTGCCGCTGCGTTTGCTGGTGAAATGGCACATACAGAAAGATTATTCAGGGATTTCTTCAGAGTAGTTCGAATACTCCGTAGGTGATTCTTCACTTTTTCTATATTCAGTAGGTTTTATTGTTTTCTTTTTCAAAAAAATAAATCAATAATTTATAACTCACGATCGATGTTCGCTAGGCGGTTTAGTCCATTACAGTGATTTAGATGATTTTAACAATCAAAAAAAGAATAAAACAGGTAATACACTATAAAAAAACATATTGTTAACATGCAAACATGCCGAGAATCACCACCAAGTTAATGTTGATTAAAATGAACACCTAAATTATTCATTAAATGATTTTTTCTATGTACATCTGCTGTTCATGACAGAGTTCGTTGGTTTAGCGTTGGCCATTTGCACTTTTTAAGGTCACGGGGTAAATAGGAGTGGTGGAAGAGGAACTGCTGGAGGAAGTGCCAGAATCAGTTTCTGGAATGCTTTGATCATTCTGGATGTGAAGCAGATGAGGTTTGTTTAGTGGTTCCTTAACTCGCCGAAGGAATGCTCCGAAGATCAGAATTCACTGTACCAACAGTAATTAACTCGGTGAGAATCTCGCGATTGGATGCGGTTCCTGGTAATGGGTGAATATTCTAACATAATGATTCATTTACAAATTTTTAATGCGGCAAGTCATAATACCTTTATGAGATTATAAAGAGAAAAGTTTAGGTGGAATGGAAATCACTGATTGAGAGCTGTGAGCTCTTCGAAGTAATCGATGCTTTCAATAATACAAGAGTACTAATCGCGCAGAATCCGATTCGTTTCACTCCAATTAATTTCTTCTTTATATAAATTTATAAAGGAATCATTAAGTTGTATTATTCGCTATGTTCAAGAACCGGAGTCAAACCACAACTTTCAAGACGGGTGCACAAAGAAATGCATTTTCTTTTTTCACCTCATTTTTTTATATTTTAATTAATGCTTGAGTACCTAAAAATCTCTTAAGGCTATTTTATAATACATTGTTTAGAACTAAAATTTCAAGCAAAGTTTATTTTAAAAAATTAAACATACCATTCAAACAAAAACGATTTTGTGAATTTGAAATTCAAAGTTACCCTGGGAGCATAACTTTCTCTAAAATTGTTAGATTTAAAACGGCATTTTAAAAATCCAATATCATGTATTTATAATGTAGTCTTTAGTCTCTTACATTAGGAATTAGAGCAGCATTAGGTCAGAAGCAGAACAGTTTTCATTCCATCTCACTTTTGAACTTAAAATATTACTCTCATACACAACCATCATATTTAGTGACAATTCGAGTAACGATAGCATTTTCTAATTTCAGGTTGGTTTCAACTTCTTTGGTAAATCCATTTCCAACTTTAACTGTACCCCAATCCACTATAATGTGTTTACTAAAGATCATCCCATTGTGGAAGACTCCGGTCATTGGAGGAGTTTGAGCACGACCGTTGGCCGTGTTCAATAAATAAATAAAAAATATTTAATTCATAATTTTAACTTGTCGTCCTGCGTTTATTTCTTCTTTGCCTTATTAGCAGCACCCCGAGGCGGCGTTACTGGCCGACCTGAATTCAGTCCTCCGTATGCAAATTTTCTCTTATCAGCAGGCTGAAAAGACAACATTTTCACAATAAGCAGTCGCCGAAATGTTTGCCTCAACATCCCACTTCACGAAAACTCCAAGAGAATCATACCTTCAATATCTGAAAGGAGCACATCAAAGTTTCATCGACCGACATCATAGCTCCTGCATTATCGAATTCGCCGCAATAGTTTGGCGCGGAGAAAAGAGTCACTAACTGACGTTTGGCAAAAAATTCGTACCCGTCCTCGACGACCTGAAATAGGATTAATCATGGCATCAATTATAATTTGGCACGTGAATCACTCGAAATAAAAACCGATCTGCGCACCTGGTGAGCCCTGCAAATGAGATCGAAATCATGTTTTCTCAGGAACTTTGCTACAACTTCTGCTCCAAACGTGAATGAAACTCCTCTGTCATTTTCCCCCCAACCCATTGTGTCCTGAAAAGAAAACAACTCTTCACTCGTCCGCTCGAATAAAATCCCCGACGACGGAAAACTGTTCAGATGCTTCACCTTATCTGGATCCGACCAAAGTAAATCGCATAATAAACCCTGATCGGGTACGTCTGTCGGCCGCATAATACGCCTAATTTGCTCCATGGATTGTAAATCAGGGCTCAAACCTCCGTGACAGCAAAATATTTTTTCATCAACAATTGCCGCCACAGGGAGGCAATTAAAACAGTCTGTGAAGGTTTTCCATAATTTTATATTATACCTTCTCTTACCTGAAAAATTTATTTTATGAGTTAATGCTAAGTGTGATTAAGTCGTCATCAATGATTCATTAACGCCGACTCCAAGTGAATCGACTGCGGAGTTTAATTTCATCATTTGAGTCTGTATTTACTTTATTGCAATTTATGCTTGTGCTTAATGCAAGAACATAAGTCAGTCACAGAGAAGCAAAAATAGATTCACTTTAATGCTTCCTTTTATAGGAAACTAACATGAGTTGACTATGTGCTTTGGATAATTATATCTAATTGTGGAAACTTACACTCATCATAAAATCCATATATTCTGTTAATACTTGCACACTCATGATTTCCTCTAAGCAAGAAGAAATTTTCTGGATATTTTATTTTGTATGCCAGCAAAAGACATATTGTCTCTAAAGACTGTTTCCCACGATCAACATAATCCCCAAGAAATAAATAGTTTGATTCCGGTGGAAAACCTCCATACTCAAATAAACGAAGAAGGTCATAATATTGCCCATGAATGTCACCTGAAATGTGAGAACAAAAATATTTCAGTGCTTAAATGAAAGAAAAATCCATGCCTTTTGTGTCCTGGGGTTTTTTTAACTTTTAAACTTTGGATCACCATCAAATTTTATTTGTGTAAACTCAACAAAGCTTAAAAAGTTGTAAGCTTAAAAAAAATCACTGCTATAACTTTTAATAATTTAATAAATTAAATGACAGCAGCTAATTTTTTTATTCATAATTAATAATGATTTCCACAAAAAAGGAAATTAAAAAACCACTAACTTAAATTTGGATTCTTCTGGAATTAATCAACACTTAAAATTAAATGATAATAATCTCAGTTGTGTCCTTGGCAACACCTTACATGGCTTTTATGAAACACTCAAACATTTATAGAAGCAAATCAATAGAGAATTTTTAATATGTTAAGTATATAATTATTCAATCTGACATATTTCCATTTTAAAATGTTAATGAACTTTTAAAGTGTGCAATAATCATACTCACCACATATTTTTAATGGAGCTTCTAACTCCAATAAAATTGGCTGAGACAAGAAAATTTCTCTTGACTTCAAACAGAGACCCCTGATCTCATTTTCTGTTAGTTGAACATTCTTCCCTGGTCTGGCACCTCTCACTAAAAAACAGTGTAAATTTAATTAGAAACTCCTTCCAAAGATTATTAATACATTAAAAAGATGAATCTTTATATACAAAAATGTTTATTATATAACAACCAGTATATAAATGAAGCTTTTGAAACACAACACAGTACATATATTTGGATGTTTATTATAATTGGACAATATTTAAACAGTCCCGACGCTATGAGTTAATTTTAACAAATGCTGAGAAACGTACAATTGGACTGACAATTTGTTGCAACAAGCGAAATTGTTCTTGTACAAACTATTCCATAACCTTGGCCTATATGGGAGGGGCGAATTGCGCTATATAAAAATTTGCTAAAATCGCAATTAATTATAGAATAAAAGCTTATGAATAAATTAATGGTATATAGTTGTAGAAATTTGAAACTGCATCTGCACAGAAAACTGCGATGTAAATAAAAGCCCGAAGGCCAAGGCCTACTATTAAAAACAAACAGCTACATTAAAGAAAACTATAGAATATTTACCTTCTAATAGTTGGGTTATAATATTATCTATATTTAATTTGTCGGTCTCTGCCATTAGTTGCAACCTTTATTTTTACCAACGATTAAAAAGATTGCAAATAAACACAACGATGTAAAAGATACAGACGGATATTCACCGAAGGGTAAAATTTTTTACTACTTATGACAAATAAAATGGCGGCCAAGACAGTTGTTTTTGACGTCACCAATCTGACATTTTGATGCTTTGAATAAGACACTTTGTCGCGGAGAAATTACAAACCAATTTTTATTTATGGAAAATTAAGCATAGCTTCCTAAAAAGGATTTTCTAATCAAATGATTATTCATTTTAATAAAACACAAAAAATTTATCACCGTTTTAACACTTTACTGTTTTCGTTTTTGAAGGAATTTTTTTAAAATCACTTTAAGAAAACATTTAAAAAAAATAAATAGCCCTGTAAACAAAAAAGTTTCTAAAAATTTATAAACAATTACAGGATTACATTGTTTCGCGACCTCAAAGGCATTTGGGAGAGAAAGTTTTAAAAACTTTGGCTTACTAATTAATATGGGCAAATAGGGTGATAGTTAATGAAAATGAGCAATTTATTCGATCAAATTAAAGTTCTTTTTGAAAATCAGTTGTACAGTAATGTCGTTGCTTTGGTAATTTATACTTTCATTATTTTATTTAAAAATATTTCACCGATATTTCGAGAAAAATAAACATTAATTTTACAGCATCTTAACATGTTCATAATTATTTTTGAAATATTTTGGAATTATTTTACTACAATACAATTTATTATAATGCCAATGCCCTGTTACTAAGCAGTACAGTTAATAACGCCTTGTAGTATTTTATTTTTTTTTATTTCATGGGCATTTTATATTATTTATTGATTGATGTAATTGTTGAAAATAGTAAAATTTCACTACTGTACTTCAGGCATCCTTTGCACTTTCAATGGATCAGAATTCTGAAGCCACATCACCAGAAAAGTTTCAAACATATGTCTACTATGGGAATTCTTTATTTCAACTTGGGCAATACAGGAGGGCTGAATCTATGTACAATAAAGCACTTCAGTTTCGCAAAGGATATTTTAAATGTGTTGGATCTCATAAAACATCAGCCAGTTTGAAGGAGTTTATGCCTGATACTGGTAAGCTTTATATTTCATCAGTTAATTAAGTTTTATTTTTATTCTATCATTAACAGCTGCCTTGCCCAATTAATAAATATTTTGGTCATTGTCTTTACAGATATAAAATATCAAATTCATTTGTGCCATATCAATTTGAAACAGAATCAAGAAGCTGTAACAGTTCTGGAGACAATACCTGGAAAACAGAGATCCCCTAAAGTAAATATGGCATTAGGAAAACTGTATCACCTTGGTGGAATGGAAAGGTCCTCTGTTTATGCATTTAAAGAAGTCCTTAAGGTAAGAAATTTTTTATAACTTATAATTTTTCAAAAGGCATGGATGCAGATTTTGCTCTAAATTTATTTAAAGGAATGTCCATTGGCTCTAGAGGCTATAGAAGGACTACTTAATTTAAGATTAAGTGGGGCAGAAGTTCAGTCCTTTGTTTTGGAATGTGCAGCACAAAAAGGAATCAGTAACATTGACTGGTGAGTTTGTGTTATCTAAATTACTTGTTTCATTGCTGAAAAATTTGCCCACACACTGAAATATATTTACATGTTTTGCATTTGTTAATTTCACTAAATTTTAAGGCAACTTTTATAGTATTATTATAAAATTTTATAATTTTTTTTGGCAGGGTTATGTCTTGGATCAAGGCTCATGACCAGATAAATAGTAGAGAATATGGGCATGCAATTAACACTTTAAAACAATTGGACAAACATTCTTGCATAAAAAACAATCACAATTTACTTATTATGTTAGGAGAGACTTATTACAATGCTGGAGACTCTAAAAATGCACTTTCTGTATTGCAAAGGGTATTTTCATGAATAATTATTTAGCCCCCAGAGAAATCTTTCTAAAGAATATTCAGAAAACATTTTTGATTTAGGCACACTTAATAGAACCTCAACTGGAAAAAGGTCTGGACATGTTGGCATCACTTCTTGCAAAAGAAAAAAAATTGGCTGAATTGGAAAAATTGGTTCCTACTTATGTTCCACTCAGGGAATATGGGCCTGAAACATGGATTACCATGGCCTACTATTTGTATGTTAATAAAAAGACCAGTAAAGCTGCTTATTTAGCACAAAAGGTATGGCTGTAATGCTTTCCAAACTTTTCATCTTCATTCATGAAAAAACCTAATTTTTCAGGCATGCTTGTTAAATCCTCGAAATGTGGAGGGTCTTCTGCTAAAAGCTGCTATATTTCTGGATCTTAAAAAATATCAGGATTCTGTGGTGCATTACAGAGAAGCCATGCACCTTTCACCTTATAGATATGAGGCTTATGAAGGACTGGTTAATTGCTATGTGGCAATGCATAGATTGAGGGAAGCACTGACTGTGGCCTCAGGAGTTTGTAAACAGTTGGGGCAAAACCCCAGAACTCTCACTGTAATCAGACTGCTTTTGGCAAAGTGAATTATTTAAATTCAGCCCTTTGTGCATTGAATAACATTTGAAATTGTTTTCAGCTGTATGCATCAGTGCTAATGAAAGATTCAGTGTCTGTATGCAAAGCAAAAGGCCTTCTTGAAAAAGCTCTTCAGCAAGATGACAGGTATTTACCTGCTGTATATCTTCTAGTTATTATCCTTGATCAGGAACTTAATTTAGAACAAGCCATCAGTATTTTGGAAAAGCAAATCCAAATCCAACCCAATTGTAAACTTTATCAAATGTTGGGAGATCTCTATTTGAAAAATCATCAACAAGAAAAGGCAACAGAACAATACATGATAGCATTACAGTAAGCAAAATCCCTTTTTTATCCTTAAAAATATCATTTTATCCGGTCAATTGATGAACATTATTTCTGTGTCAGGATGGATCCCAGCAATAGAAGACTTCAAGAAGCAATGAGTAAGCTCAATCAAAATTGCAGTAAAATAGATACTTCCTACTATATGACAGTGACTGATGATGACAACATTAACACTACCTATGAGTTGGGAGATTCTGAAAATGAGGTTTGTCTTGAATTGTCTTGAATTGTCCACTTTATGCGATGTGTTACTTGTGATATTCTTCACTTCATAAGTAATGTCAACAAACAACAATTGAATTATTTACACTTGATTCTGCTTTGGTCTCAAAATAGATTTGCTTTGTGCAATTGGGGGAGGGTGTGAGTCATCCTGTACAGCAAGAACACAATGAAATGTATAATTTAATTTCAGGATGAGTAAGTGAGTTGTTGCCACCACATTTCCACAGCTTGTACCACATAAGGGGTACTGCATTAATAAACTTGGCAAAAATTGTTGAAACTTACTGTGCAGAGGCACTGATGATTTGTGTTAATTTTACTTTTGCAGAATGAAGGTGAAGAAAGTGAAGTTGATGCAGTATGGTCTGACTTAGATATTGGTTTAAACAGTTTATAGCCAATAAAACTGTAAAGGTAATTATTATTATTATTTTTAAATTAATTTTTTTCAGATTATAAATACGTTTACTTTCACTTTTGATGTGAGATATTTTTAATTAAGTGAAATATCCTTCAATATAAATCAAATTGGACAAAGAAACCAATGAAAGCCCTGATTTTCAGTAAAATTTGAAAGATTTCGGTTTCTTAGAGGCCATGAAAATGTAAAACTTTGTTGTAAACAATTTTCAGATGTCTTCTTCATCTTCCGATGAAAAGGAGCAAGAGCAAATTGTTCCAACAGAAAGTCAAGGCACTGTCAGAATAAATGACCACGTTACAGTAAAAACTACACGAGTACCTATGAAGGGCGAATTAATCAAGGAAGTCGAGGAAGAAACAAGGTGTGTCGATGTGACAGTAGCCATGAATGTACCAAAACCCGAAAATGCACCAGGTTCCAGCTTCATCAGCGATGAATCAGATGAAATGATAACTCTGCCTGCGACCGAAAAGAAGAAAATAACCACTATTCAAAAATGTTGTCCCACGAAGGTACAAACTTTAGTAACTACCGAATTAGAGCCAATCGTGACTGTGACTCGAAACAGAAGCAAGCAAATCACCGAAGTCAAAACACCCTTTAACAAACATTTGACTACTACAACGACCGTTAAGCGAACCACTATGATTACAACCGAAACCACAACAATTATTGGTCCTGTAAAAGGGCAGGCAGCGGACAAAAAGTTAGTGTAATGCACGTGGCTGGACTTTACTTCATTGGAGTCAAATAAACTTTTTTAAATTTCATAAGCTTTTTTATTCATGAAATTATTTTGAGTCTTTATGAGGTTCCGAAAAATAAATTATGTACTATATCGCAACCCTTAACTTTATATTTTTCATAAGCATTTCGCCTAAAATAACTAATCTCTTTTATTTCCAATCGTTGTGGCATTTTTATTCGATCAGAAGCCCAAATGTGTTCACAAGAAATAAAAACTCAGGTACTGAAACACCCAATATCTTATTTCCATTCCCTTTCTTCCTAATAAGTACGCAAATAAATATTCATAAATAAATATAAAGAAATGCGCGAAATGTTTAATATAACATAGTCATTGCCTTCGGGGCGCAACCATTACTTTTTAATTTATATACTTTAAATAGGCAATTTAAATACTTAACAAAAATTAAATGGGAATATGTAATAAGCTGCTAAATATGGTGTTCTGAGGAAATCCAGTGCCCAGTTTTTTCATATTCTCGTTTCCTTTGAAGTTTTGAAGCGCAAAGAATGAAGGTTAACTGTAACTTTTGGCTGGACAACCAGGACATGAATAGATTCCTTCGAATTTCATACGAAATTTCGCTTTAACTCAAAAAGAATTATACTGTACTTTTATACATATTCAGGTGCACTGAAATTGTTTTCCAGCAAAAACCAGTTTATTGTATAAAAGTTTTTAAAACGTTCTTAATGAAGCGATTGGCAGTATTGCTTTAAAATTTTCTGACAAAAATATTTTTCGTGGAAAAAAACAAAAATTCAAATCAATTAAAAAAATAAGTTGCATGTTTTTTATTAGTGAGGGAATTTTCATTTCATAAATCTGAGTAACGGAAATCTGCAACATAAATTATTAGATAATATGCTTGTACTGCAACAATACGCTAATTAATTTACAGAATAGAAAACTATACTTAATTAAAGGTTAGTTGTTTTTAATTTAGCATAAACCCTTTTAGCACTTAGTCGCGTCCCAATGAGACTCAAAGGATTGAATTCTATTTACTTCAGTGTTGAGACGGCGGCCGAAGCGGACGGAAGTCTTTTCGGGTTTTTACTTAAATTAAATAATACCGCTAAACTAAATTTAATAATCAAATTGGATAAAATGTTAAAGATCACTTTTTTTAGTAAATAAATTTATTTGTTGTAGTTGGGGTGTTATATTGTTTATGTTTTTTTAAATTTTATTAGCAAATATATCTGATCCGGTTTTTCAGTGAATCATAGGTAAGTTTTTTTCTGAGAATTAATTTCATATTAAATATAAAATATATTATGATTGACTCACCTATAATTATAAAATAATGATTATAAAATTATAACTCTCCTCAAATCATAACCAGGGCGTTTTCTCCTCAGAAATTCCACTCCTAAAATATGAATTTTTAACGATTTTCAACGATGAAAAATCAGAATTTAGATCGAAATAAATGAAAAAGATATTTAATATTTAACTGAATGTTTAGAAATTGCTTAGATAATGGAAAGCAGTGAGCATTTATTTAAGCAGTGAGTGAAGAGAAAAGGGAAATACTTAAAAATGAAAAAATGCTTGCTTCAGCCAACAGGTACATTGTACAGGGTCAGTTCAGATGAAAATGTTAATGAGTTCCTCTGTGAGGCAATCAGGTTGTCTTCACTTTTTTACATTTCCATCAGAAAACTTTATCAGTTATCATTTACCCATAATGATTCATCTTTTCCTCTTCTTTCTCAACTGTAATATTTTTTTTATATTTTTTCCTCTTGTCCATACAATGAAAAATGGATTCATTTAAAATTTTAATGAAGATGAAATGATAAAAAATGAAAATAATAATAAAGTGTGAAACTTTAATTACTGAAAATAATGATTCCCAATAAAATTAATGAAATCTTTAATTTCACAAATAAATATATTCAATTTCACTTTTTTGTTAAATTCCTTTTGTTAAATGTAATTTAATGTAAAAACCAAATATATTAAATGGGGGGAAAAATCATCAAATCAAACCTCGTTTCAATTAGTGCTGCTTTGACTTCAAAATAATAATTCAAATTTTCCATATTAGGTTATCAATACAGAAGCTATTGAAACTTATTTTATCAATGCTTTGTTTGCTATCTAATCATTAAAATTTAATGAAATATTTAAATTAATAATTTCCTGTCTTTTACCAGTAAACATATCATTTTTTTTATTTCTTCCCTATTTCACCTGTAAGAATTAGGGTTTTTTATACAAATTATTTTCAATGTAATGCAGATTTTTTAAATAATATTTTCAATAGATTAAGATACAACAAATTTACAAAAAAATAAATAAATTACCAGTCTGGATTAGGGGGCAGAGAAGCCTACCTATTATATATAAAAATAAAATAAGTTAATAAACAAGTATATAGTGAATAAATAGACATTAAGTATGTAATAATAAATAAACAATAATTATATAATAAATAAGAATAAATGTGCAGATAAATAATCAATCATAGACAACCAGAAAAGATAAAATAAGAACAAAATTGTTTAGTGTTTTCTGCAGCATCTGTTGCCTCCTGCAGAGCACTTCTTAGTTTAAGGGTTCACTTTGATTTAAGACATTGTAATTGGCCTTACATCAGTGATTTGTTCACAAAAATTATATTCAAAAGTATAAAACCTTATAAGACAACCAAGGATGATTAGGCTGTGATTCAGAATTAAATAAATTAAACTGGACATGAAATTTTGCTTTAAATTTAAACATTTTGTTATTTTTTAAATGAATAAAAATTATTAAACAAATTGTTTAGGTTAGAATTCATGTTTAATTAATTAAAAATAATAATCAAAATTCATTGAAACAGTTGTTAAAAGTCTGAGATGGACCAAAACCAATGACAAATGTTTTGAATCCTTCCCTTGAAACATTTATTCATAAAAAGCACATGAGTCACACTTTTCTAAAATTGACCCCCTCTTCATCTTAAGAATTTCACCAGTCCTTCAAGTTCAATATCCTGTTATATAATAACAATAATAATAGCAATAACTCTTCAACATGTGCTTCCATTGAACACCCAGACTAAATTTTGCACTGGTTCTCCTTTGAGTGCCATCAAAACCTGTTTTACTGAAAGAAGACATTTTTTCTTGAGAAAAAAAAAAAATTTTGCATTAGGGAAAGAACAAGCGCCTTTTACACCACCGGCAGTCATCCACAAGGTCCGTTGGAAAAATCTGCAGTAACTTTTTTATGTGAAAAAACAAATACGATGAAAAGGAAGAGATTATGAACGTCCTCGGCGTTGTTGTGCCTTTGGGGTTGGTCTTCAGGCAAAATATAAGAATGGCCACGCATAATTTTCGATGTGTCTGCGTTTTCTTTTTTTGATTGTGATTGATTAGCAGAGAAACGATAAAACGCGAATAATTTGTGAAAGATACGAAATGCGCTGTGTAATTGTTTCGTCGTTAACGCCGATGCATTCTGAACAATTTTGAAACCGCAATTTGAGAGATGCGAAAGCGTAGGCAGTTTTTTTAAATTTTTGTCATTGCCGTGCGAATTAAAAGGTCATTGACAGCCTTTTTCACGAGGAATTTTCAACTTTTGACCCGAATTCCAGTAATTTGGCAGAGAAGCGCTTTCCTCGAGTTTCCTGGCCTCTTGCCTTTTCGCGGAATTCAACCGTTTTTTTGTTTGTGAATAATCCGATACCCGCCCGGCATGTTATGAAACAATCTCCCGACTTTCCTCATATCTCTGCCCTCTCCTGACTTTCCACAATGACAACCCCGTTGTTTGCATGCAAATCATTGTAATTTAGCGGTTTTATTTGTGAATCGATGCGGGAGAGGCAGAGTTTCTCGGAAAGGCAACCGCCAACCATATGGTTGAATGAAAAATGAGAATTTTCTTGTTATGTCAGAGAGTAGTGTTACGGCCTTGGTTCAGTGAGTGACCTTGCTTTTTTAAGTAATTAATAATTGTTGTTGTGCATTCTTCGAACTGCATTCAACGGCATCGGGTTCTTTTTGGGGAAGAAAAAAAGAAATTGTTTTCTCGGAAGGACGTTTCCTTGCGATAAATCTCTGCCCCCGTGGACAACTTAATTGAGCTTCACCTGCTTCAGAGACCTTTGAAATATTGTTTTTTCTCTGTTTCAGATATGGCGGGTGTTTTGTTAGAAGCCAGGCCTTACAGGCCGTTTAAATCTTCGGAAGAATATCTGTATGCGATGAAAGAAGATTTGGCAGAATGGTTGAACATGTTGTACTCCGAATTAGAACTCAACGTAGATAATTTTTTGGATAAACTCGAAACTGGAGTGGTTCTCTGCAAGGTAATTAATTACCTTTATTTATATCGCTTCATTTCGGCTTTCATTCAATTCACCGATGGTGTCATTTTATTATTGTGTAATTAGAAACCCCGTTGGGTCGCACGTAGTGTGCGATTTTATATCAATAGATACTAGTCTATACTTTAATATCAGATACAGTAATACATTTGCTGAAAAACCGAATGCACCGAGCATCATGCCATTGCTCTGCTTCTTAAAGACATAGCGTGATAGACGATAATTCGGTGGTTCCTTAGATTTTAATTAACAAGACAGTGTGCACACACACCCCGTAACGGCTGTCTTGTTGGCTTTTCCCCAAATGAGGGAGAACTGAGGTCTCGGACGGGAAAGCCTGAAATATTTCGGTCGTGAACTGTCAAAAGTAATTATCAATGGCTGAGGTGGCGATTGTTCTTTCGCTCCGCTCGTGAGACCATTAAGAAAGGTCAGTGTCTCAACCTGTGCCTGAGAAGTTACGGAGAAGTTACCGCGGAGTCACGCTAAGAAAACTAGTTCTGGAAATGTCCGTCCGGGATGGGAGGGTATGAATTTCGTGGCAAAACTTTTCGTGTCTGCTTTGAAAATGTTTAGTCTTTCATGACTCATTTTACGAAACAGCAGAAATTGTCACGGACCGCCAGGCCATGGATTTGTTCTAACGATTAGTAAATGCCTTTACGGGAAACGGTTTACAAACAAAGGAAAGCATTAGGCCGGATCGAGGTTCTTAATTAATTTTAAATCTAACAGTATTGCTTATATGGGTGCACGAACCGTTTCATACACGACTTTAGCAAGAGGTACACTGCGTTCATGGTGGCATATTATTTTGATGACTATCGACTTCTGTCGGCACTTCTTGTCGGAATGGCAAGTGGGTGGCCGTTGGAGTTATGAAAACCACAAAATTCCACCTAAGTGGTGGTTCATTAGCCAAGCCTTTAAATTTAACTTATCTACCTAATCGAAGAAATACGAAACGTGCAACCACAATGCGAATCTATTAATAATTTTTTAAGTACACAGTAATTTGTACTTTATGTGCTACCATCTTCAACAAAGGTGAAAGATATAGAAAAACGTCGGGACGATTTTATCCCGAAAGCAGTTGAAAATGAAAATAAAAGAGAAACAATCGTTTGAGGCCGTATATGGAAACCCTATAAAGAATGAATGAATGAAATTAGTCTGTTTTTTGTGCTTTTAAGAATTAGTTGAACTTGTTATTTGACCCATTGTAGATAAGCTTTTGATGGGTTTTTTATTTTTAGGCGAGTTCCTCTGGCCAGAAGCAGTTTCTTACTCTTTAATTAGAATAGTGTCAGATCGCATCCAAACAATTCCGTGTTTTATAATTTATTAGAATTTAGTCATTACTTCCCGTATTAATTTTATTGATTTCATCAATATTCATGAGTTTCTTTTTATAATAGCTATATTTTTGAAAGGTTCCATGCCAAAGGTCGCGACCAGGGAAAACAATCCCAATAAAGAAATCTTTGTTCGGATTTATTCCAAGAGAAAATAGCCATTATTTAAGTCGGCCCGTCTCATGAAAGCATAATAAAAGCATATTTGCGAATCATGTTCGCCATTCGCAGATCGAAGGCGATCGCATATCTGTTTTTGCCGTCTTTTCGAAGCGTTATCTGTCAAATGTAAAGAAGGAACGCTTTTCCTCCTTCGAAAACTTTAGCATTTGAATGCATTCCACTTTGCAATGAGCAGTTGACTCAGTCAACATTAACGGTTTTCCATTCAGCAGATATGGTGTCACACACGCAATTTCGTCTTTAATTTGTTTTGAAACCGGTTTTTAAAGTATTTACACAATGAGCCGAGTTGACATTATAAGTGCGGGGCAAGTTACCTTTAACGTTGCACCATAATTATTTCACGGCGGCATTGTAAATTGTATAATAACCGAATACTGTTACCCCTTGAGTTCATTTTCGGCGGCCTAGTTCTCTTCTAAAAGGTTTATATTTCATTTCCATAGAAGCGCGTGAAGCAGTTGCCCTAACTTTTCGTTCTTTTCGTTCCTCTTACACGAAATGAGATGGAGATCCGATATCGATGAAAATGATGTTGTTGTGTAATAAAGTCGAACATAATTCGTGTGTTTGTTTTGAGAGCGTTTGCTCTCTTTGAAATCCTTTTATTCCCTTCGAGTGGATTTTAAATTAACAACAACCGGTTTTAGAATTATGAGTTTTTTTATATTCTCCCGATTCCAAACAACCCCAACTTCAGTTTCTCTCCTTTTTCGGTTTATTTCATCATGTATTTGTTGCATTTCTCGAAATCGAGATAGTATTCAGGGCCCAAAACCGCCTTCTCGCCTTTTACCACTCTTCCACTCTTACCTAAATATAATATCTGAGGCGATTTCAATGAGGGCGGACATCTTAAAATTTACTCAGTTAATTAATAGTAATGAGAGGTGAGGGATATTCCCCGTGACGAAAGAGAAGGGAGACTTTGACATCTGAGGAAGAAGGAAGTGCGTCATAAAACCCAAATGGAGATGTAGAACAATTTGGTGTAATAACCGCCAAAGGAAACGTAGTTACGAATGGATTGCTGGAAATGGCCGTCCATTTATGAATACTAATCAATGCGCGAATAAAAAATATTGGTCGCCCTTGAAATTGTATTTGATTTGAGCCGTTTCGCTAAGCCTTTGCTTTTTCTCTTTGCATTGCAGCACGCCAACAGCGTGAAGAAATCCGCCGAGGAGTACGTCGCCAGGAAACACCTTCGCAGAATGACGTCCTCCCAGTCCCTGACAGCCTCCATAATGACGAAGAGAGCTCTTCCCATAACCAAAATGGGGGAAATACTCTACCGGGAGTCAGCGAAGCCCGGCACTTTCTTCGCCCGGGACAACGTATCCAATTTCATAGATTTCTGCCGGCACGGACTCGAAATACTCGAATGCCTTCTGTTCGAAACGGACGATCTCATAATGAGGAAGAACGAAAAGAACGTGATCCTGTGCCTGCTCGAGGTGGCGAGGCGGGGGGCCAAATTCGGGATGCTCGCCCCCATCCTGGTCCAGATGGAGAGGGAGATCGACAGGGAAATCGCTGCCGAGCAGCGCCTCGTGAGCGGGGACGGCGAAGACCAGTCTTCGGAGGACGAGGGAGAGTCTGTTCCTTATGGACCCATACCTCAGATAGTCACCAACGACCTGAAAAGTCTCGATGAAATGGTAAGTGCTTCCGCTATCATTTGCCCGAATATATTATTTATGAAAAAGTCATTGTTATCATCGATTACCAATTAAAAAAACGTGTGAAATACAAAAACAGTTTTAAGTTTCACCATTTATTTGCAGTAAAGTTTGTCATTTGTTGAGTGCAAATTATGCCTCATCTTTTAATTCACTATAAATAAATTTTGTTATATATTAATATATAAAATGTTGTGTGCGATCGCCGAAGAAAGAAATGCTTTTTTCGAATTGCAATCGAAATGGAAAATTCATAAATATTAATGAAAATTGTCGTTTCTCGTGCATACTCTGAAGTTTACGGAGTCACCGGATGAATCACGAGAATCAATAAAAGCACGTGTTTGCCAAGTTTTTGCTTTCCGTCAGCACACGTCATTCTTTACCTTCCTGACGGCAGCGGTCTTCAGAAGAAACCACTCGAAATCCTCATTGAAACCGCTTTATCATGAGTACCGCATCGAAGAATTTTTCCCGCGAATTCCTTCGGCTCCCACGTGACTTTCCAATATCGATCATTATGAAATCCAAGAAATGGACTTTTTATTGGTGATTTTTAAGCTCGAATATCCTGCCCTAATAGAAGATCAAAGGTTAAGGATTTTGAGAAACATAAGCCTACTCACGATTTCTTTATCAGCCCGTTCTAACGCTTTCAATTAGAATCTCTTACACAATCACGCGGGATAATGAAATTATCTTAGAAAATTTCACTTTTGTCATTGCGGAGAGCTTTTATTTTTCAATTCCACCACTGACAGTTTAGTGGGAGGCCAAATCTGAAAAGGTCCCAGTTCCCAGAGGCAAACCATCTCACATTGGGCCAGCCTGTGGCACCTTGTGCTACGCCGCCCATGCGCCTATGCGCCTATGCGCCCATGCGCCCATGCGCCCGTGGCATCTGCACTCATTCAGGTTCTTCCTCTTCTCTTATTAGTTAATTCGAAGAACTCTGTCCAAAGCTGCATTTCCTCCATTGAGTTGTTGTTTTCATCCTTTCACGCAAGAGGGGTTTTCGAGTAAAGTAATGGCGGACTATTATCATTGTTTAGAATCCGTGCACTTAAGGAGAAAATAAACGGGCGGAGTACATTTAAAAATAAATTTTTTAACGCTAATTTTGTAAAGGACGGTACGACGGAAACGGAAGGTCGACGGCGTGAAATGGTGCGGTCGCGTATTAATTACGGAGGCTAAATTAAACAGTTTTTGTTTTGTTTCGTGTATGCTTTGCGCAGAACAGGTAGATCGACTGTGGGAGCCGAGAAAAGTTTGATTGCGCTGCTTCCCCACACAAAAATAATATTCCCAAAGATGTTTCCGCCAAAATAAAAATAATCGCTCTCCTCTCCACGATGTGCATTTGCTTACAGTAAAGACAAAGTTAATTGGAGACTTTTCGCTTCGGCCGTCTTAAATTCTAAAAAATAAATCTTTATACTTTAGAATATGGTTCTTTAAAGGTGTAACGTAATCATTCTGTTTTGGAATACGGTTCTTTAAGTGCGTAACTTAATCTATGCGATACCTACGAAAAAGTACTTAATTATGAATTTTGACCGTTGCGACCTTCACGTAAACGGTTTTACATTTACAAGTCATCCCACAGCATCACATAGATGTGTGTAATTGCTGTTCTCTTTTTTTAGTGAATGAGTTTTAGAGAACGTCACTTTTGGGAATTTACCCAACTCGAATCTGCTGTTCTTGAGTTTGTTCTTGAGTAAAATGATCATTTTTAACTTAACGGCAAAAGTGCAAAATCTTGAAAAGACACAATTTTAAGAGATTGTTGAGTAAGTGAAGGCTCAATCACTTCTAAAAGTATTTTATGAGCAAAGCATCGCAGAGCTTAATCGGTGACAGAATTATACTCTACAGTCTCACGGCATAATATGCGGTATTCGAGCGAGTAATTGCTTTACGAGGACGCAATACAAAGGCAAAGAGGGAATCCCACTCCTCAGCCACCGCCGCCCAAACTCTCTCTTCGGCCAATTTGCTGATTCGATTTTTAGCCCCCGGAAATAACTCCAATGAATAGTAATTCCAAAAGCTTTGCCTTAAACACCGCGTGAATGAGCGTGATCACACGATTATTTTCTGCTTCATCAAAAGGATATCTCAGTTTGGGATAAAAGCCTCCGGAAATCGTCTTCACAGAGATCTCAATCCGTGCCTGGGCAGCTCGCCTGGGCAAATCCACAAAATGGAAAGAGGAGTGGAACCGCAGGGGCACACCCTTTTAAGGGCAGCCACTGAGTTTGTGCGTCATCCGGAACGGTTAGTGGTCATTAAAGGTCGGAGGCGCCGAAGTCCCTGAAGCTTTCTTGGGATGAACCGTCGGTTAACGCGGGCTCGAAAGGGCCAAAAAAGTGCTAAAGTGGGCACAAGTGCAAACCCAAGCTGAGTGTGACTTGATAATGAGGACGTTCCTCTCATCATTCTCATTTAAACTAATCCCCGAGACTAAATTGAATATTAAGGGGCAGGTTTGGGTGCAGGTCGAGCCCAGGACCTCGTTCTGGATATTGGTTCGAAAAAGGAAATGAATGTTTGAGGAATGCACCAAAGTCCCACCCAAATTCATTTTGACTCGATGATTATATTTGCCGAATGAAGTGTGGCCTGGACGTCGACGGCTAACGATGGCTTTTTTGCTTTTTTCAGGTTCGAGACCTCGTCGAGAAGTGTACCTGCCCTACTCAGTTTCCAATGATCCGCGTGTCCGAAGGGAAGTACCGAATCGGAGACACGAAAATTCTAATTTTCGTGAGGGTGAGTTCGGGATCAATTATTCAATTGAATGATGAAATGCAGCAGCGCAATCCGCATCACCTCAGAACCGTTTAAAAAAATACTTTATGGAATCAGTATATTCTAATGAAATTATATATATATATTAGACGAACCGGTTTTACTGGTTATAAGTTTTATGTATTGTTTTATGCATTGCGAAGACACAAAATCGATTGCTAATTTGATAATCCAATGGGTTTTAATTTTTCAACCGCAAAGTACAATTTTTGCATCTTATAATTTCCCCAATGGCGACCAGTTTATAACAGCGATCCGCACAAAAGAATTAAATCTGTGCAACAACTTCTGTGCGGTCGTCTCTTCTGCTAATTTTATTCACAAAGACCCAAAACGATTATCCGCCTCCTCTTATTCTTTATACCCACAAGAGCTTCGAGCCAGTTTCGATTTATATCAGTCGGTGTTTGATTCGGGGGAAATGACCTTTGCCTGTTTCAGATACTGAGAAGTCACGTCATGGTGCGGGTAGGTGGCGGCTGGGACACTCTTTCGCATTACCTCGACAAGCACGACCCCTGCCGGTGCAGAACTGCCCACAGGACGGCCCTCTCTTCCAAACTCATCCTCAAAGGCACCGGAGCCATCGAATTAAACAATGCTCAAGTTCATTACGAGCGGTAAGTCGAAGTCCCAAGGCGGCCGCTCGCCGGCTAGTGGTTCTTTTCCATGGTGGTTCTTTTAATAAATTATCGCCGGCAGGTCCCCGCCTCGCACTCGCCGGTCATCCGCGTCCAGCTCGTCCAGCGGTCACGGGGGCAGGGACACCCGAGATTTCCTCTCCAGCTATGCCTCCAGGTCGCGGTCACCCACGCCAAAGCGCGACAACGCCAAAAACACACTTCAGCCCCCGAAGTACATGTCGAGCTTCCTTCTGGAGAGCGGTTCCCATCAGGAACCGGACTCGAAGCGGGACAGAAGCGCCTCCCCCACGGGGGGCCAGAGCCGACGGAGTTACGACGCCCCGACAGCGGCCAGCAGGAATCGGAGCCGATCTCCCTCCGCGCCAAGTCCCGAACGACAGAAGAAGAGCAGTCCCGAGGCCAGGGAGAACGAGGTGAAGTACCTGACCGCCGGAGAGCTGGGCGACCTGGAGGTCGAACAGAGCCGAAGGGCGAAGGTCCTGTTGGAGGCGAACGAGGTTCCGAGCAATGACGACAGCAGACAGAACGACAGCGGATCCGAGGTGTCGGACGAGGGGTACCGCAGTCTCGGTTTGGTTGTGTCGTCGCCGTTGGTGGGGGAAGGAAAGCTCGTCAACAATTCCGTGAAAAGTCACCGGAGCGGCCATCCCGCGCATTCCTTTGAGGGAAAATCCGAACTCAGAGGTGAGCATTCTCGTCAGCTTTGCTTAGGCACTTTTGTTGCCTTCATATTGAAAAGGAATTTCTTTTGCAGAGGGTTTCGACTCGGAATACTGCCGCTGCGACGACAGTCGAACGACATCCATCGAGGAGGGGAAGAAAAAAGCAGAGAGAAAGGCGGTTTCCCGGGACAATTCGAGGGAACACAGCGGGAGCGCACTGAAAACAGTTTCCCCTTCGAAGAACAGTTTGCGAGCCAGTTCCAGAAGCTCCTCCCCGGGCAGGCACAGCCAAAGCCACGTGCCCATCAGAAGATACTCTCACATGAACGAGACCGACTCGTACCGCAGAAGTTTGAACAAAGAAAACGAGGCCCGAAAGGGCCCCCGAAGTCGGTCGGCCACGTCGGGCAGATCCGCGTCAGAAAGCGCGCAGTCGTCAAAGCCAGTGAAGAGTGTCTCGGACAGGAACAAATTCGGAACCTGGAACGGGAAAAGTAAAAAAAGGCCGGGAGTTCACGCGGACGGTTTCGGTTCTTCGAACTTCGTTCGGAACGAGTTCGGGAGGTGCAGTCTGGGCGCCGGCCACCGACAGAAGGAACAGAAGAACATTTCCCCTCTGCTGGCCGATCTGTTGCAGACGGAAAACCTCGACGACGACAAAACCATCCTCATGAAAATGAGGGAGATAATCAGTCAGTACTCGGGGATATTCGACGGGTCCTCGGAGAAGTTCGACTCCGGGCTGGACGGGCTGGACTTCACGACGGAGTGGGTGAAGAACAACGGGAGGATAAAGAGGCTGGAGGGCGGGGACGCGGACGAGAAGGCCTCCCCCAGCAGACGAAAGGACAGCAAGTACGAGGGGCCCCACAGCAAGATCCCGGCCCCCGTGTTCTTCAAGCAGCCGCTCTCTGAAAAGGAATGTCGAATGTAGTCAGCAATTTCCTTTGAGGGGCCGACATAATATCATTGATTTATTCCGCAACTTTGCTTACGGGATAAATTCCTGCGTAAAGAATTTTAAATTATTACATAATATTATTTATATGTATATTAATATATAGAACGGAGAGGATTTTAAGTTAAATTACCGGTTTTAAAAGACAATGAGTTTACCGTTTTACCTGTTAGAGGTAGGCATTTAATTTTATTTTTATTGATTTTTTGTTGTATTACTAATATTTCCTTTTTATACCGAAAGATATTGATGGTAAGTGCCTAGCAAAAGTAGAAGTATTCCAGAGCAATATTTGCATTTATTATAGACAGGACAGAGAGCAATGCTTTCAACTATATAAATTGTCAGAATTATTTTTTATTTTATATTTTTTATAGAGTTTATTAACATTAGCACAAGTCGACGAATTAACAAGCAAAATATTCAAATCGCTAATGCTATTGATTTAATTGTTGATTATACTTATACTTTATACTTTTCTTTAACCCGCTTTTCCGTTAGGGTCGCGGGGTTTTTGCGAACATTTTGTTCGCTTGCAAAGCGCCTGAATGGACATGTCAGGTACTGTAGCGGGTGGCGAGTCCACTGACAGTACTTCATCGAGGTGTTCGCAGGTGAATGCAGGTGAAGGAGGCGGAATTTCGTAGTGTTTTGCCAGACTTTCCAGGCGCAACACTACGCCATTCCGTCCTCCCAGCAGTGGTCTAGGTACCTCGCAGTGCTGACCAATCATCTGCGAGGGAGAACGGCCTTAGAAAAATACCCACCGCCGCTGGGATTCGAACTCCGTCAGACTTCCCAGCGAGCAGGCGTTTAAACCACTGAGCTAAGGCCGTGCTCATTTTTTTTTTTCCTAATCAATTCTCCTGCATCCTGATTTATCAGCTTGGATACAGGCAGAGCTGAAATAGCCAAAAATCTTGGGAGAGTAGCAGTCACTGGACCATCAGGTCTTCCCTCCTTTATATCGTAGGTCGCAATCAGGTTATTTAATCTGGTCCTCACAGCTAGTGAGGTGCCATTTGAATTTGCAATTTTGGAGATTTTGCTTCCCCTTGTGGCACAAATGGTGCCCAGATAAAGGATGTTTCTCTTATGTTGTGCATCCGAAATCTGCATTATTTGTGCTTTTCTTGCAATGCTTTGCAAGAATTCTCTAGGTTGGAAGCCTTGGTATACAATCTCAGACAGATTTATACCGAAATCTTCCACCCTCATTTGAAGGAGCTCTGCCAAGAAAGCGTCAACATTAAAGGGTTGACTAGGCCCTGCTGCTGAACGTCCACTATTAGCCATTATGATGTCTAGGCCTGTCCGTATTAAACCTTTCTTCTTAGGAGGCGATTCTTTTTCTTGCATGAAATAAGCAAGTTCGTCAGTACTGGAATGTCTCCTCTTTTTACTAATTTTAAGCCTTCAACAAATTCAGTGATAAATCGTTAATTCGTATTTTTACAAAGAGCTGACTTTGTGACTGCGATTGTTGATTATAATAAATAAATCTTTTTGTATTAATTTGAAGGATGTCTACAACAATTTCCCATTCCCTTTTTAAAATAACAGCAGTCAACGAATGAAAACTTTCCTCTCCGCGACAATTATATTTATTAGACGGCGTAGCAGCTCTAATCCGAACCCACGCACGCATTCATCTCGGTCGCCCTTCCCTTAGATTTCGTAAACCTTCAAGGCAACTACACAACTACTAACTGGTCAATTACTGCACAAGGACGAAGGACCAAGAGAAAACCGATGAGAGCGGCCAGAACACCAGTCGCCCTTTGCTCACATGCCTCCCTTTGACCGCTTCCCATAGATTAAATAGAATTTACTCTTTGCGAGTAGGATAAAAGAGAATGTCTGTTGGGAGGCACACTTTCGTGGGAAGCGATGATCCGTGGAAGCGAATAGAGATTTCACACTAATTATAATCGTTTATTGAAGTTGGCACCCATCACGTGAAATAGTCAAAGCAAAATTGTTTACGTAATTACTTCGTGGTTGTAATTCGGAGATCACACTTTCGAAAACCTGCCTTCGCTTTGTCGAAATGAGGCGGCGAAGAGCAACAATACGATAACGTTCGACCGGTTGCGCCCCTAACGTCGTTTGTTGACCCTGAGCGGTGTGTTCAATCATTAAAATAAGTGTTTAATATTTATTAGCCATTATAGCGATAACTGCATATTACTATTGGACTAAATGCGGTGCTTATTAGAATAGAATTGGAACGACGAGAGGTGGTTCTTTTGGCGTTTTATTAGCGATTAAAGCTATTGTGTCGATTAACACAAAGCAGCCCTGACCATCGCATGCGGTGCATGACTCCACCGGAAAAGAACAGATATTTTGCCTTATACGGTATGTGAGGCGTTGACAATCAAAGGGCAACCAAGTAAACATTGTAACAGTTCAAGGTTTAGTTCAAGTTCATTCTTGAATAAATCTCCATTTAAAGAGCCGAGCCTGGAAAATTCTAAATTGGACGGCCTTTCATTTTTCTGCTTTTATAATTTTTCATTCCGAATTGAGAAGAATGAAAAGGAACTCATGAGGTTTTAAGCGGCGGCCAGGAAAGGATTCGGCAGAAAACAAAGACGCAGTCACCTCGAAAGAGGCGAAAGGGATTGGCGCCATTATAAAATAACCCGGAAACGGAAGTCGCACTGGGCGGGTGTTGGCCTTAATGAAGGAGCAGAAGAAGCAGAAAAGAAGTTCGGGTCTGAATCAGCTTCTGCCCTGAAGACGTGGAAGACAGGACCTCTGGAAACAAGTTTGGTAAAGTGAATGTTGTGAATGAATGAAACTGTGAGGACGCGAAGAAAACATAAAGATCCAACGATAATGAATGAAAATGAGATAAATTCCGAAACAAGGAAACCGGGAATTCGCTGTGACGGAACTTTGCGGCCGATCTCAGCGCCATTTTTGGCCAGAAGGACGAATTTTATTATACCTGTAGTTGTTTTAGCCTTTCCTTATACGTTAAGGAGTGCGCTTTGGCTTGTGTCGGACGATTATTGTAACTTATACACTAATGCCTCGCGTAATGACGGATAATTTTTTACAATTAAATTCTCCACTAAGTCAAGGAAAAAGGAACCTTTCTGGGAAGGCGATAATTACGACCGGGTAATTATCTCGAGTACACCGCAGGAAAAATCAATAAGATAAAAATTCCTAAGTGGCTGTAATTAACCCTAGAACTCCCAAGGGGGCCTGAGAGGCCCGCTCGCAGTACTCTTTTGCCATTTTTTCAGTTATTTGTGATTATTATTTCTTCTAACTTCTTCACTTTGTCTATTTTTATGTTTTTTATCATTTTTTAATAAGTATTTCAAATTTGGTCCAACGGTTTGAGAGGTATAAATTTTCTCGCGCGAACTCCCAACCGGGCCTGAGAGACCCATATTGAATATTCTCACTTTGCGGGGCTCCACTGTTTGTTTATTCCAATATTTTTGTGCCAGATCGTCAGAATATAACTGATATAAAGTGAGAACAATCACTTCCACTGTTTCTTGTTGTCAAAAAACCTATCTTATCCCTCTTCGACCCTAAAGAAATTCTCAACTCAGTTTCTCATTCGCGTCCATAGTGAGTACTGTCTTTTGGTGTTTTTAGGGTTCTTTGTGTATTTATGTGAGGCCTTTTTATGAATAAACGTTGCTAATAAATGTTTAAAAACTGAAAGAAATTCAGAAGATCCCAAATAGCGGATTTAGAAGAATTCCAAGTCAGTTCAGCGATAATACTGAAGGAAACTGTGACATTGACTACATAATATCTGATGGTGAGGAATAATTAACATTTTATGGGGTAATTCACATGAAAACATGTATTTTATAATAGAAAAGATGAAATGGTAGAAGATGGGACTTTAGTAGATGCAAGTTTGGTCTGAAAATAATGAACGAAATGTGTTGTGGGCAAAGGTGGGCGACAGTTCTATATCTGCAACTGAGAGTGGAAAAGGGTTGACAAAAAATACTTTTTTTTTAATTTTTTGGAATTAAACACTAATTAAAATAATTAAAAAACCAATAAGGGAATATTTTGAAGTGCAGAATAATTATTTGAAGAATGATGGTGGGGCGATAAGGGAGCAGTTGGGCACTTTTAGGGGACACTGTCCATCCAAACATTAACTTCCCTCAAAGTTGTTCAAAATGGGAATAAATTTTGGCTTTTGTATTTTGAGTATAACATGAAATGGTTTCAGTTTAGAAGTTTGTGCAAAGAAATATACGACAGAGAAAAAATAATGAGATAATTTGTCTGATTAGTGAGGTGAGAACGATGGATTTCTTTTTTTTAAATTATGAAACCCATGAAATTTGGCCAGTGTTTTTAGATTTGATTGTTCATAAATAAAATATTAACTCAATTCACCAATCATGAACTAAAAAAAGTAAAAAGAAATGATTTAAAAAGCAAAAATTACTGTGCGGGCCTCTCAGGCCCGCTTGGTAGTTCGCGCGAAGTTTTTTTCTCGGG
>JAQIBA010000167.1:0-110027 GCA_028293925.1 Brueelia nebulosa | reverse complement strand
ATAAAGTATGAGCTAACTGTCATAGGTCTCTTGGTATATTGAGCGATTGCTTTAGCTCACGTACTTTGTATACGTCCCTCCTGTAGGTGTTGTTTCATATTGTTGTCAGTCATACGTGTTTGGTCTCATGTTACACTCTATATCCTTGATCTGATCTGCCGTGTGTTTGAGACAGGAATACAGTGGGTGAAAAAAAGGTCTGATGAAAGCCTTTTAGGCGCTTCTGGTCTCAAAAAAAGTATATATTATTATATACATATATATAATACATATTATAATACATAAGTAAACATTTATTATATTTTTTTTCCGTTTCGGCCCATCTATGGACCACAGTCATTTCAACAGCCTTTCTTCTTCTTTCTCTTCTCTTTCTTCTCCGCCTTCCTCTTTTCCCAATTTATTATATATTATATATTTTATTACTTATTTTATATATTTATTATTTATATGTTATATATATATTTATTTTTTCATATTTTTATTTATTATATATTTTCAATAAAACAAAATTATTAGTTTAAACCTAATTTATTATAATTTATAATATGCATTTTTAATACTGAATACCTACTGTACCTTAGTATATTAGCTAGAACCGTAAAATTAAACATTTTATTATTAAAATATGGCGCGTATACAGTACATTATACGGTAATATTAATAAAATACTCTAAATTTGACTTAATATACTTTGACCGCGCTAACATTTCGGATGAAGTTTTACTGGGAGACTTCAGATTTTTTTACTTTGTTGCGCGAACATAAAACAGGTTCGCCATCCCTGGTCCAGAGTATATGTATTATTGAATGTATGTATACAGATTATGTCGTTTTTTTAAGCTCTCACTGAGACCAATTCTTATTATATTTTTAAGATAAAATCATTAAATTCTTTCTTTTAAATTAAATTATATTCATATATTTAAGATAAGATAAAGTTAAAATAAAGGAGGAGTTGGTGAGGGCCTCTCCTCAATTCTTTGCCCGGCGGATGGGGTGAGATCCCATCTTAGCCGGAAACCTTTTTTCTTTATTTCCGGTCCAGTGTGGGCGCCCGAGGGATCACCCCAACGAAATCGTCCACTCTGGACGAGGCCGTGGGGCCCCTCGATTGAGTCTCTCCCCAGTTTTTTAGTGGGTAGTGGGCCTTCAGTCTGAGTCCCACATACCCCAGCTTCCTCCCTCAAAGGGGCTGGGAATGCTAAATACATTTTTCTGGGTTATCAAAAATAAAAAAAAAACTGTGATTACTTCAACTCTTGATTTGCAGAGAAAAAACATTGTAAATTAATCCGAGAGATTTCGAGTTTTCCTACATTTAATAGTACAGAAAAAATAGTTGAAATAGTACAGAATTCCTTTGTATAAAACTAATCTTTTTATATTTTTTATATAAACTGGCAATGGCTCATTAATATACGTGGGTTTACGACAATGTACAGAATTTTAAAAAATGATTAAATGAGCTGCTTATTATTGTGTCTTAACACTGATTCGGAGGAATACAGAAGAGGGAAAAACTGTTATCCAAAGTTCGATTTCATTTTTATAATTTATAGTTAACCGCAAACGAAAACACAAAAAAGTGAATGTTTAAATATGGCTATTTAAATGGCCATTCTTAAAGGGTAGTATTTAAATGCCCTACTCAAAAAATTACGCGCTAACTCTTTCGCTTTGTGTCCAGTTTTGTCCCTCTCAAAATATGGTCACTTTATCAAAGACTAATGCAAATACAATAATAACAATTTAATAAAAAAACATATATTTTGATTTGAAGCATTTAATATCAAAAAGGTTAATTAAAAATTTGTGCACTAATCAACAAGAAACATCAGGAGGTTTGATTCTGAGAATCACAGGAACACTTGTACATGGTAGCACAGCAATTTCTGTCACAACAGCTGAAACCAAATCAGGTGGAGTTACATCATAAGTCAAGTTCAGAAGAGTCAAAAACTGAATTGATTTCCATTTAGTCAATTCCTGAGAAAGACATCCTTTTTTTGAAAGCAAATCATCAGGATTTCCTAAAATTAATGAGATTTAATTAAACCCCTAAACTGACTTCATTCAACCACCAATTTTTTTACCTTCTTACCTAATTCATTATAGACAAAAGCATCTGTTTGAACTCTTTCACTGAATTTATGTGTTTCACAACAAACTAGAACTGGCACATTGTATGTCTTTGCAAGCAAAGCTATCTGAGAAGAGCCTGCACTAGACATAACATAGCCATTTGCTAATAATGCATGAGCACCCAGGAGAATTTTAGTGACCTGAAATGTAATAAACCATTTAGTATTCCTTCAGAAGAAATACAATTGATTAATTCAAATAAAAGTTATGAAAATACCTCTGGCATGATAAAACTTAAACCATTGACAAACACATAAGTACATTGTATACCAGCACTGACAAGCTTCTTCAGCATTTCCCTTCCCTCTAACCATGGTCTACCATCAGCAACAATCACTTGAAAATTAATTCCTTCATTATGAACTGATATTAGAATTTGCTGTATTAAAGAAGAGCTGGAATGAGAAAATCAACAGGTTTAATATTGTTCTTATAAAAAACATTTCTTCCATTGATTTGCATACCATCCATAGGTTAAAATAACATCCCCAGGAGCAATTTTTTCCCTGACAAAGAGACATATTGCTTTTGCAGCCATTTCCAACTGCTCTTTGATATAAATATCAATCCATTCACTTATGTTATTTTTGCATTCTAATTCATTTCCTTTGCACTGACTAACTTGATATTTCAAATGCTTTACTGCATTTATCATTGAAACAGCAGCAGGTCTGCATTTGTTTAGATAAGACATACTCTTGGATATTTCAGCCTCAAGACCTCTGGAAAATTCTTGATTCGGAGGTGTCTCGAAGCTCATCACGACCTGATGAAAACAACATTTTAATCATGAAATTTGTTTATTTTCCAAATAAAATTAAAGTCAATTAAAATATATTTATAAAAACACAAGCTTACTTTTTTAAAAGCATTAAGAAGGGCTAAACATGAAGCATCTGCTCCTGAAACAACCTTAGATGAATATTGGGCTCCCAATTGAATAATACTTGGATGAATCTTATGCAGGGCGGCATCTCTAAAATTAAATATTGTTTTTAATACAACTGAGTTTATACTTAATTTATATTTTTAATTGCTTTAAATAACTTAGTATAATCAAACAATACTTACACCATATCAATATCTGATTCAATATTGTATAAATGAGCGAACAATTTAACTTTGCGACCCACATCAGGCACAGTTTTTCCAACAGTTGAAATTTTGGTAACTTCAACAGGTTTAACAGGCTCTTTTATTATCTTTTTTTCTGGAGGTGGACATTGTGTTTTTTCTAATTTTCTTGCTCTCTCAGCTTCTTGTTTTGCTCTTCTTTCAGCTTTTAATTGAGCCTTTGTTTTTTTATCAGGAGCATTTGAATTTTCACTCGTATCTGCTGGTAATTCATTTTCACATGCTGTTACTGCATTATTTTTATCAGTTTTGTTTTGCTGTCTGTCACCTGCTGATTTTGAAAATTCCTGAGAAGTTTTCAAAACACCCTGGTTTGTGTCTATACTTTTTTGATTTATTTCTTTATTTGAAGCATGGGTTGTGTCTTTGCTTTTTTCATTTATTATTTCCTTATTTGAAGCAGATAACACCGGGTCTGAATCTTTCTTTTTTACTCCACTGGTATTAGTATTTATTTTCGTGTTGTTCTCATTTTTTTCTTTAGGTTGATTTTTTAAAGCTGCTTTTCTCTTTTTCTTTTCTTGTCTTTCAGCTAAGATTTCTTCTCTGGTTTTTGTAGTATTGGAGGACATTTTTAACAGCTTAAGGTAATGCAATCACACATACAAATATATTTAAAAATAATTATTTAGAAAAATGACTAAAGTCAATATATTTCTTCAAGTGAAGAATATAATAGAAATCTCAAAGTATTGAGAGTACTGTCGTTCATCAATCAAGATGAAGTCAAAAAGGTCTTTAAAATTATAAATACACTTAGTATTTGAAACTTCTAAAGCCTACGCAAATATTCTTTTTTTAGTTTTTACTCAAAAATCATCACTTTCAATTTCAAATATTGCAACATGTTCTCACCGAAACATTTTCATTACTATCACGAACGCAGTTTCAGTCATAGAGTTTTCAAACGTTGGCCATAGAGTTCAAAACTCAGGTCATAGAGTTAAACAACGTTGCCAAGTTTTAAATTTAACCGTTTCCGCTTTGGAAATAGTTTTGGAAAAGTTTTATTCTTTTAAAACTTTTTATAAAAGTTTTAGAAGTATGAAAATCTTGGATACACCAGTATTTAATATAAAATATGAGGTATTATTTTTAAAAAATAGTCAAGTGAAACTGTTTTTAATTAATAAGCCTTCAAAATGATCTTAATAGTTTTTCCTCTCGTCAGCGAATAGCAAAAAACACAGCTTGTTCAAAATGTTTACAATTTGACAAAAAATTACATGTTTGAATGTATCATCAAAATGATAATAGAAAAGAGGTATTATTTCGATTACATTCGAAGCTAAATTGAAACTAAATACTCCACGTTAGTATCCTATTAAATAAATATGAAAAAGTGCATAAGTTGCGAGTACAGTCCGGTGACTGAGTGTAAAATTATCCGAATGATTACAAATAAATTTCGAGATTTTTATTAAAATTCTGAATATATTTAACCTTAGCTATTATAATAGCAAATTTAATTAATATCTGTTTAATCAAAGGTTTGGTCTCAAGGACACTGTCCGGAGGATTATTTAATTAGTTCTTAAAAGAGTTTTCAAACTGTTGGTGTTTCACATTTAATTTTTTTAATGACATAAACTAGTTATTGAATTTTACTCATAATTTATGCACACTACAGTGAATTATTCCCCAGTTATCTTTATTTGTAGGTGTAATAATTAATAGGCTAATTGGTATAGAATGATTTAGGAATTAATCATTTTTGAAAATGAATTTTAGTGCGATTGAGTTATTTATCTTAACCGTTTTAGAACTATCTAAAAGCTTAATTCTCTAATATTTCTTTAATTTGGTTATAAAATTTAGTGATATTTTACGGTTATTATCTTGTTTCAGTGTCCCTCTACGGCATAATGTATTAGAGAAATGTGTGCACAACACAGTCAAAACAATCCATCAGGAACTAGAATTCTGGACCTGGATCAAATCTGGGAAGATTTAAACCAAGGCATTCAGGAAATATACATGCAAGAATCCATGGCGAAGAGTAGATACATGGAATTGTACACGTACGTGTATAATTACTGCACCAATGTTCATCAGCAAAGTAAAAACCCCAACGCGAGCAAAGGGAAGACCAAACGATACGGAGGAGCTCAATTAGTTGGCCTCGAACTGTACAGAAGACTAACGGAAACATTAAAAGAACATTTGGTTCAAAAATTTCAAGAGGGAATTGATCTGATGGATGAGGACATTTTGACATTTTACACAAAAGAATGGGAGAAATACCAGTTTAGCTCAAAAGTATTGAACGGAGTTTGCTCTTATTTGAATCGTCATTGGGTCAGACGGGAATGCGAAGAAGAGAGAAAAGAAGTCTATGAAATATATCAGGTGGCTCTAATCACGTGGAGAGATAAACTCTTTGAAAACCTCAACAAACAAGTAACAAATGCAGTTCTAAAATTAATAGAGAGGGAAAGAAACGGGGAAGTAATTAACACTCACCTGGTGGGCAGTGTTATTGACTGTTATGTTGAAATAGGCCTGAATGAGGATTATCCGAACTGTAAAACACCAAATTTGTCAGTTTACAAGGAATACTTCGAATATCAATTTCTGAGGGACACGGAGAGATTTTACATGACGGAGAGTGCAAATTTTCTGCAGCAAAACCCAGTGACCGAATACCTGAAAAAAGCGGAGCAAAGACTTGAGGAAGAGAAGAAAAGGGTGAGGATATATCTCCACGTGACGACCCAAGGAGCTTTGATGAAAGCCTGCGAGAAAGTTTTAATTGAAAACCACCTGGAAATCTTTAACCTGGAATTCCAGCATTTGCTCGACTCGGAGAAAAACGATGATCTCGCGAGAATGTATCGTTTGCTATCGAGAATCCCGGATGGTTTAACGGAACTTCGCAATTTATTAGAAATCCATATATCAAATGAGGGACTTTTCGCTATTGAAAAATGTGGAGAATCGGCAAATGAACCGAAGACATATGTAAATACAATATTGGAAGTTTACGGGAAATATAACGCTTTAGTCACGATTGCTTTTCAAAATGATTCAGGTTTTATTGCAGCTCTGGACAAGGCTTGTGGAAAGTTTATCAACTGCAATGCCGTTACAAAACAGGCAAACAGTTCGTCCAAATCTCCCGAATTACTCGCTCGGTATTGTGATTCACTGCTGAGAAAATCAAGCAAAAACCCTGAAGAGTCTGAGGTTGAGGACACGTTAAACCAATTAATGATCGTTTTTAAATACATAGAAGATAAAGATGTTTTTCAGAAATTCTACAGTAAAATGCTAGGAAAAAGACTCGTGCAGAGAATGAGCGCTTCTGATGACGCAGAAGCGAGTATGATTTCAAAACTGAAGCAGTCATGCGGGTTTGAGTATACCTCCAAACTCCAAAGAATGTTTCAAGACATAGGAGTGTCAAAAGACCTGAATGAGCAATTTCAGCTTTACTTGGAGAAATCGGGACAGCCAATCGACATTGATTTCAGCATTCAAATTTTGTCTTCGGGTTCGTGGCCGTTCCAACAATCTTACGCTTTTTCATTACCGGCAGAACTGGAACGTAGCGTTCATATATTTTCCAACTTCTACAGCAGTCAGCACAGTGGTAGAAAATTAAATTGGCTTTATCAGATGTCAAAAGGAGAGTTGGCGACCAATTGCTTTAAGAGTAGATACACTCTTCAGGCTTCCACATTTCAAATGGCGGTGCTTTTGCAGTACAATTTATCTGAAACATGGACGGTTCAGCAGCTCGAAGAGCTGACACAACTAAAAGCTGAATTCCTAATTCAAGTTCTTCAGATCCTGCTGAAAACGAAACTGCTTGAAACTCAGGATATCGAAAGTGAACTTCAGCCGAATTCGGTCATAACATTGAACGAAAACTTCAAAAACAAAAAGTTAAGAGTAAATATTAACATTCCGATGAAAGCAGAATTAAAAATAGAGCAAGAGGTCACTCAGAAGCACATAGAGGAGGACAGGAAACTCTTGATTCAGGCAGCTGTGGTTAGAATAATGAAAATGCGTAAGGTATTAAAGCATCAACAACTCGTCGCCGAAGTTTTAAACCAGTTAAGCTCTCGTTTTAAACCTCGGGTTAACACGATTAAAAAATGCATAGACATACTAATCGAAAAAGAATACCTGGAAAGAACGGAAGGGCAAAAAGATACATACAGCTATTTGGCCTAAGCATTTACATTACAGAATCTGAGGTCAATGTCTCAACATTTATATTCTCATTATTAAATGCACGTTTGTTTTATATATCTCAAGAAATATTTTTTTGTTTTATTTCATTGAGACTCAGTTTTTTACTCTAGCTGCTTGTATCTGATTGATATATAGTAGTTTAGAAAGCCCTGATACTGATGAATGATTGAGCACAATGACTTGATTGTTTCTTGAGCACCAATCTGAGTTTTAAGTCTAACATGAATGAACAAGACAATTTTCAAGACATCATTGAAAGTTCTGTGTAACTTATTATCAAGAAACAAATAAAAAGTTTTAAGCCATTTTTGTATATTTAATATTATCTTTTTATTTGCCTTTTTATTTTTATTTCAATAATATTTTAAAGACAATTTAAATTGGATACTCTAATTTTTTATTATAAAAATTAAAGATAAAATAAAAGATAATAGAATCCAAGGAATGCTAAATTCCAAAACTCCACTTCAAAAACATTGTGAGGTAACTTTCAACAGCAGCAGCAAAAGTACATATTGCTCCCAATAATGGCCTGGGAACTGTAGTTGTAACTAAAACAAATAAATTTTTTCTCAGATTTGTTTTAAAAAGAAAACCAGTCATGAAATTACAGGAATTAACAGTAAGACATTGCTTACAGGATATGAATTGAAAAATGAGGCCCCAATTTCAAAAATCATCTCAAACCCTGATTAAATAAACAAAGAAAAACAAAAATAAAACCAAATACAAACCTGCTAAAGCTTGAATTTGAGACAGAGTAATGTAAGTATTGATAAATATTAAATGGATTTCTCTTTGAAAATCATCCCATATTAAAATTGTCAGTAAGAGAAAATACCCAAAACTTGAGCAAGTGAGTGCTTCAAAAATTTTTACAATGTTGTTTCTAACCAATGATTTTTTCACACTGTATTTGTTGTATAGGTTCAAAAAAAACAATACGATGATAAAGAAAAGAATTTTTCCTGAAACAAAAATTTTATTTAAAACTTGTTTCACATTAATTCCCAATTCTCTTGTGTGTTTGGGACATGTCTCCCATTTGAGTCAGCACCAAAGCAATTTTAACAAGTAAGCAATTCATACTTGGAAATTTAAAAAATATTACTAACCTAATACTGATGTTACTGCTGTCAAAGTTAAAAGATAAAGAGTTGCTTCATAAAGGCTATCAGATTGAAAATTTACTGAGCTTTGATTATAAATGCACTCATCAAAGGAAATTACCAAAAGTTGCAGAAATATCAATTTTGGATGACTCTAAAAGACAGAAAAGTAATAACTGATAAAACCATACAAATTTTCAATTACAGTGTAATTGTAAGGAACAGTTTTACCTTGTATTGTGCATTATATAGGACATGGCGATAAGCTTCTTTACTAAATAGTATCAAATCAATTAAAATTATAATTCTATCATATTCTAAATATTTGTCAGCTACATTCCCACAATGTTCCTGCAATGATAGTATATTTAAAAAACAAGAAATTAACTACCATACTAAGCCAATCACGAATAATGGCAGAATAGTATTATTTTAACCGAAATACTTTACATACTCACGCAATTGCATAATTTTAAAACGGATTGACTGTATTGTTTATAAAGACTTTTAACGGAGTTTCCGCAACTAACGCAAATAAAATTACTTTCATTTTCTATCATTTGATGATATTAACGAAACTCTAATCATAAATGTTTACCGTCAGGATATTACAAAGTTAGAGATCATAAAAATGCATTCATTAACAAACTCATTCAATTTGATGTAAAATATAAATAATCTGTAAAGTAAAAAAAGGAAGCAAAGAATTAAGAGATGTCATAGAGATAAAAAACGCCCGCAAAAAGCAATGATTTTATTACAGGTAATAACCGAATTCCTGTTAATACATTCAAATTACTCTGAAATATAGTACTTGACGAGTAAATGGAAATCGAAAAAAATTATGATTAACGTTTTGTACCGCTTTTTTTGTTTAAGTTCTGAAAAAATAAACTAAACTCAAAAATTTTTTTGAAATCGTAAGTCATAGAGCTAAAACAATGTTTATCATCTGGCATGCCAACGGACAAGACCTAAACAAAAGTATTTATTTCTTCCAGTTTTAAACATTTCAAGGTATTAGAATTTTATTTTAAATTCTTGTGTGGTGAAATATTATTATAAAAAATTAAAAATCTTATGTAATGAAAATTTTCAAGAAAAATTTTTTTAATAAAATTTTATAATTAAATTATTCCACATTTTTAATTCGAATGGCTGTTAACTAAACCAAAAGATTATTATTTTTTGATCTTCAATGGTTTTATTTTCTGACAATGTAATCCAAGTGCACCTGATAGTTTATTTTGCAAGTTCCCCTTTTGTGAAATAAATTTATTATTATTTAATCCGAGTTACAAGTATAGTAGGGTAGTCTGAAGAAAAATCGGAAACGGCCACTCCATCAAATTTCCTTAAATATTTAAACCGAAAATGTCATTACCAACAATTTATTATTTGCACCATTCAGTGATGTCATCAACAGTTTCAAGGGGACGTGGTGGGAAAAGGAAAAAAGGTGGATACAAAATGCCCACCAAAATTCCCACAGGAGATGTTTTAATTGACTCCTCCAAAAAACACTGGGTCATCCAGTCATCTATAGGGAGAGGAGGCTTTGGTGAAATCTACACTGCCACTAGTTCACAAGACAAAGGTCATCAAAACTATGTCATAAAAATTGTAAGAAATTCATTCTCAAATTGAAAAAAAACCTCATTTTACTGTTTGTAACAATGACTTTAATTTTTAGGAGCCCTCTGAGAATGGGCCACTTTTCTGTGAAAAAACTGTATATATAAGGATTGGAAAGCAAGAAGATGGTGGGTAAAGTCTCTGTATTTGGTAGGAAAAGTATGATATTAATTTAATTAATTTTCTGTTGTTTCTGCAGTTAATGAGTATCTGAAATCAAAAAATCTTAAATCCATTGGAATGCCGAGATTTTATGGTTCAGGTGTTCATTCAGTAAATGGGAAAAAGTTTAGGTTTCTTGTTATGGAAAGATATGGAAAAGATTTATGGACAATTTTTTTAGAAGAAAATAGAATATTTCCACCTGCAACTGTTTTCAAAGTAGCAATTCAAATTGTGAGTGTCCCTTATGATTATTTGTAATAGTATCAAATTACTTAATAATTGTAATCTTACATAAAATTTATATATGTTATCTTTAGTTCTCAGTTAATTTAAAAGTAAAAACTTTTAATTTCATTTATTTATTAATTAATGATATAATTTTGTGATCTTTGAATGAAAAAAGTCTTTACAATTTGACTGATGATTAACTTATAAATCCCATTTTGTTTCAGCTTGATGTATTAGAATATATTCACTCAAAAGGTTATGTCCATGCAGACATAAAAGGTGCCAATTTATTATTAGGTAGAGGCAAAGCAAATGAAAATCAAGTTTTTCTTGTGGATTTTGGACTAGCGGCAAGATACACAACCCAGTTAAAGCCAGACCCAAGACGAGCACACAATGGGACTCTCGAATACACAAGTCGTGATGGTCACGAAGGAAGTCAGTACAGTGCAAATTGGTTTTTCTATTACACCAAAATGAAATTAGTGTTTAAGTGAATTTTTTTGCAGTTGTTACGAGGAGAGGAGATATAGAAATATTAGGCTATAATTTGCTGCAGTGGTTGTCATCAAACTTACCTTGGGAAGGTTTAAAGGATTTGAATGAAGTCCAAGCAAGAAAGATTAAATTCATGAAAGACATTAAGCAATTATTACAGTCTTGTTTTAAAAATACAGATATTCCCAGTAAGTGCTTATGTTTTTACATGATGAACAATTATTGCAAAAGAATGAATAAGCTTTTTTAACAATTTAAGCAATGACTAAACACTACACATGCGTTTCAGGTGCGTTAGTTAAATATTTTGAGTACTTAGTTAAAATGGAACCGTTAGAGGAACCGGACTATAACAAACTGAAGCAAATAATGAAAGAAGGAATAATGAAAACAGGCGATAGAAGCGCCAAATTGGATTTCCACCTTCATAAAAATAACGTCAAAACACCGTCAAAAGGTCAGAGTTCACCGTTGCCGGCAAAAATCCGCAAAAGGAACAACATGTTACGTCGAAGAGATCGGTCGGCGACCGCCTCGACAAAGTCTACCGAAAGCGGGGACAGCACCAGCAGCCAGGACATTATAGAAGAGACCCCCGAGAAGAAAGAGAAAACTAAAAGGAGCTGGAAAGACTGCCCTTCGGTCGTGAGTTGCGCCGAGCTTTTGTTCAAAGATGATAGACCGGTCAGGCGCTGCAGGAGAAATAAATGATTTTCAGTTTGATTTATTTTTTTAAGAAGTGATTTTGTGACCATTGCGATTTATTTCCTCAAGCGCAATTTCTCTTTTTTTAATTTTGTATTTTTTTAGAATAACTCATTTATTAAATAAATGTTATTTATTTTGCATCATTCCTGTTTGTTTTCTTATCGTTATTGGAAATAAATCCAAGCGTGTGTTAAGCATTCATTTTCATTCCGTTTGTGTTGAATTTCATTGTAATAAAAAAATCTTTGAGCGAATAATGTTGTTTAGTTATGAAAACCTGTAACCCGCATTGAATTTCCACATTTCAGACACTTTCATCTAAAAGCCATTTTGATGACGAATAGCGTTATCGCACGCTGGTTAAATTCGCTTTAAAAGAATGTAATGCGATACAAAACATTGTTTTAACCGTTACTTTTAGTTAATGACACTCATAAGAGAACTTACGTGGGTTTACATGACGACTCGTGAACATCACAAGTTAAAATGTCATTGAAGGTTGTGCAATACGACGCAAGAATTTTAATTTTTCCGTACGTAAACATTAAACGTAACTTGTCGGAAGGCAAACCCTAATCTTAAGTATCTCCCTCCCAAAGTAATTTCCTTTAATAACGTAAATCTAACTTTGAAAGATATAATTTTACTCCTAATAATTGGGGGCTGTTAGTTTCAAAGCCATCTTCCTCTGATGGGATCAATTACAAAGGAAACTATCAGAATTTCAAAAGGGGATATTCTTAGTTTGGAAATTTATGAATCTAAAATTAGATGATGGGTAATGTTTTGAAAGTTGTTCAGGTTACTATAGGAAAGATAATAAAAAACGCTATTTTAAAAATGATTGGTTTATTAAATAAATTATTAACGTGTTTCATAATATTTTAATGAGAATTTAAAAATGAATTTTAGTATTATTTTTAAAAAATATTAAAAAAATATTATTGAAATAAAATATACTTTCAAGTAAAAAAATTGTATGATTATATTCTTTAAATTTCTCTTATTGAATTTTGTAAAAAAAATGGATAACTTGGAAACGTTGCTCCCTCGATGATGTCCTCTTCTGTAACGTCACGTTGCCGCCGCCGCCGAAGTCCCGATGCCCCGATGTCCTCTTCTGTAACTATTCGCCGCCGCCGCCGAAGTCCCGATGTCCTCTTCTGTAACTTTTCGCCGCCGCCGCCGATGTCCCGAAGTCCTCTTCTGTAACTACTCGCCGCCGCCGCCGCCGATGTCCCGATGTCCTCTTCTGTAACTATTCGCCGCCGCCGCCGATGTCCCGATGTCCTCTTCTGTAACTTTCCGCCGCCGATGATTCTTCTGTAACGTCTCGCCGCCAAAATCTTTTGCCACGTTCATCCTCAATATCGAAATCAAAAAAATTTTCCTCCAAATTCCAACAACTACCGATCTAACTTTTCAACAGACGACAGATGCGAAGTAATTTTCCATAAAAGTGGAAATTCTCGGATGAACGGGAGAAATTACTTATTGTCGTAGAAGGAAAAATATATTTGAGGAGTCCATCAAAGGAACGCGAAAGTGAGAAGGAAAAAATCTGCGAAGTTCTACTATCTAAAGCTGACCCAATCTCCAAATGTTATCCCCAAATCCTTGGTCAAATCCAAACTCAGGTTCACATGTGGTCTTCTCAGGTTTCTATAGGTAAGGCCGATGTGACGATAAGTGACAATGGTTTATACTGTAAGCGATCCTCTGAAACGCCTCTATGTTTGCCGTACAGTAGGATGACGTCAAGGTCTCAAGTGGTGCATTCCACTTAGCATTGCAGATGGAATCGTCTAATGGTTACCGACGCAAGGACTATAGCATTCGTGTGTGGTGGAGCCGTCCCCCAGGATGAAATGTTGTCTTTCTCGTAATTTTGAGCGTGGAAACTCCGTGACAGAGAACTACTCGTCTTATGGTAACTGATGCAAGGACTATAGCGTTCATGTGTGGTGGAGAGCCATCCCCCAGGATGAAATGCCGTCTTTCTGGTAATTTTGCCCATGGAAACTCCGTGACAGAGAACTGAAGTGAGCGTGTTTCTCTTTACGACTCGATAAAAGCTCTGGAAATGGAATGCCGATGTGTCGAATGGAACTCGTCAAAGTCACGACTATCGAAAGGTCAGGAAATCGAATCCCGGAGTTGGAGATTGACTTGGACTGAAACCGGAGTTGGAATCGACATTGATTCTTGCTCTGGAATTCTAGCCAATGGTGGATGGAAACGAAAGCTCGACGATACACCCAAGTCTCGCCGGAATTACTGGTGTGAAAAGGTCTGAAACAGAGTCCCGAAGATCGCCGTCCGAAGCGAAGGGCTGCCACTGACTGAACCGATACTTGTCCAACGCGTTTGTCCCTCGACTGCCACGTGAAATGAGTATGGGCCGTCCCTGAACTCGCCGCGAGTTGGAATGGGCTCGCTTCGAGGTGGGCTTAACATGTCTTGGTCGAGACGGGATGTGACCGCTAATGGAATGGAGTCCCGAGGAAACGCTAGACAGGCCAAGGGGTCGTGGACCACCGCATTCGAGCAGAATGGCTGGAGATGAGGAGCACGCTAACTCCTTATGGCAGACAAGAATTTCGACCTATCGAACTCTAAAAAATAAAAAAAGGCGCAGGGTTTCCCCGGCGAGGAGATGTGGGGCTCGCAGTTGAAACGGAATTTGGCCTAGGCAATGGAAAGCTCGAGTAGATTGAATAACGGTTGGAGGGGTCGTGATCTTCGTGGTGAACACTTCAGTAGTCGGTCAAAGCTTTTCTGAAAATACTAGAAAGTCTCTCCCTCTCCCCCCACCAAAACACACACAAAGGCATACAATTTCATAACTCACTCGTTACCTGAACGCCACCTCAAATTAATACTTCACAACCGAGTGAACTTAATGGCAAATCGCAATTAAATACGTGTCCTTAAAATGACCAGAGTCGATTGAAGCTATCCAGAGTGTCATGAAAATAGAAACAATCAATCACTCGACCCCCCCCTCCCCGAATACAAACTGCAGTAAATAATAAGTGAATACTTATTATACCACCTTTACGCCGTCACCGGATTACGTAAGTGTGACTGCTTCGGATCGGGGATCCGGTACAACTCAACATGTGTACACCTGTAATCTATGGAATAGATTAAAGTCCCCAAAACCCCCCCGAAAAAATAATCACACAAACAGAACAACTCATTTGTCAACAGGGTTTACCGGTTCTGTTGCCGATATACACACAAATAAAATCTCAATGGTGAGAACAGTGGCGGGACGATTAGCCATCTAAGGAAGACAAAAACAATTCATTATCATAACCCCCCCCGTCCCCAAATTAACTTCGAGTATACAAACTTAAAACGCAACACTGGCGGTTTCATTGCGGTGGTATTATTCCTTTAAAAAGGCGGGTAGACCAGTACCGAGGCGACTGAGTACGTGCCGGGTCTAATTATCTGTACCTATTTCAGACCTACGAAAATAAAGAATAATAATCCAACCCCCCTTCCCCCTTTTTAAACACCCACTACATACTGATGCGTCAAATGTCCTCAATGGTACTCAAATGTCCAAATACACTCTTGCAACCTGCAATGTATATGTATAAAAAAAAAAACAAATCCCATCTTACATGGAATCCATGTTATTACACGCTGTGCGCGGTGAATGGGTCTTTTCTGGTCGGGATTATATATCGGCTGTGGACTCCAACAACTCCGCTAGAAAGACTCAGAATTATTTTCACCCTCTCCCCCCCACATAAAGGAAATGACATACCTCGTCATTCTTATTTGCGGTAAAACACGTTAAAAAAAACCCTAAAGCATTACTCCAACGCAGAAGTTGGGACATTAAGCATTTGCTCAATGGACAGATTCACCGACAAGTGCAGTCGGTTGGTGAGTGTGAGGTAAACGTGGTAAACGTGCAATGCAACATTTTACACCGGGTCGGCTTCTGTAAAAAAACTTTCAAATTCCTCTACCCTACAACTGGTAGGCAACACCAGCTACCTACACCCTTTCACTTTATTACATAAAGAAATAAAACTTAATACCTGTCACGTGACCAGGCCCGTGTCCTGTAAATGTGGAGTTATTTACTCACAATGTCTGGGGATGACAGATTACCGAATGCTGCCGCGGGAAAGAGTGTAAGGGAACCGTCGAGACTTCAACAAAGCAATCGCCGGGAGCAACGAATACTCTTTATAAGCAAGCCATTTAGCCACATCAATCTCTCAGCTCTCATGAAACTGTATAGGAGTTCACATCATACAATTAGTCTACGTCCCAATGCGATAGCATACTTCAAATAAGTTAGATAATAAAAAAAAAACATTGGCCTGTATAAATACTGTAAATCAAACACTTCAACCCCATTCCACGCAAATGTGATGATGAATTCTTGTGCATGGTTTTTGTGAGATCTATACATAATGAGTTATTTCGATCAGCTTTTGTCCCAATTATACAATCGTGAATCAATCAGTCCAGTCAACTATAAAGAAATAAAACATCCCAAAATACAAAATTACAAAAGCTGCCTAAGCAGTACATCCTCAAACAAATATCCTCTTCCATTAATCTATTTTCAGGCTCTAGATAAGCAAAACAAATATTCAGCCATTTTTGTTTATATATCAGATTAAATTCCATGCAGACTGATAGCTCTGAAATGAAATGAAGGATTTCTTTTTATCTATCATACAGACGCAGCGTTATCTCTGTAATTTATCTGTAAAATCTTTCATAAGTTTTTTTTTTCACTTACGTTTACGTCGATAATTTAACTTATCTGTAAATAGATAGTTAAAACCTGCAAAGGTACTGTTTATATTTTTTTTGAAGATCAAGCAGAAATATCTGTAATGAAATTATTATTCCCTTTTCCGTTTCTTTTCCAACTTTTTATACAATTTTCAACCTGAAATGAACTGTTATATTTTCTTTCTTCTATTCCCCTTAACTAAAATTATTCCACGTTATTTTGTTATTATTCGAAGGTTGCAAAACTGCAATTATAAAGCCATTATTATGTCCTCTTCAAGTTGGGGCTTTTTTCCAAACTTCTAAAATGTATAATTATTTCCAGAGTTTTTTTTGTGTTTTATATAAAATTGAATAATAAACCTGAAACGAATTTTTGGACATTCAAAGTTTAACTGACAACTTGGACACTTTACTTCCAACACTTCACTTTATACAGAACAAAATTGGAATGATAGCATTTTACAAGAAACTACCACTTGAATCTCATCACCAAAATCCATTTTTTTTTCTCTTTCCAAATAAATGCTGTTCAAGGCCAAAATATTGAGCTGAATTTGTGGATTCGTCATAATATGCAGGGACGACTTAATAATCATATGAGGAATTCTTCATTATTCTTCAATGGCAGGTTTGTTGTTTTCTTCAATGGAGGTTTTCAATAGCTTTACTGGCAAATTAGCAGAATCCTATTGTCTTTGTAAATAGCAATCATCATTTATTAAAAAATTTCCACATCACCCACAAATATGAAACCAGATTTAACTGAACTTGTATAACTTATCATCAAAAATAAACACATTTCCTTAATGGTGATTAATAGAAATCAAAAGCTCCTTGTGTGCAATAATTATTAGATGTGCTTTGATTAAAGTTGAATTATTAAGATGATAGTTCCTTTGTCAAATAAATTATTTTCAACTGGTTTAGTACTTCATAACTAATAAATTTATACAGACAACTCCACTTTTTTTACTGTTAAAACTCAACTTTTCACTCAAACTAAAGGCCCCAAATATTCATATTACTTTGATTAAATCTGAAATAAATTATGTGTTAAATTATGGGCGTGATATTCGCAATTAACTGCAATAATTAAAGCTTTAGTTAATACCACAAAGTACCAATGTACAAGAGCCCTGTTAATTATCAACACGACCACATCTATAAAACAGAGTTTAATGAAAGTATGACATCAACCTTTACTTGTGCAATAATCAACATTCACTATAGTTTCTAGTTGAAAATTCTTAGAAAAAGTTTTCAGCAGTATGGAAGAAAATAATTCAAGTCAACTACACTTACATAACCAAAGCCCCAAATGCATTTTGGTAAAAGCCAAAATTTCGCCCTAATCTAATTAGTGATAGAATTTACATCAATTCAGGCCACATCAGAACTCTCAGCAACATATCATCTCCACTTCAAATCAACAGCAAAAACCAAGAACCTCATAAAAGCACTCAATATTCTCAGCTTCTCATCCATTTTCCATAAGCAAAATCCCCCCTGTTATCCAGAAGTGGTTGCACATTTTTGAAGGAAGCTGAAAACAAAAAGAAACCTCCAATTAATATTATTAATAACAAATTGGAATTTCCGTTAAATTAAACTTATTGGGCAACGATCTTTTATCGGCAGCAAATATTTCCATTGAAACCAAGGTTATTCTTTTTAACTGATATTACCTCCCAAGTGCCCCTTTGTTGTCACATGACTCACAGAGCAATGACAAAACAAACATACGTATGCAAGCCGAAGTGCAATTCAAAATGCATTCGGAATTTTTAATTTATATGTAAAATGGATTGTGGATATTGGCTTAGAGAAAGAAATTTTACTTAGTCGTGAAAGGAAATGATTTGACCTTGAGTAAACTTCCTGAAAACCTCCGACAAAGCAAAGGCGGGTTCGCAAGGACGATGCAAAATTACAGATATTTCGACATTTAACTGCACTAAAACAGTAGCATAAGAAACTTTATGAAATTTTTGTTAAAACTAATAATAACAAAAATTTTATCCGCGCAAGTTCGAACAAAGACGTCCGCCATATTGAATGCAACCTTAGACACGTACGACATTTCCTTTTCACTGCACTTCGTTTCTTGCATTGCATTTCCAAGAATTTGTCAGTTAATTAATTCACAATACAACTCATTATCCATGAAATAAGGGCTAATTTAAAGAAACTCAAGCCAATTTTCAAAAGAAAACCTTAACTTTTGATATATTCACTGCATTTTTAAAATTTTCCTCATTGTTTAAAAATAAAAAAACGAAGCTCAAATAAATTTAATTAAAAAAATGAACTTCAGTTAAATTAAAAATTTAAAATCTCGGGAAAAGAATAAACAATTCAAATATTTTAAAAATATCAATTATTTGTAAAATAAACTGTAGAATTACACACATTTAAAAAATAATTTAAAAATGCTTACCTGTGTCAAAACTTTCAGATAATTGTGCAAAATTTTGAAAAATTTAACACAGCATGACCAACAACACCAAGCAACCACATCTGAATACGTAACATGGCGTCTCTCAAGTGCATTTATAGGAAAAGTAGTTCCCACAACTGAAATTCTTGCGCCCCTTTAACGATAAATAGTTCCGAATCATAATCACGTTTAATTCCTTAATAAACGCTTTCCTCGAATAATTTTAAATATTTTAAATGATTAAAGATTTTATTTTTGAAATATTTTAATAAATAAATTAAATATAAAAGCCTTAATATAAGGTTTAATGCAAAGTGCGGAGGTGAATTTCACTGATTCGACGTCATAGGCCTTCGATAAAATATGTTATGAGTCAGTGCCGTAGACTCATTGCTTTTTGTGATGAAAGAATTTCTCGAATTTCTGCGCAGTAAAACTTTGAAATATTACGTATTATTACTCCCGACAAAAAATTCCTCTTTTTTGCCTAATGTTTGATCTTCTCTACGCTTTATAGACCGATTAAAAATTTCCTTTTTAAATTAAAACTGTTCTAATTATTTATCTGCTTATCTCTTGCCAAACCGTCTTCGGCACGATTCACTTGCAATATTCCGAATAAGTTTCGAGTGCAGGAAGCACTTATTTGAAGTGAGAGCCTTAGAAAAAAAAAAACAAAATGAACTCGATGTTTATGGAAAATTTTTTTTGCTTTCTTACAACAATAAAGGAGCTGGCATTTCCCGGTATTTGTTCTCGTTAGAAAAAATTCAACAGGGGCGCCTTTTGAATTCAAAGAATTTTTTAAGTATCCCCGTTAACCCTCTTTTGTACTGAAGAACAACAAAAAGGGGTCCTTTTATGAGAACCGGCTCTGCCTGAGAAAACAACCCCGGTCTCTAAATGAATTCACTGAGGGAAACTACTGTCTCAAGGGTGATGACCTGATCCACCTGGCATTCCCCAGGACAAAATCTCTTTGTGTAAAAAAATAAAATGGTTAAATCCCAAAATATAATAAGACTTTACCTCCTTTTTAACTTTCTTCCTTTAAAATTAATAGGGTAAAATTTTGACGATTTGCTATAAAATATTCCAAAAATACCCCAAAAAGAGGCCATTATAATAAAAACTTCAAATTTTTATTTTCAGATTTTAAAGTTCTCCACTGTTTAAACTCTCAATTACATTGTGAAAATTGAGGCTCACTTTAATCCCTAAAAATCCAACAATAAATCTCTCTAAAAATTAAATCAGGAATGTTTTGATAAGACATTAGTGAAATAATTAATCAGTCTTATTGTTTATTATAAATAACTATTTATAAAAATGAAATGAATAACAAGTTTAATCGACACTTCAGGGTAATCCGAATTTAACAGGAACTGAAGGGCTTGACTATATTGATGCTTGCTCGATAATTAGTCTCTGAAATGATATAATTACAAAACATTAATGAATTTAATAATCGGAGTAGAAAACATTTAAAGTCGTCGAATTTTTGTAATATATTAATCGAAACTTCAGAACAGTTGTATTATGAACAGTAAAAATCTATGGTCGGCTGGTTTTATTTTTGAATCGCTACTTTCTGATAAAAAGTTTGGTCACCCCTAATGAAAGGTAATAATAACGAAAGAATTAATGAAAAACAAAACAAGCCTTTAAACCGTTTGGGTGAGCGTGTTCTCCCGAGCATAACACATCATAGTACTTCACTGATATGTGACTAATGAAGGATGTCATTGTTAATAATAAAGTCATAATTTCCTGTGCTAATTTTCCTTTTCTGAGCAATTTAGAAGGGAAGTTTCTATTTAAAGCACCGATTTTCACCTTTTGATGCAACTCTTCCTGCCCGAAACTATACTATTTCCGTAACTTTCCTGAGTATAATTTAGAAAAAAAAATTACAAAAATTTCTGATTTGAATTAATGAATTAAAATTTAACCGTTGTTGCATTAAGGCGAGAATGTAATTGTTCTGAGCGAAATAATCAATTGAAATTAACACAGGAAACAGTGCGATTAAAATCACACCCCGCAGAAAACATGGCCGCACTGACTGCATTATAAGTATGTGAGGCTATTTATTGAACTCATGGCCAGTTTAAATTTCTTAAGAATTAATTTCGCCATCCGATCGTTGGTCTTCAGAGATTGCAAGCAACCGTACAAGAATACGTCTCAATAATCCGAGCTGAAATTACGACTAAAACCAAACGTATGTGACATCTGTTTAAAATTAATTAAACCACTCGTGAAATTTCCTCTGCCCCATACATTATTTTGGCAGAGTTAAATTTCGTTACCTTAACAGGAGCGATAGCGTTGGTGAATTGCAACCCCAATGATCGGAGCAACACAACGGGGGCGAAGTCTGTCGAGTACAGTCTCTGAAGCGCGTGAATAGCCGCTAACATAGGTATTAATTGCTTTTGTCTTTCGCTTTGGTATTCTTCCAGAGTGTTTAAGGAACCTACAACAAAAGTAAACTTTATTATATAATATGAACAATTAATAAATAGAACGAAACGCATTTAATTGTAAATATTTTATCTCACCGAGTCGGTTTCCTTCATACACAGAACTGGCCAATTTATGGGTCAGGTTTTTAACATCTCCGAACCCCAAATTCACTCCCTGACCGGCCAATGGGTGCACCCTGTGAGCAGCATCCCTACCGAAAAAATTTCCTTTATTCAAGGAAAGAATGGGAAAACATCTCACTCTTATAATAATCGTTACCCTATTAGGACGACACCGGGGGCCACATATTTTGAAGAGTGACCGAATCCCAATGGAAAAGCAGCCCTACTGTTTGGAAGAACGGAACTTACACTCGGGGGTAACTGTTTGACAGAGTGCGAACTCAACGAAACTGAGTCTAAAATTCTATTCAGGGTGTCCAACGCTGAGCTGACGAGATCATTCTTTGGATATGTTTTCCACTGCGAAGATAAAAAAAACTCTGCTTGTCCTATTTTACTGACAAACGGCAGATATGATTGCAATCACTCACGAAAGCATCGTTGACGGCGTCTACAAACGATTCATCGCTCAACCGAAGCAGTTTCTCTGCGTCTTCAATTCCAGTGGACCACACTAATGAACTCAATTCATCCGTCAGCTGTAATTATAAAAAAAGAAAACTCAGAAAATAATAACGAAGCGGAAGTGTAAAACATCTATTTCTTCTGAGAAAATGTAAAACGTGGAAGGGTTTCGGGCTGTTTCATCTGAAGAATTTCTTCTCATAATGCCTCAAATCAAATGAGCAACGAAACTGAAAACTCTTTCGGAAATTTTGCAACAAAACTCGATCTATATTCGATTTTGATGACGCAATTCTTCAAAAGTCGCATCGGTTTGGACCAGAATTAGTAAACAATTTTCGATTACATCGCGAAAGTGTTACAAACATAAATTTAAATACTGTTTATAACGCCGAGCGATAATTCGATGAAAAACCGTATTGAGAATTCGGAAAGAGCTTTCAAAGGAAATGTTTCATCTCCCTCGCGATGAATAAGAAATTTTACCGGTAATAAAGCCACGGGACCGGTGGGCAGAAACCGCTGCCAGGCCACTATGTTTCCTCCGGCTTCGGAAAGCTTTAGGGTGGCCACAACCCCTTTCTGGTGGTAGTTCATTGACAGATAATGGCAATTCATTGCTTGCCTCGTTCGAGAGTTCGCTCCATCAGCTCCAATCTGAAATATAATATAAATCTGTAAGTAAAAAATAAAGCGACAAAAGAGACAGCGGAAGTTACAATATTTGCACAATATCAACCCTTCATATCATCTAATTCTTTCAGTTTGAGGTTATCACCTGCAAACCCCTTCACAGCCGTGCAGGTGAAAAACTTTAAAAAAAAAGAGACGTCATCATATCCAAAATTAAACACGGTTTTCTTCAACCGAAAAAAAAAAATGGAGATCAGAGCTCCGACAAACAGAAATATCTGACAAGATAAATCTGCTTTCTTTTTTGTTTCCTTACACATCTTCCCTAATTCTTTAACCGAAAAAACTAAGCAAATAAACTGTTATAAAATAGAGAAAAAAAATTAGCGCAGTTCCAAGGAACATTTTTCTAGTTCCCAAGGACTCTATAAATAGAGCCAAGAAAATCAACTTTGTAGTTCCAGTCCTGTTGTAGGTGTTCGGCAAGCGCCAAATGAGAACAGACTTTTACTGCAGCATTTATACGCGAAATTGTATCGCATTCGCGGGTCATTGGATTATGGTGAATTGCTTTTAACAAGAAAATTTCCGAGCATTCGGTGGTGAATTTTCAAGTGCCAGGTTTGAATTCGTAGGTATAATAAATTCGCTCGTTTTGAAATTCAAATTCATTCACTTTTTAAATAAATATGGAATTGTTAAAGTTGTTTTTATTTTCAAAATTTAATCGCGCGTCGAATTTAAAATTTTTTCGTCACCTTTTTTTAAATGCGGATCATAAATAAATCTGTCATTAAACTCTGAGAGATTTATTAATTCCACGAAAATAAAAACTAAAATAATTTAGTAAATCATTTTTTGGAAAAATTTGTGAAAGCACTTATGAATTCTTCGCCCACAAAAGATTCAATTCTTCCAATGGAAAATCATTCAAATATTTTATTTCAGTTCTAAAATTTTAAGTAATTTTTTCCATTTCTTATTAGAATTACTGTATCGATTAGGACTCATTTTATTATGCACACTGACAGACCCTTTTTTAATCTTATTTTCATTTAAAACACAGTAAATCTGCAAAAAGTGATGCCATCAAAAGGCGATTCCCCCACAACTGATCATAAATTCATTAACTTTCAACATTCAGCATTCATTGCTCAACAATCAGCAAAGGAATAACATCGAGTAACCGGCAAAGCCTAGTTACTTAAAAAAACTGAACTCAATTTCAAAAATCAACAAGAATCAAAAAATCTTCTCTCAAAACTAGAGCGTTTCCACGCCCTACAATTCTGTCATTCCTCAAACACATTACGTTACGTCAGAAACCTTCGGAAGCTGTTGAAAGATATTTGACTCCCATTGTAAGGGTGATTAGCAAATGCTGCACTTTAAAAATTATGCGCTAAATGTTTTATTTATTGCGACGACATTTACGGGAAAATCAAAACACCATTTTCCATAGGTTCGCGTTCAGGATTAGTATTGTTTCTGAAAAAACAAGAGCGCGAATTAAATCGTTTCTAATCTGTCAATTCATTTTTTGCTAATGGCATCGTAAAAGAATCGGTAAATATTTGATTGACTGCCAAATCCGCGATTAAAGATTGCTAACGAGTTAAAGTTAATTACAACTTAAAATCATTAAAAAGAAAGTGAAAAATAAATAAAAGAATTAATTCCCACTTCGCCGCTGTAACGTCGGCAGCAATTGAAGAATTCGCCCTAAACTTACAGCGTTTTGTGATTTCAATTTAGGGAATACAACATTCTTTTAATTGTAGTTTTACCAACATTCCATCGGGGAGTGAATGTCAAATCCAGGTTCAAATCGACAATGCAAAATGAACAGATTCACGTTTGTCCTCGATGCGGAGAACAAACAAAACAAATCTCCTACAAAAAGTCTCGCTCAAACAACTCAAAACAGGTGAGTGCGATTTACATCAAATTTGGCCGCGTCGCTATCCATTGTATTTTTTGGCTAATCGCGAGCCGTGAATCGTTACGCTCAATAAAATCCGACTCTGCGACCAGAGAAAAAATCAACAGTCATTAATCAAGAGATGTCTTCAGATATATACTTGTTCCCCCTTCTTCCTTTCGCTTTTCACGATTATTTTCCAACAGAATGCAAAAGCGCTTCCTAAGGAGACGACCGCAGAGCTGGACGACACCGACGACGGCAACATATCGAGCGAGTGCGAGGATGTAGACGCAGATGGAGAAGGCAACGATCAACCGACATCCCTGCAAGTTCAGGTACAAACACACTGCGCCTTAAAGAGACGCAGTTATCGGTTCTGTTGGTTTTTCGTAGGAAATCTGGCTTAGAAGCGAGATAAGAGAGAGTTTGAACACTTTGCCAGGAAGTCATGAGCTGCAGAGTATAATTGCTTTGGGAGACATCGACCAAGCAGCTTCACATTCCAACGCCTCCTACACAGGAATATTGTTGGCATGTTATTTGGGAAATAATAAACTCCTCGAGACCATTTTGAAGAAGAATTGCACCGCTAACGTTCGCGATAAGGAAGGAAGGTATTACTCCGTACACAGCAAAGGTATTTAACCGGGCGACATACTCAGCTCTTGTATACTTTCCAGAACTCCCTTACACCTGGCGGCGTGCGCTGCTTCAGCAGAATGCGTTAAAACCTTACTGCGCTATAAAGCGATGCCCAATGTGTGGAACAAAGACGGTTTGATAACACCCTTGCATTGCGCTGCGAGTTCAGGAAGCGTGCAATGTCTGAAAATGCTTCTAGACGCAGGAGCGCTGATTGATGCCGGTTTAACCACCACCGGTTTCGGTAAAACGCCACTATATTACGCAGTGTTAAGCAATTCCTTAAGTTGCGTAGAAGAACTGTTGAGGAGAAATGCCAGCATAAATTCTTTTCAAGTGTACACTGAAACTCCGCTTCATGTCGCCGCCGCGATGGGATACGCTCCCTGTCTGAAGCTTTTACTCAAACATGGGGCTGATTTTCGGGTGAAATTCGGACCTGCAAAATCTACCCCTTTGCATCTGGCCGCCGAAGATGGGAATGCCGAATGCGCGAAACTCTTGATAGGAGCGGGTGCGGATTTGAACGCCAGGAACAGCAGACATCAAACACCGGTACATCTGGCGGCCCTGGCTCAATCTGCGCAAACTCTTGAATTGCTTTTGACTAACAAGGGTGATCCCAACACCGAAGACGTTGACCAAAGAACTCCGCTGCACTGCGCAATAGTGAAAAGCTCAAGATCTTGTGAATGTGTTCAGCTGCTGCTGCAGCACGGAGCGAAAGTAAATGCCTCTGACAAATTCGGTTACACTCCGGTTCACATGGCCGCACTCAATGAATTCTCCAACTGCCTTAAACTGCTCTTGGACCATGGAGGGGACGTGACCAAGAGAACGAACGGCCACGTGTCAGCTCTGTCTTTTATTGTTCGTCGGACTCCGGAGATTCTGACATACCTCGAAAATAAATTAGATCAGGGAATTAAACTTCACGATCATGAAATCGGGGACGTTGACTGTGAAATCAAATTAGATTTTAGAATTTTGGTACCCAATATGATTTCCGGAGAAACGGGGTTGTTGCTAACATTCATTGAAGTAGGCCAAAGACAAATTCTGAACCATCCCCTGTGTGAAATATTTTTACACCTGAAATGGCGAAGGATTCGTAAATATTTCGCATTGAGTCTCATAATACATGCCTGTTATGTGGGGCTGTGCTCCACGTATATTTTAGGAGTGTTTTTAGACACTTGCGCGGATTTTCAAAAGTGCAATATTTCTTTAGGCTTTCAGTATCTCAATTATATTTTGCTCGTTTGTAACTTTTCGATTTTGGGGAAGGAACTCTTTCAGATAGCGCATATAAAAACAAATTACGTATTTCAATGGGAAAACTGGTTGCAATGGATAATAATAATTGCCGTATTTGTTACTTTAATACCACCGAATTGGCTGTCAATATACTTCACCAAATGGCAGCATCACATAGCTGTATTTGGTATATTTTTCAATTGGATAGAACTCATGGTTCTGATTGGACGGTTTCCAATGTTTGGATTATATGTCCAAATGTTCACGAAAGGGGCGGTGAATTTCGGAAAATTTTTGCTGGCATATTTTTGCCTCCTCGCCGCTTTTGCCTTCAGTTTTAGAATGCTTTTCCCGAAATATCCCTCGTTCAGCACCACCATCAACAGCATAGTCAAAATCGTGGCTATGATGACGGGGGAGCTTGAATTCGAAGACATATTTTTTAACAGTGACGACCCCCTCATTTACCCCGGCACATCTCATCTGTTTTTCTTATTCTTCACGCTAATAGTCACAGTTGTTCTGACTAACCTTTTGGTAGGCTTATCAGTGAGTGACATTCAAGGTCTTCAAAAATCAGCAGGGTTGGACAGATTGGTGAGACAAGCCGAGTTGGTAGCTTATATGGAGAGTTTGTTGTTTTCACGACTGCTGCATTGGATTCCAAAAAAAATTCTGAGAGTGTGTCACAGAAGTGCTTTGCTACTGTCATCTCCAAGACAATTTACTCTCATAATTAGACCAAACGATCCGAGAGAAAATAGAATACCAAAGGAACTGATAAAATCAGCTTATAAGTGCGTCTCGGAGAAGAGAAATATTCAACAACTACGATATAAGGCCAGTTTTAAAAGCTTCCCTCAAAAAAAGAGATTTCCTCACTCAAGACATGAAATATACAAGCATAAATTTGCTTCCACCTGCTACTAAAACAGACTACTTAATTATCTAAATATAACAAAATAATAAAAAAAATTCAAAAATTAAAACAGGCACAGTTTATTCTACAAAAATGTTGAAAATTTTAATTTACTGTCAAAATAGTTAAATAAAATTTAGTCTTTTTAAATATAAATATTTCAATATGTCTATTACATATTATACAATACTTCCTTATCAATCAGTCAATTTGAGTGAAGAGTGTGATACAAAAAATTCAACTTACCAAAAGATTGCATGTATATTTGTCACCATTATCAATCTCTAATGAAACTGGTTTCTGATTCACAGGCAGTTCAAAATGTTTTATCTTACTTTTATATTTAATATCCACACTATTAAATTCTGAACAAACTTTTTCTAATGAGTCTAAAATAAGTTGATTTTCGACTATGTAAGAGACATCATTAACCAAATCATCATTGAAAGTTATTAAAGCATCAGAACAAGCATCCCACACCTGAAATTGTAATTTATTATAGTTTATTCTTCAGAAATTTAAATCTACAATGTCTCTGGTTTGGGTCCTAATTGGAACTCAGAGCAGATCTTAAAATAATTGCTGTTTCTCAGGTTAAGTCCAGACTTGCCAAACCATTGAATTTTCAATTAATATAAGTATTTAAATGATACACTGCTTAACTAAGAAGAATTTAATACTTCAGACAATTCCAAATTTACCTAAAATATTTAATAAAAGCTTTAATTAAAGTTGTAATGATAAAATAATGGTTTGTCACTTTAAATGTACAACAAATAATTGGTAAATAAATTCAGTTTTAGAAAAATTACCTGTAGTTTTTTAACTGTATGATACCTAACATCACTAATGTGTTTCCAAACTCCCAGAGATTCTAGGAATTCTCTTGTTCCAGGATTGAGAGAAACAACTCTATTACTGTATTCATCATTTACAGATAACCTTTTGGAAGTATTTTGGGGGGAAGATTCAATCAAAACTATACTTTTGTCAGATAATTTTGGATTTTTAGCTGCAAGTATAAAAAAAACATTTTGTCATTCCTGTAAACAATTTCATTTAAAGAATAATAAAATTATTAAAAAATTAATTACCTAAAGCACAAGCCATAGCAGTTCCAACCATACCTCCTCCAGCAATTGCGATGTCATAGTGCTTTTTTCTTTTAAAAACTAATATATAATCTCTCAGAGGACCCAAACTATATCTGACATTTGGGCTCTTCAGTAAGCCCAAACTACTATTCAACATCATTAAAAAATATTTGAGTATGTTTTCATTTAAAAAAGTTTCAAGAGCTTATTTTCCTTTTCCCTAACGGTCAAAATAAAAACTACTCCATTTTTGCCAACTTGAGAAGTTTAATTTTTCCCGCCAAATTTTTACTTTTGTAATGTATAGGTTTTTTAGAATTTAACAATTTACTCTATTCATTTTATTTATTATATTATTTTTAGAATAAAAATAAAAGGGTTAGAAATTAAAAAAAGATTTATTACTTCGAGTTCCGTACAGCACTCCAGAAATGATTTATAATTTATCATTAATAATTTAATTAAATTATTAACTTTAAAAATATCATATGCAGAATATTTAAAATTTTTTTTGAATACATATTGTTAGTGTGAAATAAAATATACTATTATAAATTTATAAATACTTCTATGTTTTGGAATTATTCTTGCACTTGCAAATTTATAAAGCTTAAATTATTTTTCTCCCTTTCATTAAAAAAAAAATTGTAATTTTTTGCTGTAAAGACTTAATGTTCAATTACATTAACGTGTCCCCATTTGAATTAAATAATTCAGTTAAATTCGTTCTAATTCTTAATAATTACTAACAAGTTCAAGAGCACAACAACAGAGTAATGACAAGTGCTGCTGTCGGTAAAAAACTGTATGTCAGTCTGATTTGAGGGACGAAGAGGAAATCATGCATTTAAAAATTATTATTTTATTTTTATCGGTTAAGTTTTCTCAAGGCGGTGAGTAATTAAATTATTACTTGCATTAGTAAATAAAATTTTGTAGATTTAATATTAATCGCTAGTGATCCATAATCAAACCGATATCAGTTTAATTGTGCAAATTATTCAATTGAAGGACGTAAATGATTGAATTGCAAAGATTTTTGTTATATTCCATTTTTCAAAATTCAAGGATCTTAATTTAAGTGTGAAATTAAAATTTTAATGATAATATGAGATTGAAATAAATTATTTATCATCATTGCAGAGCATAATAGGGGAATTTGGAGATCCCGAGAAACGGAAAGCTTTGAAGAAAATTACATCCGGACGACTGAAAATTCCTTCCGAAGCAATGAAAATTTTGAAAGCATCAGTTATTCAAGGGACCGACAGGACTCTGGAAGCAATAAAAGCTCGAAGAGCGAATTAATTCCGAAAGAAAAATGCGGACAAGATGTTCCCAGAAGGATCATCGGAGGTTCGACCACAGACATTGACGAATTTCCGTGGTTGGGCTTACTTCAGTATGTCCAACGTAAGAAACAAAAATTTCGTTTGAACAAATAACGGTTTCGAAGTTGCCACCCAAACTCCGGTAAAGTTCTCCCATAAATATTAATAAAATTACTTTCAGCTTCAGGAGAAGTTTCTCATGATTGCAGTGGAGTTTTAATATCAAGCCGATATGTCCTGACGGCTGCTCATTGCACGCATGGACTGGGAGTCACAACGAGAAAAATGAAATTGTAAATTATATACTTATGTACCACTGTATGAGTTCACAATTCTAAAGGTCCTAAAAATATTGCTGTTTTCAAGGCGGAAGGTTAGATTAGGCGAGTGGGACACGTCGACTAATAAAGACTGTCAGGGAGATGTTTGCAGTCCTGCTGTCCAAGAAATAGAAGTTCAGGATGTTATTCCTCATGAGAAGTACAAACCCAGGGAAAAGTCTCAAAGCAATGATATAGCATTGATTCGGTTAAAACAAGAAGCAAATTTAAACCGTAAGTTTTGGGTGTTTAAAAAAAATTTTTGTATTATTATACCAATGGAATTGATCGTATTTTTTAATGACTCAGTTGAATATTTTAAAAGTGTTATATGTCAACTTTATAGTAATTTCCGCATTGCCTGTGATTAATTCTTTCAGAATTCGTACAGCCCATCTGTCTGCCCATTGATGGAATAGGTAAAGACAATTACGAAGGAAAGAAATTAACCGTTTCCGGCTGGGGGAGAACTTCAAACGGTAAATTTCTCAAATAGATTCTAGTAGATAGAAAAAAATATGAAAACGCATCAGAAATTTGCCCCGGGGTTAATTTCCAATTCACCCTTGATGAGACACTTGTCCACCCTCCGGTTATTTCTAAAAAGAGCGTCTTGCGCAACTACAAAAATCCTGCTTATGTTCACAGCCAGGGATTCCTCCAGCAGCATTAAAATGAAAGTAGATCTCCCCATCACAAACCGTGATAACTGTAGTAAGTTCTACGATTCGTTTTACGGAGGCTTGAAAATATCTGGCTCTCAGGTATAACATTATCTCATTACTAAGCGTGTGGTCAGTCAGTATAAATGTTATTTATAAATTTTCAGTTCTGCGCCGGAGGGGAAGACGGCAAGGATTCTTGTCAAGGCGATAGCGGAGGTCCTCTAATGAGCACTGAGAAAATCCAAAACGAAGTTAAATGGTTTGTGATTGGTATTGTTTCATCAGGGCCTGCTGCCTGTGGCGTTGAGGGCAGACCTTCTTTGTATACCAATGTCTCCCAATATACGGACTGGATATTGGATAATGTTAAATCTTAATGATAACACAAACTGAATTTTGAGCTTTTTTCTCTAATATGGGTCTGTTTAAGAGAATTATAAGTGAATACTGACCAATTGTTTCCAATACTGGTGTTAAGATGGGATACAAATCTTATAAATTCCACCAGATTAACCGAATTCTTAAGGTTCGTCTGCAACGCCAAATCTCCAATTTCAAAACCAACATTTAGAATTATTCTTTCCAACTAAATATGACTAAAATACTTTTTTTGAAAAGCTCCTTACAGATGCGTGAAAAATCAACTCCGATTTACATTAAATAACTTTTTAACGGTTTATTTCAGGAACAGTTTTTTACCGCTTCCTGTGTGTTTTACATTGAAAGGTCAGAGAAACCACAAATTATATTTTATTGTTTTTATTCGTTTATAATTTAAATTCATCACTGATAAAAGAAGCAGTGAAAAACCCACAAAATTAGCAGTGACGGTCAGAGTAATGATAATGAAATTAATTTTACGATTATTACTGTTAACCACATTTACTGTTTACTCGATAATTGCAATCTGCAATCGACATTTTATGTATAATTTGTAATAATATAAGATAACATAAATTTCATGAATTGGTTACTTTTTATACAAATACATAAAAAAGGGAATTTTAAATGTTGTGAATTTACAGAATAAATAACGATTGTATAACAAAACAATTTAAAAAATAAAATTAACACAGTTTTAATGATCCCTTCAGTTTCGTCTCAAATCTTATTTTATGTATATTATATGTTTAAAATATATGAGTTTTTTTCAAATTTTTATTGAAATATCTTTTTGGATATTAAAATTTCTCACTGAGTGAATTTACCATGAACTTGGCATTTTATTGTCGTACAATATTATTAAGAAATAACTCGTTTTAAGTAATTGATTCAACTAAAATTATGAATGTAATTACAAAAAATTGTTTTGCACTCGGCTATTTTTATTCGAAACGCTCAGAAAATCGCCTCAAGAGAGGCAAAAGGCAAATTATATAAAACCGCGTGAAAACAAATTTATTAGACAGTAATTATACTCAGTTATTGCAAATCACAAGTATAATTATTAGTATTAAGTTGGCTCTCAACAATGGGAAATCCCTCTTTTTTTTCAGGAGTACCAACCCCGGCCGCAAAAATCTAAATCTTCCGCCCACAAAATCAACGAAAAACCGTCAATCAGGTTTTTTTAGAAACGACCAAAGTCAGTGTGTTTCGGTTCGGCGAAGCCTTGGGCCGATCACGACATGAAATAATTCCGACAATGGCCCTCCACTAAATGAATGAGCAGCGTCCCCGTCGAGTCCTTACTTGAGGTGCCCCGACGACAACGCGAAAAACTCGTTTCGGTTTATGGAAAATCTCGCCCACTTTGTGCAGTGGGGAGCTGTTTAACTGAGCTAAAGGTCAGCATATTGTCCGGGACTCGAATTTGTTTTCATTCCCGTGAAAGGGGGAACTGTCGCCTTTTTTTGGAATTTCGAAAGGCCGTCCTTGGTCATATTGGGTTATTCAGCAAATATTGAAAAGTGCTCGTGCAAATTGATTACACTTTTTTAATGTCGTCTTGTTTGCGGTCTTTAATTGGTTTGAGGGTCTGTGATGTGAGATGAAAGGTCAAACTGACCCTTTTTTGAGTTTAGAAGGAATGATCGATTGTATTGATGAGAAATTATAGGAAACTGAAGTATAACTTTTTTAAAAGTTTATCTACTGAAGAAGACGGTTTCTGCCGACCATTTTATGTCCTTTCTTGTGTGATTTCGTTCTGAGGAAGAGCATTGGATTGTTATTTTGATTATGCGTCAAAAATGTCAAATTTTAGTCCATACTGCCCCGCTTTTACCTCTCACGATAATCTCCAATACAATGTCACGTCCTTTGACAGAGAAGATAACTAATGGAGGAAGAAAACCAATCAGATTCATCACTTGAAAATTTAATACAAAATCACACCCGAACGAAACCATAAACCGAAGAAAATATTCGTAATTATTAAAACATATAATTTCTTATCTGTGAAATTAATTAATTTATAAGAATAATTTCGAATTAGGTTTTTTGATCTTTTAATCATACGGTCAACCCTCGTTTACGCAGAAACGCCTTGACGCCATTTTATTATTTATTAACAAAAGGAAACTTCCCGGCGATTGTATTAAAACGACGTTGTACTCTGCGGTTTTATTTCAGTTGGTGATTCAGACGAAAACCTGCAACTCTGGCGGTCATGTTGAACTCGGTCGTGTCTTACGTGCTGCTATCAACTGTTGCCGGATCAGTGTTTTCTCGTAAGTTTATTTTTGGTTTCCTTTTGGGGGAGGGGAAACTGTTAACGACCGCCGCGATTAGTGACAGTAATTGTTGTTCGAGACGATCCTCGGTGTCTGAATGGCTCTTCGTGTTATTTCTCGACTTTGCCCGTGATTTTTTCCTTATTTTTGTATTTTATATGAGTACTGCGTTTCCCGGAATGGATCGTTTCAGAACGTAAAAACTGATTTATGGTTTTGTTCCTGAAATTATTTTTTATGGAAAAAACTTAGCTTTTTTTTTATGTACGTCGTCCTTTTTCTTTATCTCTGAACTTTTCAGTGAACCGTATTTTGTGAATGAAAAATGGATTAATATTTTTAATGAGAGTGAGTCCCTGACCAAATGACATTATTTGGTTGTGTTGTCCTTTTTTACCTTAGGAAATGGAGTTTTTTAAGTAAAAAAGAACTTCATCAATACAGTGGGAATGGAAATCATTAGTTTATAGGATCTGCAGACAATATTGGATTAAAAAAAAAATAATTTTTGGATGCCATTTTTAATGTGAAAGTAATAAATATCTTTGTTTTCAGATAGTCTACCCTTTCCGCATGAGAAACCCCCAGAATGGGAACCGCCGGTGGTAATCTCAGAAGAATTCTTCCCTCCGCATCCTCCACCTCATCATCCACCCCATCATCCACCGCACTTACCGCACAATGAGTTCAAAGAAATAATTGGAATAGAGCTCCAGAGGATTCCATTCCACGGCGGTCCGGAGCATGAAATACTGGAACATGAAAAGCATAAGGAACACGAGATCTTGGAGCACCGCAAACACGAGTTCCTCGGGCATGAGCCTCATGAGCACGGCTTCCTGGGGCCACACATCCCTCTCGAGGGGCCGCACCACGAGCACGGAGAGCACAACATTCACGAACTCCCACCCCCGGGGTTGGAACACAAGCACGGGGAAATCGGTCATCATCACCACCCTCATGACATCCACGAAGAAATGGAGCACGAGCATATAGAGCATGAACGCAGAGAGCATGAGCATAGAGAACATGAACGTAGGGAGCACGAGCATAGAGAACATGAAATAATGGAGCATGCTCACGAGCACGACCTCCTGGAGCATGAGCACCACGAGCATGGGCACCATGAGCTCCCACATCTTCCCCCATGGGAGGACCCGGATTTTGTCCTGAGCGAAGAAGAACACCAACACGAGCACGAGCACGAGTTTCATCATGAAGAATTATTCCCGGAAACGCCGAGAAGAAGGACGAACAGGCGAAGGGAAGGCGGTTCGGGTGGTGGAAATTCCAGGCGAAGTAATTCCAATTCCGGAAGGAGGGAAAATTCCAACAGGAGAGAGAACAACAATCGTCAGGGGAATAACAATCGAAGGGAGAACTCCAATCGACGAAGGGAAGGAGGCTCCAATATTAATACGGGAGAACTTTTCCCGAGAGGAAACAGGCAGAATAATAACAGGAGAAATAACAACAATAACAACAACAACAGGAGGAACAATAACAACAGGGAAAACTCACGCCGAAACTCAAATATCGAGGAACTGGAAGCCCTCGAAGAAGAAATGATAAGGACAGAGGAACTCGCCAGTCACGAAATGTCGAGACCTGAAAGAGACGTCAGTTCCTTTTACAACAGCGACAGAAGAGAAACCTCTGTATATGAGTCCCCGTTGTCTAAACAAAGTGAAACCAGTTACCAAACTCAAGGATTCGGCTCAGGTATCCAGAGTTCAAACCGACCGACTCAGAACAATTTCGACGTAAACAGAAACTCAGGACATCAGAGCTTCGCACGTGACGATGGTGTCAGTCAATATGGCACCGATAACTCCCACAAATCGACCGGCAGAGAGGAAAATACATTTGGATCATCCAGACAACGACCAGGCAATCAAGAATCCTCCGCTTCTCAATTCCAGGACTCAAATTCGAGACAGAACAGACCATCCACCAATATTTTCATGAAAGAAGAAGACTATTTGACACTGGATAGTTCATCTCAGCGACCGAGTTCACGACCATCGGGGTCCAGTTATAACAACGAGCAAGGGGGACAGTTGGGAAGCTCTCGTCCAGGCCAGAGCTTTTCTTCCAGTTTCCTAGGCTCGAGGCCAGGTAGTGGCAAACCCCTTCTTCCCGGAAGCTTACCCGGGAGCAGACCAAACAGACCCGAGACGGGTTCTTCAGGATTTTACACAAACGAAGAAGAAAGACCTCAACGCCCCAGCGGTGGCTCTTCAGGACTATACTCTAATCAAGAAGGAAGACCTGGTCATTCTGGCAGCAGTTCATCGGGGTTGTTTTCCAGTCAGGAAGGAAGACCTGGTCATTCTGGGAGTAGCTCTTCAGGACTGTACTCTAATCAAGAAGGAAGACCCAGCCATTCTGGAAGTAGCTCTTCAGGGTTGTTTTCCAATCAGGAGGGGAGACCCAGTCACTCTGGCAGCAGTTCATTGGGATCGGGATCGTTTTCCAGTCATGAGAGCAGACCGAGTCATTCTGGCAGTATTTCATCGGGATTATTTTCCAATCAGGAAGGAAGACCCAGCCATTCTGGAAGTAGTTCATTGGGATCGGGATCGTTTTCCAGTCATGAGAGCAGACCGAGTCATTCTGGCAGTATTTCATCGGGATTATTTTCCAATCAGGAAGGAAGACCCAGCCATTCTGGAAGTAGTTCTTCAGGGCTCTTTTCCAGTCAAGAAGGAAGACCGAGCCATTCTGGAAGTAGCTCTTCAGGGTTGTTTTCCAATCAGGAGGGAAGACCCAGTCACTCTGGTAGCAGTTCATCGGGATTATTTTCCAATCAGGAAGGAAGACCGAGCCATTCTGGAAGTAGTCCTTCAGGATTACTTTCCAGTCAAGAAGGAAGACCCAACCGCCCCAACAGTGGCTCAGGATCTCATACAAGTCAAGAAGAAAGACCTAAAAGACCCAGTAGTGGCCTTTCCGGACATAACACTCACCAAGAAGAACGACCGAAAAGACCCACCGGTGGCTCTTCAGGACATAACAGCTCACCAAGAAGAACGACCGAAAAGACCCACTGGTGCCTCTTCCGGGCATTACCAAGAAGAAAGGCCCACTCATTCAAGCGGTGGCACCTCTAACCAAGGAACCTCCAGACCAAACAGACCGACTAATTCTCATTTCAGCAGTCAAGAGCAAGGCTCGAGACCGCACAGGCCGGGCAGCAGCAGTACGAACGAAGAGAGCTCGAGGCCATCAAACGGTAATAACCCGATTGTTGACAGTGATGTAATTAAAGCTCAGGAAGATTCTTGGCTTTGGCCTGAGCAGTCTCAAGATGAAGATAAGCAAAACAGAAGAGCTCATTATTGTAATTATCACATGTCACACTTTTAACTCATTGTGATTTACATCCCTCTCTGGGTGGATGATCTTGGATTAGAACAAACTCTTTCCTTTCCAGCTGGCGGCGGCAAAAAGCCCTCAACCAATAAAGGCAACAAAGGGAACAAAAAGGAACACCCCAATCTCCACCTTCTTCCCACCGACACTTGCGGAGTCGATCTCGGGAATAGAATAATTGGAGGGGAAAACACCCAACTGGATGAGTTTCCATGGATGGCTCTGCTTCAACACTCATCAGGTACGAACGTGAGATTGAAGATTTCCCGTCATGAATTACCCTAGATGAGTAATATACCATTGAACTGACGAGTAATTAGGAACTCCGAATTTTAAGTAGAGACTCAAGGTTGTAGTGGAATTTATTTCTTAACAAAATGGAGAATTGGGCGGGAAAATCAGGAGCAATGGTTTTTCCCATAAGCAAAATTTTTTGTTCCAAAGAAAAATGATTTATTTGCAGATGAAAAATTTAACTGTTAGCTTATTGTAACTTACAGAAGGAAGAGCTTTGGGATTCGGCTGCGGAGGGTCTCTCATATCACCCCGATATGTCCTCACAGCCGCTCATTGCATCAAAGGACCGGCCATTGGGAATAACATTCGAGTGTGAGTGTTCATCTGTGGTCATTAATCATCGCCTGCACTGCTGTAATGTGATTTGTGTTTCCAATCAACAGCACCAAAGTGAGACTGGGCGAATTCGACACGAGCTCAGATGTCGACTGTCAGGGAGACCTCTGCAGTTCACCTCCTGTTGATGTGGGCGTTGAAGAAATCATAGTCCACCCGAAATACAGACCGACCGACAGAGCGCAACTCAACGATATCGCTCTTATCAGACTTAATAAAAACGTCAAAAACAGCGGTGAGTTGCTGACGACTCTTCTCTTGAGTCAAATTGTGAATTTTTGAATTTTTTTCAGCTTATGTCAGCCCCATTTGTTTGCCAATTAACGGGAAGAAAGATCACAGTGGTGAAAGACTGACGGTTGCCGGATGGGGGAAAACATCCAACGGACGTACGTATCCCTCAGCTTTTGAAGGGTTCAAAAACTCGAAAGTAACTTTTGATTCTTTTTTTATTAGAAAACGGAGCTGCGAGTAAAACCAAACAGAAAGTCTCAGTTCCGGTTATTAGTCTAGAAGACTGCTCTCCTTTCTACAACAGAATCAACATTCAGCTGAACAACACTCAGGTATGTCTTTGTATTTCCCCAAACCCTCTCCGTTCCAAATACAATGTAATTTAATCTGCAGATATGCGCGGGAGGTGAAAAGGGAAAAGATTCCTGTCAGGGAGACAGTGGCGGACCTTTAATGGGCAGCGAAATAATCGACAGTCAGGTCCGCTGGCAGGTACATGGCGTTGTGTCTTTTGGACCTGAGGATTGTGGAATAGACAAGGTGGCCGGGGTATACACCAGAGTGTCTGAGTACATTGACTGGATTTTGGACAACATGAAATGATAATCTCGAACGTTCTCACGTTCGACTTGTTAAAATGCATTTAGTATATATTTAAATAATTTTTGTTACCTGTATAATTCAAGGCAGCTTATTTTTCATTCAAATGCTTCATTTCATTATTTTTAAGTTTTGTAGACCTATTGAAAAGTGTATTTTTACTTTGAGAATAAATGTTACAAAAAAGGATTATTTTTGGCGAATTGTGATTTTATTCGAATTACCACGAAATTGGGAAATTCCAGTCGCTTCCATTTTAGTTTGTACTGTTTTTGGATTTCATTTGGTCTCCGCTTCGAATTGCCAAATTCATCGCGGAAAAGTTCTGCCTCAAAATCTACAAAACTGGAGAAACACAATTAATTACATAAACAGCGCTTCCGGGTGTTCTCTCCTTCTTATTAGTTCCGCTTAGGGGTTTCTAGTATCCACTTATAAAATTCGTAAAACATCGTAAATGCGACGTAAAGTAATTAGGAAAGATAACCTCAAGGTCGTACTCTTCGGTCAATAGTGTAACAGACGACGAATGGGGAGTTTAGGTCTGAACTAACCCCGAATGTAATGTTCAGTTATTTTCCTAATAAATTCCCCATTCGAAGATGGAAGTGAAAAAGTGTAGTTTTTTAGTATTGTGTATTTAACCCTTAACGGTTGTATGTCTACTCTCAGCCACCACAACAAGGAACTGTATGAATCCTATACTGTATGCATTCCTATATCGGTTTACACTTTTCCTAAGGGAACCTCAGTGCGTAAAGAACCTATTCACAAACTATTACGGTGAATTATTTACTGTACACATACTGTATGTCTTTTACTGTATGCATTCCTATATCAGTTTACACGTTTCCTAAGGGAACCTCAATGCCTAATAAACCTTTTCACGAACTAATACGATTAATTAGTTACTGTACTCATACTGTATGTCCTATACTGTATCCATTCCTCTATGAATTTATCCTTTTCCTGAGGGAACCTGAATGCCTAAAGAACTTATTCACGAACTAATACGGTGAATTAGTTACTGTAGCATACTGTATCCATTCCTCTATGAATTTATCCTTTTCCTAAGGGAACCTGAATGCCTAAAGAACCTATTCACGAACTAATACGTTTCTCCATCGATTGATAGATAGCAAAATACAATCTAAACAAAAGTTGTCATCAAGCCTATATATTTTGAAGTGTTTTGAAAAACACCACATGATGGAGAGTTATAAAACATAATTTTTATACAAAAATATATCACTAGAAATCCAGTTATCTAAGATATATCTAAAATATTGGCAAAAGAATTACTAAACGTTGTTTATCCATCGTAAACTAGCGTTTTATGTATCCCTATATATCTATCTGTATGTATCTGTATGTATCTCTGCTCATTTGACGGAAAGTAATTCCGACCAGTAGATGGCCACGCCCAAATTTAATACGACCGCAAAGGGTTAAAATTAGTAATTGTGTATAAAATTGAACTTTGAATTGTTGTCATTTACTTTTGTGTTTCTACTAATTAAATTATATCAATTAATTCCGGGAATTTCGATCGTTCCTGCGATTATGATAAGACACAGAAAAAGACTGAGAAAAGTTTTCCAGCGACACCAAAAGCCCACATTCCGAGAAAACGGGTTCCTCCTCGGCCTGTCCAATGCCAGGTCCGCCTTCTTAGGGCAAACACTCTTCTGCCAAGTTAGATAAAAAAGCGAACCGTCTGGGTTGTGCCCGTTTTCCCCTCACCGTGGAAGGCACCAATTTTATAGACAATGATCGCAGAAAACCAGTTAATTCGGTCTGAGGCTAATTTCATGTGTGACTTAGAAGATGATTCATTTGTTTTTCAATCTTTATCCAGTCCGAGAGTCAAGTGAGGAGTGAGCAGTGACATGAGTCAGTTTTACTATGTCAACATAACCCTCCACCTGATTGTGTTGGTTTGCTTCGGTGGAGATTCGGCCTTGTCACGTAAGTACCCCTCCGCTGTCGGTCCCTGTTCGGCAATGAAAACCTCACAAAGGAATCCAAAAATGAGTTCGAGATCCGGTTACCACTCGACCCGTTTAAAACCTGATATAAATGACACTCCTCGCTCGTAAAAAGAGTGTCGTTTTTTTGTATAACTTATAAAATTCCCCGAGGCAATACTTTGTTTTAACTCTAAAGCAGATTTTTTTATTACTTTCCGTCAACTCTGAGGCGGAGAGTGTCGAAACCGTACAGTTGTACCGTTTTTTGATGAATCTTTTTAAACCAATCTGTTTCGGTTAAAATATTCGAAAATTTAAGGTAAAACTCTGCCCCAAAAGGGACGATACTATGGCAAAGTGGTCATTGCTGTACAGTGTAAATGTACACTTTTACCGTAAAATCTGTACATTTCCCAAAAAGCTAAGTATATATAAACTGAATATACATTTCCCGGAAATGTGTACTCTTGACTTCACGTTTTGGCAAATATATACTCTTACATTAATGTTTTAAAAAAGTTGGAATACAAATAAATTGCTGTAAAAAACATTTATTTAAATAAACATAAAATCAAAAGGCTAACTTTTTCTTAATTAATTGTAATTAATAAATGCTTAATTAATTTATGTAATTAAAACAAAACAAAACATTTTCTTTGCGTATTATATAATATGTCAAAGGTTAAGATCCAATATTCATAAATACAATTTTTGTAATAGTTTTTCAGGATCAATACGACGGGAATCAAATAAGTAATAACAATAACATACTTTTCTTTATTATAACAGTTATTCTGTACGTTCACATATACCCAAACGACATTGTGAATATAATGTACATTTCCCTTATTTGAAATTGTAAATGTCAGTTGAATACATATTATCCAAATGAGGATACAAATGTCCGTATTTGCCGGAAAATGTATACATTTCCCGCAATATCTACTTTTACAGAAACATATTCATTTAATACAGTTCAAAACCTTTTCCTGAAAATTCTGCATAAAACATACAGAAAGATTTTTTTATGTAATGACTCATTCTATTTTAAGCTTTAATTTCATTGATGTGTTACAGAAAAATGCGTGAATCCCAAACGAATGCAGGGGAAATGTGAACCCATACAGAAATGCGAATCACTTCTGAGTATTCTTCAGAGCGGACGAGCGAGTGCGGCCGACTTCGACTTCCTTCGGCGGTCCCAATGTGGATTTGAGGGAAAAACACCCTTAGTGTGCTGCCCTTTCAACTACGGATCGCAAAATGTGAGTGTGCACGACTCCTCTCCTCTGAGGGAGAGCAAATACAGAGCGATGTGTTCCCCTTTCAGCCCGATTTTCAGCCAACTCTTCAGCTGCCCATACAAAGTCCCGTTGTGGATGTGTCGAAACATCCGGGAGTGGCGCAGTTTTTGCCGGAGCAATGCGGATTCTTCACGGAGGAGAAAATCACCGGAGGGAACGACACCGGATTGTTTGAGTTTCCCTGGATGGCACTGCTTGGATACAACACGAGTGAGTTTTGGGAAATTCGATAGGCGCCGGAAAATCATCCCATTTCCGTTCATTAATTTCGACAATCTAGACTTTTAATACTCGAGCAGTTACTCCGTTTTCCGGTATTCCAGTGGTCCAAACAGCCCTGTGATTAGGCATTACAGGTACCGGAAAGCGAAGTCTGTTCGGTATATTTTACCTTCATTGACCGTCCTTCAGGGAATGGACTGCAGTACAAATGTGGAGGATCGCTCATCAACATCCGATACGTCCTCACCGCCGCCCATTGTATTAAAACCTCCAGCGAAATACGACTGTATGTATCTTTTACTTTTAACTGCAGCTAACTGGAATGCTAATTCTATCGCGAACTGTCCGCAGGTCTCAGGTGAGGTTGGGCGAGTACAATATGGAAACGGCGATCGACTGTCAAGTGAATTTGGGCTGTGCTCCCCCCGTTCAGGATTTCGGTATAGAAGAAGCCATAGCTCACCCTAATTATGTCCGGGCGGACGTTCGGAACGACATTGGATTAATAAGACTGAATCGAAATGCCATATTAACGGACTGTGAGTGATACTTTTTTGAACGTCATCAAAGTGTTTGGGAAGTATTAAAGAGATTCTTACATCCGCAGCTGTGAGCCCCATCTGTCTGCCGATAGGAAAAGCCCAACAGGAAAGGAACTTAGTAGGGGAAAGACTAACAGTCACCGGTTGGGGAGCCACTGAGAACGGTAAATCCGATTCCCTTCCCCCGGGAACTCCCAGAATGACCAAACTGAGTTGAATTTCTTTTCAGGATTGTACAGTTCGGTCTTGCAAAAGGTGAAAGTGCCGGTGATGCCTCTGGAAAAGTGTGCGGATACGTACAGCAAATTGGTCCGCATCACCGAGAAGCAGATCTGCGCGGGGGGGGTTGACATCAGGGATTCCTGCAGTGGCGACAGCGGAGGGCCTCTGCAGAGGTTGGACAGGACAGCCTCCGGGGATTTCAACTACATCCAATTCGGGATAGTCTCCTTCGGACCAATCACTTGCGGACTGCGCGAAAGACCGGGAGTTTACACGAGAGTCGGCTATTACATGGACTGGATATTAAACAATATAAGATATTAGTGGAGTTTCCTGTTTACATCATTTTATTTAAGACAGATTAATAATTACTGCCGTCCCCGCACTCCCCTCCTCACATATGTCGTCACCTACAACACAATAAAACCACAGAAGAAGAATCGACCGCAAAATGAAAGCCTTGAAAAATTTGAAGATTCGAATAAACCGTTCGTTAAACCTTGACAACATTTTTCCATTCTTTTCCTGGTCGTTGAAGCTTTCCTTGAGAAGGTGGAGGAAGGGTTTTCCAAAAGAGAAGTAAAAAACTGGGGCCCTAAAAATGGCCCCGAAGTGGAGCGAAAATCCCATGTGACATCACTTGACAATTTCGCTGAAAAACCCACATCCTCGAAAAGTCAAGAGACAAAACAAGTTTGCAACCTAAACGAGTGTTGGAATGAAAAACAATGTTTTTGAGCTGAAAGACTCGTAATTAGAACAGAGTAAGCCAAGGTCTTCGATGCGCGTTGCATCTCCTCAGTTCCGAGATGACGTCCTCGCCAAATGGGAAAATGTCCGCGGTTCACTGAGGTGGTGCTCATGATTTTGGATTGGAATCCCACCGAAGAGGACTCTCTCCTGGTCGTCTTTTCTCTCGGTGGTTAGTGCGGGAACGATGTCGAGAGAGGAGTGACGTCGCATAGAATAACAGAAAACGAACGGATTAAAAATGACCGTTAACTCGCGTTGTGCTCTCTTGTTTTTAGTATTATTTATACGCTCAGGTGAGTTTCACTTTTAGTTTGGCTCGTCTGAGAGAAATTCCATTCGAGCCTTCACTGCGCGACAATCATCACTAAACCTGAATGTTCTTACTGACTTCGGTTCCCGAAAGGCCGTAGAATATTTAAAAATTCAACGATTCAAGGTACAAGGTCTTGAATTGAAGGCCCTTATTTATGCGACTCCAGCCGACCAGTACGTGGTTGGCACGTGAGAGGCCATTTTTTAAAAAACAAACCAGAAGTCAGACTAACACATGTGCACTAACATTGTGACGGAGTTGTTCTGCTTTAGTGCGATGACTTCTTTCAATGACGTAACACCCGAAAATCGGATTACTGATTTAATTAAGATAAAATGCAGTTTCCAGTGTTCAAAATACATTCTGGCAACGCTCTGCTCCGACCTGCACGCACCCCTATTCCTGCATGCCGACGTCCGAATGTGCGGACAGACATTCACTCGAAGGCACAGACGAAGTCCTCTTCAGCTGCCAAGGCAAACAGATGGTGTGTTGCCCTCCTGCAAAACCGTCTTCTACACCTCTGCCAAACTTATTCACGACCACAAGCTCCGTCGCCGGCTGCAAACAATGTCAACCAAACAGACCTCAGAGTGCACCAGTGGGTGATACAGTGAAAAAAGAATCAAATGTGCCGAGACCTCAAGGGCAGAACTCTAATCCGACAGGACGACCGCCGGAAGTCGGTTCCGGTCACGTACATCACCCTTCGACGGGGATAAGACCCGTTCAACCCCAACCGTCAGACTCCAGGCGACCACCGCAGGTTCAACCCCAACCGTCAGACTCAAGGCGACCGCCAGAAGTCGGTTCCGGTCACCTACATCCCCCCTGCGGCGGGGATGAGACCCGTTCAGCCTCAACCGTCAGACTCATTGCAACCACCGCAGGTTCAACCCCAACCGTCTGATCCAAGGCGACCGCCGGAAGTCGGTTCCAGTCACCTACATCCCCATTCAGTGGGGATGAGACCTGTTCAACCTCAACCATCAGATTCATGGCAACCTCCGCAGGTTCAGCCGCAACCGTCAGATCCAAGGCGACCTCCAGAAGTCGGTTCCGGTCACCTACATCCCCCTGTGACGGGGATGAGACCCGTTCAACCCCAACCGTCGGACTCCAGGAGACCACCGCAGGCTCAACCCCAACCGTCAGACTCCAGGCGACCACCGCAGGTTCAACCCCAACCGTCAGACCCAAGGCGACCGCCGGAAGTCGGTTCCGGTCACGTACATCCCTCTTCAGTGGGGATGAGACCCGTTCAGCCCCAACCGTCAGACTCCAGGCGACCACCGCAGGTTCAACCCCAACCGTCAGACCCAAGACAACCTCCTCAAATCCAACCCCCGGAAGGCAGACGACCACCCTTGCCACTCACCCCTCCGCCATTTACCCAACCCTCGCAGCCCTCTCTCTCCTCCCACAGGAATTTCCGCCTCCTGCCTTCGGAATCCAAATGCGGGGTGAATAATTTCTCCAACAGGATAACCGAGGGCGAAGAGGTGTCTCTGGGGGAATATCCCTGGATGGTGCTGACAGGAGTGAGAGGTTCGTTTCGTCGTTTAGCATTTCACGAGAAAACCGCGTTTCAACGCTAATTTTGTCTGTGGTTACAGATAAATATGGCAACTATAGATGGAACTGCGGTGGGACTTTAATTAATGAGTGGTACGTCCTAACAGCTGCTCACTGCACAATCGTAGATAATCGTTTTATGTGAGTGAGTCACTATTTTCGCATGTTTACTGTACCTGTTGTAAATACACTACTCAAAAATAAACCAATTACAATTTTGAAAGTAATATATTAGTATATAAAAAAGAGGTTTTAATTGACAACATCAAAATAAGTGCGTAATTAAAATGAATCAGAGGTTCTTCAGATAATTTTTTTAAGTTAATTATATGAATTTGTTTTAGAGAATACGTCCGTTTGGGAGAGCACAGTTTGCTGAATGAGACAGACTGCAGCAGGGACGTCTGTTTGGAACCTCCGGAAGACATAACCATATCGGAAGTGATTCCTCACGAGAGGTGGAACACGACCACAATTAAAAACGACATTGCACTTTTGAGACTTTCTAGAAATCCGTTAAAATTAGGTGAGCCTTGACCTCCTCTTCCGGTCAGCGATCTCTGAACACCCATCTTTCGACAACGAACCGACCTTTTGTCCGTTTGCGTGTTATCAAACGAATTCTGCGACGAATTTATGCCCAACTAATTTTCTTTGTATCATCACCGGATGAATTTCGGCCATTTTCTCAATTCTATTTATAAACGTTTACCTGAAATAAAAATTAACCGTTAACAATTTGGTTTTCCTTCCAAACAGGTAAATCAAACATCTACCCCATATGTCTTCCCCTGGATAAAGACAAACTCAACATCACGTCGAGCACAAAATACGAAGTCGCGGGTTGGGGGAAAACCGACTGGAGTAAGTTTGGCGACAGTAGCGCTCTCAATGGGGAAGAAAGGGAATTAAGATATTGTTTCGCCCTTAGATGCAGATGAAGGGAGTGACGTCCTGAGAAAGGCGTCCATCTCAGGGGTGAATCGGGAGGAGTGCAACATCTGCAAGGACAACAAGAAGCACCAGTACTGCCCCATCACGGACACCCAATTGTGTGTCCAGGGGTGGAAGTCAGTGGACGTGTGCAAGGGTGACAGCGGGGGGCCACTGATGGTGACCAGGCTGAATGTCTACCAGATCGGGATCACTTCTTTCAAAGGGTCAGAGTACTGCGGTGCGGAGAACATCCCCAGCATCTTCACCAAAATAGACAGCTATCTGCCGTGGATTTTGGATAACATAAGAGAGTAGTGAATGGCTGAACACATCAACAGTGCTTATGTACACTTGAATATATTGTTTTCTATACGGTGCTTTGGTTTGATTGCACCCTCACCCGCGGTTAAGTTTCGTTGGCAGTGTAATCGCTTTCGTTCACTTGTTCGTTCTTCTCGCCAGTTGCAGTCAGCTCGGACGACTCCCGACTCCTGCAGTTCTCCTGACTTTCCTCAGGCAAGCCCTTCTCCAGTTTCCCTTCCGATTCGTTCAGGGGAAAACCAGCCGAGTCTTTCTCCGCAAGTCCCTGAAACGGGTCTGAACTGTAATGTTTACCGACACAGCCGAAGAAGTGAACTCACCGAGTGTTTCGCATTGAAGAACCTCTCCTTGTGGAAGAGAGGGGGCATGCTGTACACTCTCCCGTAGATGGATTCCATCAGCCTTTGGTGATTTTCCCTCTTCTCCCGCTCTTCCTGGCGTCGGGCGGCCACTCTCAGCTCCAGGTCTTCGTTTTTGTTGTATCGCAGCGCCCTCCATGCGGGGTTCATTCGAACGAGATGAGCTTTGAATCTGGCGTTGTCTTTCAGGCGATTCTCCCTCAGTTTCTCTTCCATTTCTTTTTCCAGGCGTTTCCTGAATGGAACAATCCCCCTTGGTTGAGAACTAACACGTTGACTGCCGGCCACATTTTCAATGGTTATGTTACCGTACGAATGAGCGAAATTGGAGAATGTCGACTTTCACCGGTGAATGTCAACAGATAACAAATATTTCATTACATTGTTGTACATTCGGACAATCACAGATATGGTGAATGTTAGCGTAACTCAGAAATAAGAGTATTACAACACATACACCAACCGACTATGTCAATGTTGGTATTCACCGGTGAAAGTCGACATTGTCCACATTTCGGTGTTTTTTTGTAACAGTTACACGGTGTCCATTTTAATTACCCTGTGTATTGAAATATTATTTTCAGCAATAAAATGAGTTATGAACTTACGCTTGAACCATTTTTTGGAAAAAAGGGGATTTGGTGATGACTCATACGATGTAAGAGGCAGACATTTTGTCCTTATTGTTTCGACTGATCCATTATTTAAAGCATTTTCATGCAGTAATAATTTTGCACTATTTTCTTCAAAGCATAGCAGTAATAATGGGATAAAAGTTACCGTTTTGGTGAAAATGGTTAAAAACTAATTTTTTGACTTTTGACATCGGATTTTTGAGGACTCTTGACATTTTATGTATAATTATACTCTGAACAATTTCACTAAGTTTCAGCTTCTTAGGAATTTATGTAAAACCTTGAATGTCTAATTTGACTGAACTATAATTGTATTATTGAAAATTTATGAATACCATATTTATATTTATATATTTTTTGCTGCGTCGCCGGTCATTGGAGAGCTCCGGGGTGAACAATTTTATATTTAATTTATTCATTGTTTATATTTTATTTGAATTTATAATTTTTATATTTAATTTACAATTTCATAATTATCCTTTATTGATTGTTTATATTTTATATAATTTACGATTTTATAACTGTTTTGGTGCCCGTTTGTATCTAATTTTGCATTTATTACTTAATTTATAATTTTTCTTTAATTGTTATTTATAAAATGTATTGTTGTTTCCCTTAATGCCTTCGGGCGAAATAAGGGTATATTGTTATCATATTATTATTTATATTATTTATTTATTTATGTTTTTTCGTTTCGGCCTACTTGGACCACACTTTTTCAACAGCCGTTTGTCTTTTTTTCATTCTTTCTTCGCCTTCCTTTTCGACCAATACTCCTTCATTTTCTTACTGTGCTCTTCTTTTCTTTTCGTCTTTTTTCAGGAGCTTCAAATTTGTACTTTTTTATTATTTCTTCTGATGTTCTGTCTGTTCCTTAGTTCTTGTTCTTTTATGTTCATTTCTTTTAAATCTTTTTCTACTTGATTGAACCAGTCCCCCTTCCTTTCTTTTCTTATTATTGAAGTACCTAAAGATCTGGTTGGTTAATCTCTTTGGGTGCAGTCTGTTGAAATTATTTTCAGTTATTTTTTGCTGCGTCACCGGTCATTGGTGACCTCCGGGGCGGTCATCTTGCTAATCCACGATTGCACTTCTAAAGAACCCTTTACTTATATTTAATCTCTAATAAGACAATTGTACTTTAAGGAGAAACAGATCCAATTCAGACCTCTGCTCACCTCGCAGTTTCAATCCGAAGAACAGAAGCCAAATTATTTCGACTGTAGTTAAAAGCAGAATGCGATCTTCCCTTCCGTCGTCTTTCCGGATTCAGAACGCTTTCATACGGGGAAATCTCCGTTGAGCTGTCGGTCGCTGAATTCACTCTTCTGCTGTTGGCCAACCAATTCGGTCTCGACTCTCGTGCCTGAGAGGACACCGCCTTTGTCTTCTCCTCCACGCTCTTGCAAGCTCGTCTGCAACCGCAGCTTCTGTTCCAACTTCTTCTGGGACAACGATAGTCGAGGAAGTCGAGGGATTTCGACCGGAATTTCTTCTCCCTGAGAGCCATGGAAGGGGGGAGGGAGGACGACTTGAGCATCTCCTCTGCCCGCACCCTCCTTTTGAGGGCTCTGTAGAACTCTTCCTCTTTCATTCTTTCGTAGGCGTAGTTGCTGAACAGGTTCTTGGGGATGGGGTTCGCCCTGAAGCGAACGGGTGGGGGTGCGAGGGAGGAGAGCTCGGGGTTGGAGGAGATCATTCGGAGCCTTTCTTTTTCTTCTTCCCGTTTGGTAAAGCTGAAGGGTTTCACTAATGATCTCAGTTCTTCTGAATAAAGATCGTGCATTACTCTTCTCCTGAAATCATCGATTAATTATTATGTCAGTTCTGTTAGTCTTCTTCAGTAAAATTATCTCACCTCGCTTCTTTTTCAGTCATGATTCTGTCGAAGAGAGGAATTCTCGAAGTCAAAGGAATCCCTCGGGATCGAATTTTTTTCGATTTATTAATCCTCGATTTTTGGTCTTTCAGAACACAGCAATTCATACGTCTGTTTTCGTTCCTACAAATACAAATATCGCTTTAATTGGCAAATTCAGGTCTTACCCTGTATGAGAGGGCGTACCTGAGAGTGTGATCGGACACTCCATTGCATAAAAAACCGAGGGATTCGCACTCGCATCTTCTGCTGCAGCTCCCCCAAAGACACTCCTCATCCCCATCCCCGAGCTTTTGTGATTTATTCGGGGGATGCTCTCCCACCTGCAGGGTGGAACTTTCCTGATCGGCCTCGTAATCCGAATGCTTTTTGCAATCCGGTTCGTAAAAGTCGGAACCATTTTCGTTATCGCTGATTATGTTGATTTTGGGCTGAGTTTGCTTCGCCCCCGCGGGGGTTGTTTCACCCTTCGATTCTTTTTTGTAGAGATCCCCAAAGATACAATAATCCTTGCTCGGGGAACACTTGTCATATCCGCACACTTCGGGAGCGAAACCACTTTCGGTTTTACTGGTCCTTTGCAGTGAGGTGACGTTGGAGACGCCATCTTCGGAGACCAAAGAACTCCAAATCCCGCATTCATTGCAAAGGCGTTTTTGGGTGATTTTTAGAGACTTCAATCGAGAATAAAACTCTTCGTTTGATAAATGATGGAGTTCACTGTAATCCGGAATGCTTTCGTAGAATTCCAAATACTTTTTTACAGAGCTCAAGTAAAATAAATCCGGTGAAGGGGATTTTCCTTTGTCGCCGGTTTGTTGCACTTTTGAGTTTTTGACCGTTAAACAACGCTCAAATTTCGGAGCGGGTCGTCGATTCGAGGAATGGACCGGAACTTTAAGACAAGAATGATTGAAAGAGACTTCACTGTGACCGAACGACATGTTTTGTCTTCGATCCAACGGATCGCTTCCAGGGCAACATTGCCAGTGACAGTGTGTTCGAAAATTCACTCGTGTGGGTCATATTTGTCGCCAGTCTTTCAGTTTCTTACTTCTCGGTTTTAAGGTGATATTTTTTCTCAGACGAATGTTATTATCTTTAACTCAATTGTAAATGCTTGTTTGATGGTCTAACTTATTTTTAAAAATACTCGAACATGGGAATAAGCACTAATTAAAAAACAAAGAATTATTTCATGACTTATTAGAGGAAAACAAGTCTCTCCCTTTTCAGTAAACTGTTGAATTCCTTCAATATCTTTTCCTTTGACGAACATAATTTTTGTCGAATACTTACCGGTTAAGCAAAAGGTCAACCGTTTTTCTTCTCATTAATTGATGGGACAAAGTAAAAATGCCAGGAAAAGGTTGTGTTCACATTAATGAAAGGAAAATAGTGAAGGAAAACTTTGATAAACAGATAAAATAAAGCATCAAAAAGGTAATAAGCGATAAGAAAATTGGATGTTCAGAAAAGAGGGGAAAAAAGTATAAGAGAAAAAAAAGGTCTCAGATTAAATTGAGATTTTTTTTTTATGTCTAAGGTTTTCTACAAAGAGTTTGTGAAAGTTGAAAGCAGATCTAACATGTCAATCACAATCCTAACATTCTTGCGTTTATAATTATAATACATATCATAGATTTTCCCACGCATACAAAACACATTAATTTTTTTTTTTAATTTTAATAATGATAAAATCCCATTTTCATTTTCTATAATGTAATTTTAGTTTTTTTTTCCTTTTAATTTAAAAACTTTTATAAATTAAAAAAAAAAAAGTCGCGGAAGGAACGTCTTCTCCGTCAGCCGTTTTATAAACAAAACGTCCCGAATTGAGTTCTGAGGTATATTTACATCCGCACCATTCAGTTTGCACATGTCCGAGGACTTCCACAAACACCAAAAAAAAAAAAATAAAATAAAAATAAAAAATAAAAATAAATAATTCAATGCAGTCGTTATAATTAAAAAATAAAACTCCCGCAAGTGATCTCTTCCACGACACAATTTCTTCCTCTCTTTTTCGGGGAGCGAAGTTCTCTCGAGACGCACACCGCTTCACCACACTCCGATTATCCTGCTCGGGTTTCCTCCACTTTGGCACACAACCTTCACTCTGTCGATCGACATTTCCCCCCCTTTCCCTTTGTACCGAGGAAAACGGAAAATGACGCCCTCCAATATCTATATATATATATAATACAAATAAAAAAATCCTCTTACGAAATTAATTCGTAAATCTCCAACCACTGCTATTACATTTAAAATCCTAAAAAATAATGGAAGCAGTTTTTGGTAAATAAACTAAACGTAATTTTCGGTTGCATTCGTAATCTCCTTTAAAATAGGTGCCTCGGAAATATATATATATAATTATATATAAACTAACTTCTACAGATGCCTCGAAATAATTCTCTTTTTTTTACATACATACGGATATATTTATAATTACTCGAGTTTTTTTTATACAGAATGTAAAACGAGCAAAAAAAACAATTTGTTCTTTAATTCATTCATTATTAGCGCTGTCCGAATCGACATTAGACCACAGTGATTTCGTTCGTTCCTAACTTTCTTTCATTCTAATATTCAAAGTTTACCTCTTTTTGAAAAAAAAAAAAGTAACCGAAATAATCGTATCACAGAAATAGGAACTGTTCTTCTATTTTAAAGTACAACGATTTGAAATTTATTTGCTGCCACTGTTAAACCACTGCTAAAGTTTTACAACGAATTATTCCCGAATGGAGCGGAAAAAAAAACTCAGATTGGACAGCAAATCAGTCGAAGAAAAAACACTTCAACAATTTTAGTAATGAAAAAAAAAAAAACTCCGTTAATTAATACAAAAAGATCGGATTTAATCGGCAAAAAAAGGGAATCCCATTACGAACACAACCAAAATCTGCAGAAGATCTTAAACATTTAAGTTCTGTCAATATCGGAGGCGACTCAATTCCGTCTATATAATTTCAAAAAGACATTTGCGATAAATTTTCAATAATATAAAGACATTTGATGATTTCAACAACATTTGCTTTGAATCGTTTTCGTGGGGAAAAAACTTTTTAAAGATAATTCCCAACGGAAGAAGTGGAATTCATCTTTTTTTTTTTCTTTCAATCTCAAACAATGTTGTTTCACTGAATAGTATTTATAATTATATAATATATATAAGTCAAAAAGTTTCACTTTCATGAATCACTGATTCTGCTTATGCGCAGACAGCAAAACAAATAAATTATGATTACTTCTTAAGAAAAAAAAAATGTTAATTTTTGTTGTATTTATGAAAAATAATTTTAGAAACTAATGTTTGAAACTCCTCCCAATATATTCCATTATTGGTAATTTAAGTGATTCCATTAAAAAAAAAAAAAAAGAAAAAAAAACCCGGGAGGGAAGAGGGGAGTTCTTCTTCACAGGAGGAAAACGAGTTAGTTTCGAACTTATTCAAATCCTTCACTCATTCACCGGTGAGGCGAACTGATTTTCTTCCGATGATCTCGAAGATCAAGTGGAGTCGGTCGTTTTGAAAAAACCAGACTGGCAACTAACGGAGGGATCGCTGCGACTTTTTTCCGAAGAAGTGACCGAACTGCTCGGTTCGAAGCACAACACTTTTGGTATTTCAACGTTAAGTTCGAAACCTATCTGAGGCAACGAGAGAACGGATGCGGAGGTTCCGGCCAGCAACCACGGCTTGGGCATCACTCGAGATCTGGCCGAGCGGACGCTGCACTATGTCACCCGAGCCCTCTTCGCCGACGGAGACAGGTCGCTACCCTCGTCCTCCTCTTCGTCCGAGTCGCCCTCGTAGTCCACAAGACCCTGAAAGTCCATTGCCAGATATTAACGAAAGCCTTTCAACTTTACACTAAACTATGTTCCCACATATATTAAAACTAGCGCTCCCCACTCCAACAAATTCTGTGAAAATCTGAAAAACACTCTGGAAAACAACTACTACTAAACCCGCACAAACTAATTACTATCAAATCTAAAAACAATTCGCTGATATAAATTAGGTGAAAAGTTAATACACAAAGAATATAACCATGAGCAACGTGGATGCATTCAGTATTTCAGGAAATACCCTAAATTGCCAAATAATATGTGTAACCCCCGAATACTTTGAATACTTTGCCCACTGTAGTCAAAGTCAACCCTTTAACACCAGAAAGAAATTCGTTAAGTTATCTGGTTTTTCCCCGAAACCTAAACAGGTTTTCTGGAGATTTCTGGGATTTTTCTGATTTCTGAGAAATGAGACAGCGCAGATAATTCTTTGGAAAAATCCGGTCGCAATCGAGTTCTTTAGATCTTAGGTAACAAAAACAGTGTGCACGTACACATACACACACACAAATTCCTTTAACAGATTTATATATTAGTATGATTAACTGTATAATACAAAAAAATTCTTACCTTTTTAAATAAAGAATTGGTTTTGCTATCGGATGTATTGGAATTAGTATTGGTGTTAGGACTAAGCGGCGAACCCCCCGTTGCATTATTATTTAATATTCCACTTGTTCTTGTATTATTTACAAGTTTTGTAGTATGATTATTACCTTCCGGCTTTTTCGCATCGATAATTTTACCTGGAAGTGATTCGACCGAATTAAAAAAACCGCACAAATCTCGAGAAAATCGCATCAATCGAAATGTTCGGTCCCCCTTTCTTACTTATCGAATCTAGTTCCGTGTCCATTTTTTTGGTTATTATTTCATTGGAGAATGGTATAACTTCGTCGGAGTCGTCGTCCTCGTTAAACCACATCTCTTCGTCTTCGTCCATTTGACGTTGGTCTCTTCTGTACCGCGAATTACGGAGAATTGATGGCACACTAGAACATATAGAACTGTTTCGCATAAATCTATGATCGTTATGTTTGTGCGATTCTTAATTTAAAAAAGGCGGGCTTGGGATAAAATCGAAAAAACATTTTAAATTTCTTATGAAGGTAATAAAGTCTGGGTAATTAGTTCTCCCCGATGAGAATCAAAGAATTCAAAATTTTTTCGAAAGCCATCAAAAGGGATTTCAATTAACAAACAACAGTTACCCTTCTAATGTGGATCTGTCTCGGTCTTTTAGCCTGTCTTGATGCTGATCATATCGTAGTTTTAAGGATTTGAAAGTCTGTACATATTTAACATCGTCTAGTAGTTTCCCGTAGTTTTCCACAACATGTGAATATAACGTCTTAATATCTTCCTGTAATGTGCAGAAGAATTTCCGTGTGAAAATTTATTCTTTGGAAATCAGGTTTCCCTTTTTGATGTGACAAACTTACAACTTTAATGAATTCAAACATTTCCAAGACGGCGGAGTCTAACAAATTGTACCTCCCGTTGTTACGAAGAAAAGCATCGATGACGGGGGCAAAAAGATTGCCCTTTGTAATATATCTATTGTAAAATTCATCTTTTAATGCTATAATTTTTCTCATAAATCGTAGAGCACCTGAAACGTTTATTCAGAAATAGAGCGACCGTCTTTGATTTCGTAAACCATTCCAACGAGTGGGCCGTTTGCTCACCTAACACCAAAAACCCATGTGATGATTTCATTAGAACAAGTATCCTTCTGAGAAGGTCTTTGTTTAGAACACAGTTCTTGATGTGGTATGAATGATGCTCGACACAAAACGATAGTAATTCTAAAATCAATCCTAACAATTGGACAGTTTGATGATCTTCCTTTCCTGGCTTATCTTCACTCGTATTCAGAAGAAGAGGGGCTGAAACAATGAAACGTCGCTTTGATTTACACATATCTCAATCAAAGCGTCGAATCCTCATCGATGACACTCACCAATAAGTACATGTATACTATGCTTATAAAAATAATTAAGAAAGTCTGTTTTCTCTGATTTATTTGTTGAATTTAGCATATTATCAGGATCCAGCAATATCTTTAGAATCCCAGACAACTGCACAGCACCTCCTAATTCTGGATCATTGTCACACAACATTTGCTCTATAATGACGTTCATTAGAAATTGATCCTGAAAAAGTATGCATTTATAAGTTTTCCTATCGAGGCGAAGTTCTCGAATGAACTTGTATGAATTTAAAATAAATTTCTCCTCACTTCTTCGGCATTGTTGGCCTGCTGCAGGGTGTACTCCCGGACGACCGACGCTGAATGTTCAACAATATACGTTAAAATGTCTATTGACGCCGTTTTCGTCTGAGGATCGTCGATGGCCAAGGTAATTTCCAATGCGGGCAAAATTCCTAGCGAGGAAAGAGTTTTATAAAATGCTTCTTTAGCTGGGGGTTGCAGGTTTTGTGAAAAATTACAAAACTCCTTTAAAAACAATACTAGGTCTCTTCTTTTCAAATCTTCTGTCGATTCATCGGTTAATTGTGCAAATAATTCACTTAAAAATCTTTCGTCCTCCTAAAAAAAAAGAACAAATATTAATCAAAACGACTGCAAGGGGCCTTCAATTTTCTCTTGACTAATTTACTCACCTGAATTAATGTGACTATTTCAACTTTATTCAAGAAAATAAAACTAGACAGTGTAGAAAACATATTATCTTCAAAAACGGATGGGACAGGCAAAACAACATCTTGTATGTATTGAACTCTGTATGTTTGATGGATTTTGGCCAACAACTCAGCGTTCGTTATGGGAATCACTTCCTTAAATTTAGCTAATTGCTTTAGGTACTGTCTATGCCGTTTGGGAGTAGGACTGGCCGGATCATATTCCAAACACCCCACAACATCGAAAATTGTGTCCTCTGAAACGGAAATCGAACAATAAATCCCACGCAATGGGAATAACGTCTCTTCATACTGTAATTATGTCAGTTCGTTAAGTCTCACCTGCAAACATGACTTCAAATAAAGCATTTTTATTCAGTAAAAAAATATTTTTAAATATTTCGTACAAATGATGTAGGCCTTGTGTATTTTCTAAATCCTCACACATTCGAAATAGATTGAGTAGTTTTTTGATATATCCTTCACTTTCTAGTAAAATTGCTAGTTTTTCCTTTCTATTTTGGGATGTTAGACAACTTGCAATTACCTGAAAATTTTTATGAACGAATTTTAAAAAATCCATGTGAAGAAAATTCATCTTGGCAATATTTTTTTAGAGTTATCTCAAAAAAACATTTTATCTCAGAAAAACATTTTTTATCTAATTAAAATAAAACTGATAAATTCATTAATTATTGTGAAATAAAAAAAAAATACTGTTTCTTCAGATACTAACTTCATTAATTTCCTCCAGTCGACTAAGCTCACACAAAGGTAATTCCACTGGATTCCCAGAATCATTAATGTCGTCAAACCTCTCATCCTCAGACTCTTCAACAATATCCTGTGTTACTTCCACTGATGGGTCTTTCCCTTGCACTTGACATATTTTCTCCCAAATTTCATCACAACCTACTTTTTCTTGAAAACTTAAAGCTAAATCAAAATTATCCCCCTCTGACCACACAATAAGAGTATCTTGCTGCTTCTGATAGGCTGTGTCTGGTTGAATTTTTGATTCCAGTAAAAGAGAACCTGAAAATATTAATTCAACTGAGAATATCTCCACAGCTAATTATTGCTGATTGAGTATGAAAGGACTCTTACCATCAGATTCAGCTCTAACTAATAATGACACTCCTTTCAGTCGATCAACATATACTGAAGACACATGACCTGTGCCTCTATCATCCCATTGCCTATCTGCATTTAAGGCATACAATTTTACTCTTCTTCTAGTGTCAGTTGACATTTTTTTTTCTGTTTACCAGTTCCTTGTCCAAAGAAGATTATTTAATTTTATGGTTATCTCCATTACACATACATGACCTGTAAGAAAAAGTCAACATTACACAAAACCACCTCAAAAAATTGGAATTTTTACACAAAAAAGACCTTAGGCACAAACATATATTATTATTAATTAATATATTTAATTACTGCAGCAAATTTTTCTTGAGAAACAAAAAAAATACCAAAGATTTCTTCATAGGTTTTAGTATAACACAACTCTGTTGGGTTCTCTGCTGGAAAAATATTTGTTGGTGAGTAATTGGCTGTTTGGTTTCCATCAGAAATCAATTTTAGAGTTACAGATTTTTTTATTAACTAATTGTAACAAAAAATATAAGAATTCCGCCAATATTTTACCCCTCAAAGGAAATAAACGCGATGTTTTGCGGTATATTTGTAACTGCCCGCGAAACGAATGTACTCCCGGTAAAATATTTCGGCAAGGTTTCTCTAAAGCGTATCATCTTAAATGTTAATTTCTGAACTAAGTTTATGCCGAAATCTTTTTCATTCATAATAATAAACCTTTATGAGGTCGTTGAAGGCGATGAAGTTTTTCACCCTGACAACACGCGATGACAATGTCATCATTCATGTCCTTGAAATATGTCAATATCTTCAAGTTTTTTAACGATTAATTTAAGGAAGTGTAAAAAATAACTGGTGTAATCATTTAAAAGCGGGGTTTTAATCAAAAGCGTTTGCTTGGAGAAAACAATCAATCACTCACATATAAAAATCCAAATTGTAGGTTATCGTCAAATCACGTATTTACTCATATAATGAGTCTAAAACACCACTTCGTTAACTCGAAATAAACAATAATCTCATAAAACACTATTGTATTTCTCGGTAAAAGATAAAATAATTAAAGAATTCAATCAATCGATTGCTTTTTTACCTCTGTAGGCCTACAATGTCTGCGTTAGACGCAAGGAACTCCAGAAAATTAATTATTTCAGATATCCTTCGTCTCGAAATCAAACTAAACTTGAGCCAAACTAGCAGTCATATAAATTCAATTTAAAAAGAATTTTAAAAACCACCACATTTGCACTTCTTGTTATCTGTAAACTGGCGAATACTTATAAACATACAAATATCAGCCATGTTTGATTGTTTAAATAATTTCAGTACAACGCTTTACGGGGTTCACGTCTCTAAGCGAAGGTCCCTCCGCAACAACAAAAAAAGAAACCCTTTATATACTCTTAAAAATATACTTTAAAAGAATAGATTTTTATAATTTTTTCATAGTTTTATAATAAATTATTTAATTTTTACTAATATATTATAAATGATAGCGGGCTCGAATTTAATAAATTTCTATGAAATTAATCAATAAAAAATACGACGGATGAATACAATGACGTCATTTACTTTACCAATCTGTTATTTTGACAATGACTTACTTGAACAAGGCGGCGGTGAGCCATTGCCTTCTGGATTGCTTTAATTTTTATAAATTTTTACAAATTAAGGGAGAATTTTTTCATTTTTATATTAAAACTAATTAAAAAAATTTTCAATCTTAACCGTGTAAAAATAAACCTTGCGTTAGTCAGTCTTGCGTGCGAAAAATTTATTAGCATAAAAATAAATATTAATTTGATTTTTAGTGAGGCTTAAGTATCATTAATATATCCTTAATTTTTAAAATTAACATTTCATAGTTCTCATTAAAAAGTAAACGGCTAAAACTAAAATTTAAGTTGTACAGTTGTCAGTACGTTTGCAGGGTTGCCAACATTGGTTGGATTCTGAAAAGAAGCGAACGTATTGTTACATCAGTTTAATATATTTTCGAGTTGGGTTATTTTAATAGAAGGGATTGTAACTGAATTTAGAGAAAAGTTCATCTGAAGAAGAGTTTTTGGTTTCTTATTTTTTCACTTTTAGAATCCTTAAGATCTCGTGTGACTTCGGTAAAAATTTCACGTTAATTGTTAATCATTGCTGTATTGGTTTATTTTGAACTGAGTTATTGAGTAGTAAGTTAATAAAAATAAATATGGTGTCTCTTGTGTTTGATACTTCTGCCCCGCTACGCAAAATTTGTCTTGGGGATCAACAGACATTCACACCTCTCGAGCTTAACGAAAAGGTTAAAGAACATCTGGAACAACTCTTTGTAAGTACAAAGCATTTAAATATGTTTAATTTTAAGGATATATTTTTTCACTAAACGATAGTGCAATTTATCCTTATCTTAATATCTCATGTTAAACATGAACTTTAACCCTTTATAATTGAAAATAATATTTGTGGCATTGATTAGGGAATAAAATCATACAAAATCCATTTGTATTTATGTTTTAATTGGGTAATACTTAAAAATGAAGTTGAGCACAGTTAATAAACAGAATTTTCTTACAGGGAAATGGAAATTTTGACTTCTATTTACTTCACAATGGAAAATTGGTCTCTGATAATTTAAGTGAAGGAGATGTACATGTCATTCCAAGATTGCTGGGGGGCAAAGGGGGCTTTGGCTCTATGCTGAGAGCCATTGGAGCCCAAATTGAAAAAACCACAAATAGAGAGGCCTGCAGAGATTTAAGTGGGAGAAGACTTCGTGATATAAATGAGGAAAAAAGATTGAAGAAATGGATAGCGGAACAAGCAGAAAGGGAACAGGAAGCTCTGGAGAGGAAGAAGAAGAAACTGGAGAAACTACAGAGGGAAATAAAACATGAGTTTACAGATGAAGACTACACCAAAACCAGATTGGAAATGCCAGATAAAATTCATGAGGCTGTTGAACAAGGTTTACAGGTCAAAGTGGAAGAAACTTCAACTTCGGAGGAAAGCAAAGTGGTTAAACCAAATGAACCTGTTAAGAGGAAAGCCAAGGCCAAACTCTGGTAAAGATAAACTTCATTAATATTTGATTATACTTTTCTTAGAAAAATATCTAAATTTTAATTATTTTTCAGGGTTGATGATCTATTAGACGATGTCGATGACAGTGAATTGGATGAAAGTGATGAGGAATCGCCAAAAAAGAAAATGAAACTTTCTTAATGAATCACTTTTAAGGATGAAATTTTAAATTAAAAAAAAACACAAACAAAAAAAATACAATGGATATTTGTAAATTTATTATTTAAGAAACTGAATTCAGTGGTAAATATATACTTTTTTAAAATAAAGCAATGCATTTTTTGTACCCTTTTTTTTACAAAATTTATTCTTTTAATCTAAGAATGAAACTTCTGCAATTTGGGACTGACTACTTTTGTTGATGATAAAATAAAATGGAAAGTACATAAGTTGAGGGATTTTCTTTTAAGTTATTTTGTGAGCCAAAGGAAAATGTGGTGAAAAACATTCTGATTTTGAAAAATCAACTGTACACTGACAGATGTTATTGTATCTTTGTTCTAACTGGGATTAAAAATTCCTGGGTTTTCTGAAGTTCTAAATTTAGAAGCTTTAGAAAATTTAGTTTCAAATGTATTAAATCATAATTCTCTGAAGAAACCAAAAAAAATCGAAAAGAATATTCGGGACAGGAGGCCTTATCATTTATATTAAAAGAAATCCCTCCTTTAAGAATTAATCATAATTTTATTACTAAAGTATTCTAAACTTTTATATTCACAAGTAACAAAACTAACTTTATTTTAGATCGGATTCTTTATGTAACTATTGCAATAACATTTGATTTATTTATATATATTATAAAAAAGCGGAATGTCATGTTGCTTTTCAACGTAAAAACCTTTACAATCATTTAAAATAAAACAAAATTAATAAAATTCGAGCTGAAATGAATTACGTGAAAAATTGTTAAAATAATAAAACTGAAAGGGAATTTCAGCCGACAAAGTTCAGATCCGTACCTGAAAAATTCAACCCTTTCGAAAATTGTCACGCATCGTTGCCCAGGCAACGGATACAAATAATAATTTATTACAATAAATTTCTCAATTTCGTTAAATAAATCCGATCTTTACAATTAATAAAACAATAATAAAAGTAAGAGCTAAATTTTTGTGAAAATAATGTCAATTTTACTTCTCGGTAAGAAATTATTTATTACTCTTATTGAACAAAAATAATATATATTTTGTACTAATAAAAAAAAAGAAAAATAATAATCTTGCGGGGAAAATAAATATATTATTAAAAAAAAAACGAGAGAGAAAGAACTTGAAAGAAAAACCCCAAAAAAGAATTTGTTTCTCCATCCAAAGTTCTCCTCCTGGAGAGAAATTTTCGGAGATTCATTACGATTGCACAATCAGCAGCGGAAGTGCTGATCCCAGATCTTCGCTTAATGGGGAAAATATAATATTTTCGGTTTAATATCATTCACAAAATCGGACGCAAAGAGTTTCACCTCGGGAAGAGATTTCTACTAACCCTAACAATGCCGACAACCTCCGTTTCTGTCTTAATGACTGCTTTGTTAAATTATTCTGATGAACATCGAGAAAAAACACCTCCGATATTTCATTTCCCGGTACAAAACTTTATTTCTTCCCTTTAAACGTCTCCCCCCCCCCAAAAAAACACACAAATTTGAAAAATAAACCCTTTCTCACGTTCGCAAAATGGCGGACTGTGTTTATAATCAAATGGCAGTGGTTATTATTAATTTCTTTAGTGTAATCTGATAATTAAGAGGTTGAACTAATCAAAAAAACCGTTTTAAAAACCAAACGGAATTTGTGTCCTCATTAATTAATTTGAACCACCCCCATATTTTCAAACTGAAAAATTTTAATTATTACTAAGATATTCTTAAATTAAATAAAAACCCGTCCCCAAAAACATGCAAAAATTAATTTTGTACATCCTAAACGATTTCTCATCGATTTTCGATTACCTAAAAAGCACACAAATGTTAACTTTAGCTTATTATACAGTGACTCATTCTCGCGACCGTTAATTAAATAAAAAATTTGGAAAATCGACTCACTTTTTAAAATGGCGTACAAATTAATATATTTTTCAAACATTTTCGTTACCGTAATTTTTTAATTAATCAAAAATCTTCAAATTAATACAACTGTTTTTTAAGGAAAGCCAAAGTTACACTTTCGGGATTCCATTTATTCAACGGACTAAAAAAGCTTAATTAATTAATTTAACCCATTGAGTACCAGAATATTTTCTGTCAGTTTTATTTTGAAGTACACATATAATTATATACAAATATAATTACATATTGCAGTTTTATTTAAAGAAAAACAGGCAATACTGTATAAAATCCCTGTATCAAAAATCCCACTACGAGATATCACGTAGCCGGCACTCAAAGGGTTAAAACCTCTTTTTAAAAAACGACTACTGAAACTCAGTATTTGTACATTCAAAAAAAATTCATACAGATCAAAAGAAGGCAAAAGTGAATTGAATTCATCATTGTTTAGTAATTCATATTAATTCGTTTAGGAATGTTTGACTCCCAAAGAAATCGATTCTCAGCGCCATTAAAAGCTTAGTGTATAAAACCACCCCTTCGAATAAATTCGGTGTGACCACTCGTGAGAGACGAGAAATTTCGGCGTGTCATTGTTTTTTAAAACTTCATCTTTGCACCGCTTCGATTAAAAAAATCCCCGTCAGATCTGTGACTGATTTCCACAAAAAAAAAAAAACTGTTCAAACTGCAGAACCGTTCGGTATTGTATACATAAATACTTTAATCCCGGTTATTCTTCGTCCCTTTCCCACCCTCCATCTAACACATTGCACATAGAAACTCTTCCATGCCGACTCTGGAAAGCTGGAAAGAATCCTGGCCACGTCCCGTCGTGATGACGTCGACGAGGACACGACGATGTTAAGTCACAGATATCTAATTAAAATAAATTATACCAAATTTTATATGGTAACCTAGCCTATGAATATAAAACCATCAAATGTTACTTTTTTTTTTTTTTCTTAAGAGAACATCCCCCCCTTCGGAAGGCCCTTCGAACCGCGTTCGACCCTTAACACCCATTTAATCCTTTGACGCGCGCTAATGCATCCACTCAGCTGTTGTAATTCATTGCCTTAATATCATAATATATGCGTAGACTATTGTTAATAAAAAAATATATGTGATAACCTCCCCTCTAGGGAGACATGGCCATGCTGTCGGTGACGACGTCCAGAGCGTTGAGCAAATCCTGTCCCTGCAGCAGCGAGCTGTCCAGGCCCACGGGAGCGTTCACGTCGTAGTCCTGCTGGCTGAGGTCGATGAGGGAGGGTATGGCGGTGCCCTCGGGATTCAGGAGGGAGCACGAGTTGGTCCTGAATCTCTGGCGCTCCTTCTGCTCCTGGAGATGTCGGTCGCGGCTGTTATTCGTCGTCGACAGCTGTCTTAATATGGATGCCACCGCCGGCAGATTTTCTTTTGGTATTTTTTCCTGAAAGCAAAACTCAGGTTTATATAACGTCCGCCTCCTGATTTTCCGCAGAGGGTTCTCTCCTTTACTTACGCGCTTTCTTTTTATCCTATCAATTACAGTCATGTAAAAAAAAATTGATTTATAACAATCTGATATTCGGTCCTTATTATGATTAACCCATTGGGTGCCAGCTACGAGATATCTCGTAGTGGAATTTTTGGTACAGGAATTTCATACAGAAATTTCGGTACAGGAATTTTATACAGTGACGCCAGCTAAGAGATATCTCGTAGTGGAATTTCTGGTACAGGAATTTGATTCATATTTCATATAGGAATTTCAGCACAGGAAATTGATACAGTAATTTCTGCGTAGCAATTTGATACAGGAATTTCAGCGTAGGAACTTGATACAGAAATTTCGGTACAGGAATTTCATACAGTGACGCCAGTAACGAGGTATCTCTTAGTGGAATTTCTCTGTACCAGAAATTCAATACACAAATTTAAGCACAGGAATTTCATACAGGAATTTCTGCACAGGAAATTGATACAGTAATTTCAGCATAGGAATTTGGTACAGAAATTTCAGCACAAGAATTTTATTCAGTGATGCCGGTTTTTTTTTCTAAATAAAAATTGCAGTAAATGTCATTACAATATTGTATGAGTTACTTAATATAATTGTGTTTTGTATTCTTCAAATTAAAACCTTGGCACCCAGGGCAACACACTCTAAATACATCTGGCATTCAATGGGTTAATATCAAGATATAATATAAAATAAATGTAAGTTAAATAAAAAAAAATATCTCTTCAGAAGTCGGAGTCGAAAATTCCATTCCGGAAATGCAATAAAAAGTTTTCTACTAATTACTTTATGCGGCTAATTAAATCTGTCATTAATTCTTTAACCATAAAAACGTTCAAAATTTGAAAGTCCACCGACGTATCATAAAGTTTCCTTTGTTTTTTATTTACCTAAACTCAAAAATCACTTCCCGCCAAAAACACCGGGACTGACTTTTCAGGAAGCGAACAAATTGGTCAAAATTTATTTTCATCTCTGTCCGTGACGTCACTTCGTCAGCAATCTCACATGCGAAAGGTTCAGTTTTCAAAAACATGGACGGTGTGCCAATAAATTTTTCCTCGAAAACATCGCCCCGCATCTTCCTCCCATTTCTTCCGGAAATGTCCGAGTCCCCCCTCTCCCCGAGGACCCCCCGTGACACGTCGGGAAGCGCCGACGCTCAAATATTTTTAAGGTCGACAAGTTAAGCAATGGCGGTTATATCAGCAAACTACTCGTCCCGAGTTACGTAACAGTTGTTAGGGCACAATAATGGAATAATTGCACTTGATTTATTCGAAGCCAGTTAACCCCAACCGTTTCAAATTACGCTCCTGAGCTTTGGATAAGACTGCAGACGACGGATGAAAGGTCTATTTCTGGTGGGACGAACTCTTTTGGATCTCGCTCTTTTCGAAGGAATTGTGACCGATTAACCATTTTCTGTCAGTCCTTTAAGATCAGATCGTTGAGAGAAATCTCGGAAGATCGCAAAGGAGTAAAAGGATTTCGTTTTCTCGAAAATGACACAAAGGAAAATTTATTTTCAGGTTTGTCAAAAACTTTTTATTGCATTCATCATACCAGTTATATATATTCATTGACTTTGAGTAGCAAATGATTTCGGGTCATCGAAGAACCTCATTTACTCAATCCCACTGTAGGTTTATTTTGTGACGGGGGAGCTCGACCTGCTTTCGTCAAGAGCTTACTCGTGGGCCTTGTGTGCCCGCAAAAAAGCTCCGCTGAGGCTTTCATCGACTCGATGTCATACCTTTTCGAGGAGAGATAACCCCGATGCCACGCTTCTTTGATCCCGATCCGAAGTTTGTACTTTTTGTGAGGAGATACAGGTTTGGCTAAGTTTTCCCATACTTGGGGTTTCGACTCCGACTCGAACCTATGCATATATAACCGTGACTAACATCACAGCCACTAACCAATAAATTCATGAGAACGCTGTGGCTCTGCAGGCTCTTCTGCGGGGGCGACTCCGACTCGGAACCTCCGCCCCCGTCCGCCAGCCAAACGCCTTCCTCTCGCCCTTTCCCCCTGGGCCTTGGCATGCTCATTAAATGTTGCAGCAACTGGGAGGGTATTTTCTCTACCGACTCGCTTTTCTCGTTCTTCGTCCGCTTCGACTTGCCGATTTTGTCGGCTGCGTCGCTGTGTGCTCTCTTCGTCGCCCTGTCGTTGCTCTGAAGCTCTTTGTGATGGTTCGACTCGCTGTGAAAGCCCGACTTGACCCGTCCTCCGATAAGCACCTCTGGAAAATGTCACAGACTCAGTTTTCATTCCGCCACCTCCCCCCCAACGGAAACAACCCTTTCTACCGTTTCTGGCTTGCGACAGTTTGAGAGCTTGCGACAGGTGCATGACCTCTCGGCCTTCCTCTGGCGGCTTTATCCTGTTTTGCGACACCCTTTCGAACGAACCTGGCCCTGGATCACTTAACAGTAATTCCGCTAAACTAGATTCACTTTTTACAGTACTGGGTGGCGGCCTTTAAAAAAACGAGAGACAAACGATTGAACGCCTGACCGACGCCGAAATTAAAACTCAAGGCTATTTACATTTAAAACGGCATGTACCATGAGTCCGTGAAGTCTTTTTGTGCTGAATTAAGCTTTTCCTGCGGCGAGCTCCACATAAGATCCGTCGCGGAGATGAGCAGGGGCAAGTCCTCGTCGACAGGTATGAATGGGGCCTTCAGGCAGAGGTCCTCGTCCATGTCCGAGCTCGCCGAGTCCAAATTGAGCGACATAAAATTTCCCATATGGTCGTCGTCGGTGAGTATTGGCGACTGCTCGGGACTACATAACGAGGGAATGCTGCAACCACCGGGGCTCTGAAATAGAAAACACTTTTCTTTTCTCACGCCCATCTGGCAACGAAAGGCTTTCCCCCCGACTCAGAAACGTCAATTAATTCTAATGCCCGCGAGATTTTGAAACCAAATTGCCCAGAAAAAAATTCAAATCGTAATCATTCAAAGAGATAAAACCGAGTTGAAGAATCCAATAATTCAATAATAATCGATGCAGGAGGTCTCAAATCCATAAGAGTTAATACACTTTTACGACCGCGAGGAATATTTTGAAGCTTTTTTCGAAGAAAGAAAAACAAAATCACTTGGCGAATCCCCAACAATTATGACATATAATGTAGCGAAGGAAGGGGGGCGATTGTTTTGTGCGGCACGTGAATTTCGTATTGAATCCTTTCTCCATCCTGTGGCCCCCCAGCAAATGTCTCCCTTCAGGTGCAGCACCTGGGAAGCGCACCTTTGTAAAGCACGGGGACTGCATTCTGCCGTTGAGGTCTATGGGCGAGGCAGCCGAATCGGAGTCGTCCCTGTAGGAGAAAAACGGATCTCCGCTGGCTTTGGAATTACAGCTGGACTGGGAATCGCTGAGGGAGTGCAGCTCGTCCGTGTTCAGCAGCGGGCAGTAATTTTCGTTGAGGAAATCATCGAACATGTCGCTGAGCTGTGGCAAGTCCAAAGGCACGCAGACGTCTCCCGCTGTGGGTGCCAAATGTGTGAGATCTTCCGGTTCGTCCTTCAACACTGAAAGCAGCAAGAGGATTAGGGGGTGGGTCCGAGGGAGGGAGACGGTTCCTCGGGGGTGTACTCACTGGTGAGGCCGGGCTCGTCATCGGAGAACATGAGGAATCCCTTGTTCATGTCTTCCGTTCGGGGGCCGAAGATCTTGGAGGTCGCGAGCTGGGGTCTGAGGGTGCGGGTGGCGGGTTTCTTGGACTCGGGCACGGGGGAGAGGGTGCTCGGGGAGACGGGGAAGAAGGAATTGGTGGGGGTGACGGTCACGGGGAGGGGCTGAATGGGGGAGATTTCATCTCGCTTTTCTGCTTTGGGTAGTTCGGAAAAAATCTTCGCCGTGACCGCGGTGGGCCGCGTGAGGGGAGGGGTTTCCTTTTTGAGGGAGGAAGCGAAAATTTTGGCGGTCACGAATTTGGGCACGATCTCCGACTCTGTCTTGATTTCGTTCTTGTCCTCTACGGCCAGTTTCTTTCCGACCAGCTGAGTGCACGAATAAACTTCATTTTTATTCTCGATCCCGCTACAAGAGAAAAAAAATAACAAAAATTCACACATTTTTCAAAGAGACAAAGGGGGAGAGCCACGGCTTGACGAAAAAACCAATTACCGCTCATTAAACGAACAAACGCGATAATGCACGAAATCTAGTAAACAACTATGGACGGATTATTGGTTACATAAGAGGGAGACTGAAAACGATTAGTTCAAAATTAGAAATATTGTGACACAACGGAGACTGATAAGCTTTCAAAGTCTCATCATTGTCACCGTTTGTTTTTTCCACATTCGAAAATTTTCATTCCTCGACTGAAGGTTTTTCACAAGCCGTGTGGATAAGAAGAACACAAAATCAAAGGACCGAAAATCGGGGAATTTTAAAAACTCCCCCGAATAAAAACAAAATCAAAACGGAATTCACAGAAACTCCCCCCTCGAAAAAAATTCCACACAAATACTCACCGTCGTGAAAACCATTCGAAAAATGGTTCGAAAATAAAATAAAAATAAAAACTCAAGAAGTTACGGAAAAATCGTCAGAACCAGACCGCGAACTCCGCTAACGCTGACTACGAGAAATCTCTGTATCAACACGAACAAATGAGTTGAATCTAAAGCCCCGCCTTCGCCGCATTTGTCACGCGGCCATCATACGTTTACAACAATATACAACGACGACCATTTCGCACTGTATGTACATTCGTGGTTGAGAGCTATGATTTCGTCGTCGGAATGGGGTTTTCCAAAAGAACGGCAAAACGGTACCTGAATCCCGTCACGGCCTTCTCTGAGGCGAAATCCACGAGAGAGAGAGAGAGGAGAGAGAGAGGTCGTAAGTAAAGTTGCGCGGAGAAAAAGTTTCTTAAAAAAAAAACAAAACGGTCGCTTCCGAGCCAAATTAAACGAGGAGATTTGGACTCAAATATTTATTCCCATCACACCTGTTGTGCATGAAACGGGGGGGAAAAGAAAGCCAAGAATCAGGTGAAAGTTTGCATTGTTTGAGTCCCGAACGGTACCGAATTTTTGAAAAGGTGTCAAATTTTTTATTCCAAAATAAAGCGGAAACTGCTGAAATTAGAAAAATCTCTCGATTTTTAATAAGTTTCTGTAGATATGCTACCTTAATGCGACCTTTGTGATGCTATACTTAAATTTACGATGTGGTAATTATCCCTAATGAGAGAGGAGTACTCACAATCGTCGTTTGATCCTTCCAATTATCGACCGATTATGTATAAAATATATATCATTTGTATACGCGTGAATTTCGAGGCGATTTCATAACAGGAGAAAATTTAAAAAATTAGCAAATGATCATACGAAAGTCAAATGCGGATCCTGAAATTGACGCAAAACAGAAAAGGTTATATCGACCTTTAAATTATGTAAATTTTACAGCGGAGAGGAATTGGCAAAAAAAAATTTAATTTTTCTCGCAAAGCATATCAGCGGCTGCTATAAAACTTTTCCCATTTTATTGGCCACTTATGGCACCTGCGGGGGTCTCTATCTCCATTTATTTGTTTATATGTGATCCCGCGGCGGGATTGGACAGAAAAACCGCATTATGTAATCCGAAAGACACACACAAAAAAAAAAAAAACGGACGGCGAGCAATTAAACCCTTCGGGGCTTAGCCTTCGAGGGCAGTAACAGACGTGGAGCGAGAGTAATTGTCTTAATTATAATAATTTTTTTAAAAGGAAGCCCCGACCCGTACGAAAGTGGCAACGCCCATCGTAAATTTTCGAATCTCTTTCAAATCCGAGAAACATAACCGAGGCAAAAACTCAACAAGAGAAATATCTGCTTCGAAGTTTCGCGGAGTAAATTAGAAAAGAATTGCAAATGGGGAAAATTTAAAGGAATACATAAATTTATAACCTCGTTGAAAATGGAAAACTCGTGAGCGAAGTCAAAGCGTTTGAGGTGAAAACCGGGTTTTGGGTCGGTGTGGCAATGCCCCATCGCTGACAAAACAAAGCCTAATCTCATTTCGCACAAAGTAATACAACTTTTATCTCCGGCGATGAACTTTAATAATATAATATAATATAATCCGTCAGTTGGGCGTTGTATTGAACCGACGGGGTAAAATATTTCCTTCGAATATTATAATATATTAAGTTAATTTCGAGGTATCATTGAATTGCTGACGAAGTCCTTGAAGAAAAGGCCGACTTCGGGTGCTTTCATTATGGCCCGAGATGAACTTTGATGAACCCGAACGGGTTAAGAGTTTAAACCCGGTCGGAGTATTCTGCGTGAATAATTCCGAACCAAATTCGTCTCATCCACCGCGCAACGTGGCGTTTATTTTTATATTATTCAAATAAATTTGGTGATGGCGTATAAATTAAAATAAGCAAAACAGAGTAACAGAATTTGAGGCCTCAAACTTTCCCGCGTGGAAAAAGCCTAAGCCGAGTCGAAATATTCAAACAATTCGCGGGGAAAAAAAAAAAACAAAAAATAATACACGTGAGAAATACGACAGAAAGGTAAACAAAACCTGAACAAAAGCAATAAATAATGAGCAATAAACTTGGCAAAGTATTATGAATTTGAATTGAACTCGTTAAGATGTGGACAGTCGGACCCGGAAAGTTTCCGGACAGACTTTTCATTTTCCACTCGAAATTTCCGACGGGTTTTTATGCCCTGTGTGTCCCCCCCCGCCCCTCCCCCCATTTGAAGACGACATAATATAAAAACTTTTCGAGTATTGTCCTCATAAAACGACTAATTTTAAGTCGAGAAAGCTCCTTTTCTTCGTTCGGGATTTTGATACGGTGCCATTTCCACGTTATGCGATTTGTGCTGATCTACGGCCAAGAGAAAAATCTGAAAAATCTGATGATAAAAAACAAAGTTTTGACAGTAAATATCCTTGGCCTTTAAATTTTTCGTTACCCAGTAAAAACCGAACGAATGATGGGAGTTTATCACCTCTTCCGAGAAGAGAGTGCGGACATCGCGCGATAAAGCAATGTCAATAAATTGGTGACAAATCTTCTGAGAAAAACCAAATCGATTTTTTAAAAATATGAATTAGAACATTTTTCTATTAAAAAAAGAAAAAAATAACACTTTGATAGGATTATTAAGGGAGGAAATCTGGAGGAAATACTTCTCTGTAAAAAGTCAGCACTACAAAAGTACAACTTTCAAAACTCCTCGGAGGCGATAAACCATCTATAAATTAAAAATTAAACTGATGTACGATCACTTCACAAATCTAAGAAAGGTAGAGCGAAAAACCCTTTGGGGAAAATTGCACCCATCGAGGCAATGACCCCGAATATATAAAAAAAAAAATACATTCCACTTTCGTTTTTTTTTTTTTGCGAAGAATAAAAAAGAGAACCGCAAGTTCTGGCACAGATTTTTATTCAATTAAAATAAAATGTTTGATATCTGAATAACATAAAATTTATTAATAGAAAAAAAATAAATGAATCAATAAACCTACTTTTACGCGGAGCACCCTCCAAATATATTTATTATCGAGTGTTTGTTTCTGTTGTTTTCACGCAAAACTAATCCTACTCAAATAATAGAAAGCATATAAAAAAAATAAATGTTTTCGATTCTTTCCCTCTCGGTGTTGGTGTATCACTTTTTGCACAAAATTTTGAGAAATCTTGTATAATTTATTTAATATACTTTAAGTATAATAATTCCGTTAAATTATTAAATAATAATAACTACAAATTATTAAACAATTTTGCTTCTCAATTCGCGATTAAACGTTTATGCAATAAAAATGGCGTTAATTTTTATGAATTCTCAACAATGTAAAATTGTCTTTTTATTATTATGACTTTATCACCGCGAAGATTAGGTTCGTGACCGGAAAAATGCCACAAAACAAAAGAAGCAGATGCACCGCTTTATTAAACTAAATCTCCTTCTGTTGAACTCATCTATTAAGCACCGTGAGAGACGAAAATAAAATAAATACAACAAATTGAACCGAATGAGTTAGTGACTGAATTAATGAACGGTTTGCATCGAAAGTTTGAACCTTTTCGAAGCAAAGCCCAAAAATAACCGCCACTCATTTACGAGGTGGAATAAAAAAATTCGGTTTACACTGGGCCAACACCCTCCTTTTCGATACATAAAAAAAACTCTTCTCAAAATCAAAATACACAAATAAATTAATATAGTTTTCGACTCGAAACTACTTTCCTACATGATTTCAACACTCCTATCGATTTTCCAACGCTGACGTTTTCCTCTGAGAGACTCCAAAACAAATACTAAAAACGGGAAAACGAAGGCAATACAATCCCTCAGAAAAAGCACACACATTTCAAAGGGGAAATATCACCAACCGGGCTAAAATATGCACAACAGGTGGATGAAGAAAGAGAGAGAGAGAGAGAGAGCACAGAGAGAGGGGCAACTCATCTGAAATGCTAAAAGCTTCACCGACTTCATTTTCACGGAGCATTTCAAACGAGTTTTGAAAATCCTACCTTATGACGAAATTGACGCAGACGACGCTGTTCGGCTTTTGCCCTTTGTTCCCATAGATGATGGTTGCCTGAGTCAGAACCCAGACGTATCCCCCTCCTTTCGCCAGAAATCTGTACCGACCCGTCTCACACTGTCCTTTTGAGAACACTGCAAATGGAAAACTCTCCATTAGAACGATTAAACGAGTCCCAATAATTATTACAAATCTATTCTTTTGGGGAACAGCATAATCAGCAGTGAACTGTAAGTCTGAATTAAACAAAATGCTGTCGATTCCGCTTAATTAAACACTCATCCCCTTATTTGTTAAGCATATTGACGAAAACCTATGTTCCGAATTTTATTTCGGGACTCTTCCTATCCATACAGTAGCCTTCTGTATCGTACTTTATTTACAAAAAGGTACAATAACTTACGTGTTTTGAATCCCCTCTCGACCGAATCGGAGTCCACAGCGTGATAGAAGTCGAACACAGATTTGCCGATGAGATCATCGGGGTCGTACCCGAGGAACTCCACCATTCTGAAATAAAATAATTAACAGTCATAATTGGTAACCAAATTAAGGAGGGAAAATGGCTTTATTTTCGGGAAAATTCAAAACGGGGAACTTCGGTTTCAGAGAGAGCCCTCTGTTGGCTTATCTGTCGGTGAGGTGAATTGGGCTCCACCCAGTTTACATTTGTCAACAATAAGAAATGAAATTCCGAGCTGTTTATTTTTATTTTTAGCCCTTCCCCAAGTCTTCCACGTGAGGATGAAACAGTGGAGTGCAACCACTGCAACGGAAAGCCCCTCACGAACACTTACTTATCATCTGCATAGGTGAATTTCATATCTAAACTGTGTTTGCTTAAGAAGGTTTGCTTATCCAGAGGAATTTCAATATTTGACGGATGAGGTATGGGTTCGCCGATGGCAATTAAATAATGCTGAGGCGAATCTGAACCGCTTTCGCATTCTTTTGTGCTGCCCTTTTCTGACTTCAGTTGATTTTTCGCGAAAACGTTCCCGGAGCAATGGATCACCTGCAACCATTTTAAAATTAAATTTCAATTAAATGACATTTTTCAAATTTGGTGGACTCTGTTACTGTAAATATTATAGTTAAGGAGTTCACACCGAATTGTCAAAAGTTATCAGAACTCCTCTAAGCTCTTTTAAACCGTACCTTATAGGTTGCTGATTTTAAATTGACGTTTCTTCCTTTGCTCGTCAGAGTGCACTTCAATCTAACGAAAAACGACCGAGGAATAGTCGATTCTACGGGAGATTTAATGGATAAAACTTCTCTAATTTCGTCATGGTCACAGGGATGGCTAAACTCGTAAATGCTGTTTCCCATCATGTCCACCTAAAACCAAAAAAAAAATTATAGTCGCACTCGCAGAATAAATTTTCGGGTTCAAATTTGGAAACCTCACTTTGGCAGTGTCAATGTTCATTCCCCTTTTTCTTTATAATTTTCTTAATTAATTTTCAAAAATACTTTTCATAAGGCGGTATCAGATATAAAATTTGAGGAATTCAAACCCTCATGAGATGAGTGAAAGCTTCGAAACATCACTGACCGGGAATGCATTGACAGTCCAAAGACGGAAAATTACCGCAGAATCAATCAAATATCAGAAAATTTTTACGAGCAGATAATAACTAATCTTCCTTTTTCGAAATTTCATATTAAAATCGTTTCTTCTTTTCACCACTCGTGTGGCGGATATAAAAACAATTACCTGCGAAATCCCGAGGTATTCGTTGACATTTTCAGATAGATACACTAAATCCCCGTCGGACGACAGTATAACGAGAAAGCCTTCCAGAGCTTTCAGAAATAACGGATCGTATATTTTATTACTGGATGCTTTTGCCGGAACTGGAACGAATACAAAAGAATCATGATTAATTATTAAACACTAATAAAATTGGGAATGATGCATTTGCAAGGGGCGATATGCGTTTCTGCGTTGTTGTATCGTTCTGTGGTTTCAACTTCAGTGCGCTCGTGTGATTTTTATTTATTAATTGCATTTAAATATCGATAAATATTTGATTTACGAAAAGCAAACTTACTCAAGACTGAGATATCAAATTTATTTAGATTCGGTAGGAAACTTCTGCGCCCGAAAAGGAGGATCGTATTGATGTAACGATCGCCGGTATGAAGAGAGGAAAGCATTGCAATCGCCAACTGCCCATTTTGTCCATTTGCTTTTCAAACGTGCAAACAGTCGAGGCTTTCGGGAAGTGATGCCGTTCTCCGGCCCACGAGGTCGGGGGATGAAAGGGGGGGGAAACTTGAGTTGGGTTTCAAAACAAAACTTTGACAAGCACACAAACTCGACAATAGGCAAATGCAATTTGACCTCAAATGACCCACCGCTTAATAAATATTGCCAACCAAAGCCGATAAATTAAATACAGATCGAATCGGTTTGATTATTTTATTAGCCATTTTAAATTTTCTTTAATAATCCACAAACAACACACACACACACACACACTGCGACTGTGGTTCCCTAAGAATGATGAGAACTTTCGGACTGAGAGAATACGAAAATCCGAGGGGGGGTAAACCGAGAAACCTTTTGTATAAACGGTAACTGTATAAATAAAGTGTGTACTCACTTGTGGAAACCAAATTCTGTATTTTGAGATAGGATATGACCAGGCGCATAACGGACGCCTTGTCCAACTGTGTGATGACGGACTGCCTTAGGGGGAGGCCGTTGGCCAAATCGGAGAAAATTTCTGTTTCTCGACTGCGTCTACATCGGGCGGCATCTCGAGACTTTTCTTTTCTTTTTTCTGAATTCCTGAAAATATAAAACAGACAGTATTGTTATCAATTCCATCCAAACCTACTGAAATGAGACCGGAAGTAAAAGGCTACAAACGGTTTACTTAAATTTCCACCCCATCTCTTCGATATTTAGTAATTTTTTTTTAAATGAAAGAACATAAACGGTTCATAAAAATAAAGAATAATTAGCAGATCGTTAATTGATTTTCTGATATAACTCAATTGCCGGCAGTTTTTGCAAACTCGAAAAGAGCCTTTGAAGGATTGAGGTCAAAAGTAAAAAAAGGTGTGATAAGAAAAGTTGCTGACACATTTTTATCTTTCACGACGACAAATTTCCGCCGTACAAAAATTCTGTCATTAATTCTGCCAGTGACGTCATGAGTAAGTGTTATTTTGTCAATATTTCAAAGTGCAGGTGCCCCCCTTTTTTTTTTATTGAAGACAAAGCAATGGAAAATTTCGAAGGGTTCGAAAGGAAAATTAGGAATATATATTTTTTTTAAAGGAGCAAGAGAGCAAACGAATGTTTTGGTGGTCCTGCCAACCAAGTCGTTCCCCAATTTCACAATTACTTTAACAAAACCCAACTCTTACCATATTTGTGGCCTGTATGGAATTTACCAAACCGCAAGCCTATCTATATGAAACCGCACCGAAAATGTAACGAGATATAAAAGTATATCGGTGCAATAATACAAAATCCGACAGCTGCGATGAGATCAGCTGCACCGGCGTTGATGAAACGATTTTTCTGTATCATTCGAATATATTTCTTTTTTCGATCATCGGCAGAAGAGTGAGAATATCCCCCCACAGGAGGAGGATTTTGAGGGTTAGGAAATATTTCCATCATTCGTGACTCTCACTATTTTTAACTTTGTGCTTCTCCACCAACTTTGGAGCCAAATTTGTAATTCTTTTTGTGTTATTCGCTGCTCTCCAAATTACAAGGGGTGTTGTGTTTCGGAACCATTCACTGGTCAAAATCTAACCTTAATTCGGAAACATGAGTTATATATTTGGCCATCGATATTAATTCATCTGAGGAGAAAGACGCATATGCCGTGAATGATAATATCACAGAAAGCGTGGTGTTTGACAGGACCAGATCTAGTTCATCATAACCTAGTCCGCTATTCGGTGTAATAGTAGTTGAACGTGTTTTTCTTCCCCACGTGACCCGATATGGCCCAATCAGAAATCGGCCCTTGGTGAAATTCTTAAATGCGCAGTTTCCAACACTCTGATGGGTAGCATTTTTTTTTTCTTTTCCTTACTCTGTTTGTTTCACCTAAACTTTCTACTGCCGCATCGGGTCCATTTATGGGGATTCCCACACGGGCTCCGAACGAGTGATATTTGGGGCTCGTAATTTGGGTTAGGGCTTTGACGTCACACAAGCTTGAGGCAGCCCAAGTCTAGGGTGTTAGAAAAAGCCTTTGGTCTGTGAACGTCATCGGCACGAGATTTCACAAGAAATCATTGGGTCGCATGAAAAATTTCGCTTTGAGCCATGCCAACCTGTCCCCAAACGTCAATTGTTCTTTTTTGATAATTGTGACGACTTTAGTAAAGAATGAGGCTTCCTCGTTGCTAATCTAATTCCTGTAAGTAATTAATTTTTGAAAGTTTTATTTTTATGTGAAAATTCTTGGAAACACCGGGAGAAAATTACAGTGAATTTATCAGGAATTTGAACTTTTCCGACCGCACGTGTTATAATAAACTCATCAGAAATAGGAAAACTGATTACGAATTAAAGCAAAAAAAAAAAACTCCCAAAGCTAAGCTTGATATCCCTTTAAGTATTATGTCAGCCAATGAATCTTCCTAAAACTGCAAGGCTTTACGATTATCCAACTGATAGTGAGAGATTATCAGCAAAGCGCATTTGAAGGTACCAATTTGAGAGCTTTGCACAAAAGCTCTCCGACAGACTTTCGAAAACCAAGCGAAGACTCTACCGACTTTTTAATTACGAAAAAAATGACGCCGCGGACCAAAAATAAAAAGTAATGAAGTCTTTTTTTATTTATTTTATGACAGATATTTAGAATTTCTCTGTCTCCGACCACGGAGAACTTCAATGACAAAAAAAAAAATATTATTTACCAAAGCCGATTTCAGAAATTTGTGTTGAATTTATCAGTTTATGGTTCAACTGAAGTTAAAACAGTAAATGAATTAAAAATTTTTCCATTTACTTTTCATAAAGTTGATGCGGTTTTGTTTGTTCAATCTCGGCTCTTATTTCGATGGAATGCAGACGGCTGAAGAAATAAAATTCTTCGAGAACCCTATCAGAAATTTGTTAATGCATCTTACAATGGGCATGCCATTTCCTCAACCATTGTACTTACAAGGGAGTATGCAAAGAACGACCTCCTATTGTTAACACTGACGAGAAAAAGAGACAGTCGTAACTCCTTAATTTTATTTTAAAACAAAACGTAACCAATAAAAAATCAAAATGTTTAAAATAAAATATAATAACACATTTAAGGAAAATAATCAAGATAAATAAAAGAGATAACAGAATTGATCTCATGAAAACAAAGACAAAGTCCACAACATGAGAGTAATTATTAATTTTATTTTAATAAAGCTTTCCTCCATCCAATTATTATTTCTTCGGTATCATATTTCAATGTTGTATTATTAAGCAAACGAATTGGTGAAATGTTAAAGAGAATCTGAGAGGGATTCATTCACTGAAAACGCAGTTCGTCAATGGATTCCCGCTTACTATTTTACCGATCTGTAGTAAAATTTAATAAATATGCCAAGGCCAATTATAAATTGTTTGTAAATAATTTTTTTAATTGGAAGATATTTGCAGAAGTTCTAGTTCAACGGAAAATACTGTAAACTTCACGTGTCGGCCATTGACTGTTATTATAAATCTTATACTTTATGAGTATGTTCATTTCTCTTCTGAAAAATCCACTCAAATGATACAGCTGAGGTCATTTTTCAGTTTAAGTCTGACTGCAGAAAGTCAAGAAGCGATGCCTGGTGATGACGACGACCGAAGAAAACCAAAAAAAATAAGGTAGGGCAAAAAGAGAGTGCACTTAATGGCTAATTGGGCACTTGAAGTCTGGCAGGGTGAGATTCTAACCCCAAAGGCCTTTAAAAATTTTTTTTTTAAAGTGGTAAACTAAAAAACTGAATTCACAGAAGGTTTTTGACGAATCGAAAAATGTTGAAGGATTACAAAATTGACCTTGTCGATAGCTTAACTACATCGGGTCGAAACGAACGAAGAGATAAGACTTTAATTTTTCAATCACACAGGAGACCAATGAAAATCCTTGCAAACACATCCGAACCCATCTTGAAAGAGACAGAGTCGGTCCGGATCAAAAACTTCTATTCAGGTATTAAAACTTTCCCAAATCTCAAATACAAAGTTTTCAAACTGCTTACAAATATTCCCCATAATCTGACTCATAACTCGAGCATTACTTATTATTTTGGAGAAACCACTCATCCCATGGGATCTTTTGGGGGGATTTCTGGGAATCGAAAAATTAAGGGAGGTATAACAGGAAAGGCTTTAAATGTGGATCTGGATTAAATAACTTGGATTAAAAATTAAGGATTAACCCATTGAGTGGATTAACCCAACTACGAGATATCTCGTAGTGGGATTTTTGATACAGACATTTCAGCACAGGTACTTTATACAGGAATTTCAGTACAGAAATATTATACAGAAAGTTCAGCATAAGAATTTTATACATAAATTTCAGTACGGGAATTTAGTATAAATCATCTTATTATAAATAGTATGTATCATAGTATAAATCAGTACAGGAATTCGGTATAGAAATTTCAGTATAGGAATTTGATACAAACTGCCAGATACGAGATATCTCGTATACAGGTATTTGAGACAGAAATTTTAGGACAGAATTTTCAGCACAGGAATTTCATACAGGAATTTCAGAACAGGAATTTTATACAGAAATTTCAGCACAGGAATTTCAGAACAGGAATTTCATACAGGAATTTCAGAACAGGAATTTTATACAGGAATTTTAGTACAGAAATATTATACAGAAAGTTCAGCATAAGAATTTTATACGTAAATTTCAGTACAGGAATTTTATACATACATTTCAGTATAGGAATTTGACACAAACTGCCATCTACGAGATATCTCGTAGCGGAATTTTTTATACAGGTATTTGATACAGAGATTTCTGCACAGGAATTTAATACAGAAATTTCGGTACAGGAATTTCAGAACGGGAATTTTAGCACAGAATTTTCAGCACAGGAATTTCATACAGAAATTGTGTGGCACCAGCTAAGAGACATCTCGTAGTGTTTTTTTTTAAATAAAAATTGCAGTAAGTATCATTACAATATTGTATGAGTAACTTAATATAATTACATTTTGTATTTTTCAAAATAAAACCTTGGCACCCATGGCAACACACTCTGGCACTCAATGGGTTAAAGAAAACTGGAAATTTTAGGGCATTATTCGGGTAAAATAAAACGGAAAAATGAAATTCAGCCAACCCTAACGGAAGAAAAGAGAAGAATATAATTGCAATTTATTCTTGTCTCAACCACATTCAAAAATAGAATTTTTTAACGCCTGGGAAAAGGGCAGGAAATCTAGTAAATAAAAGAAAATAAATATCATGGTAAAAGAAGGGGGGGGGGAAAAGAAACAAATAATTTATTAGGTTCGACCATATGGGTTCGGAGAAATTCAGGTGAGCACACAACGCAACATCATTAGGTTAATGGCGAGACATTTTGTTTGTTTACAACTACTCGTGAATTTTCTTAATGACCGTATTTACTTTATTATAATGATGTTTTTCTCTTTTAAAAACTGGTCCGCGCAAGTTCACAACCTCTCGCCATTCTTACACGGGGGCCTGTCTTTTTATTGTTCCGGGAATAATATCGACACTGGATTCCTAGAGTTGTTATATCAACAAACTTTTTCCAATTCCCATACGGTCCTTTTCAGCTGTTTCGAATTCATCCTTTTTATTTCTTTATCTGTCTTCGTTTCCACACGAATCCTTCGACTTTCTTCTAATTAGCGCAATTAGTTGTTTTCATTCAAACAGTCTCTCTTTCTCTTTTGATTCACTTGAATTGTCTTTACTAATATGATTTCCTTGTTTGTTTGAAACATTGACAGTCTGCTCGAGCTAATGCCGGCCTTTTGTTACCGCACTCAGACAGAAATTAAAATACAGAATAATCTCCTCACATAAGCTCAACGTAGGCGTCGCTCGATATCATTTTAATGGTTAATTTCCCTATTTAGTGCTTATCAAACAGGATGATATGTCAGCCTTAATTTTATATTGTTAATTCAAGAACACTGTTTTCTACTGCTAATCAAGAGAGCTTTTCATATATTTTTATTAAGGTTTAAAAATGATATTCCTTTTCTCATAACTGATAATGTATAGATTAGGTTTTCAAACTCAAAGTCCCAATGAGAAGACAAAGTTAAAAATTTTTCCCATTTCCGCTTTTCAAAAACCGCGCAGATTAATCTTCTGTTTCTTATAATCGATGAAGTGAAGTTTTAATTTCATTCTTAAAAAGTGTTAAATGACTTACGAGTCCTGAAAGGATCCGACATCGCAATATCCGCTCTGGAAATGATAATCATAGTTGCAGTTCCAAAACCAAGACTGTTGCGGATATTCACTGACTTGATTCATTTTTCACCGTAACAACAATAATGATAATGAAAAGAAAAAAACTATCCCCGATGGAAAAAAGCGTCCTCCACCTTCGACGCAGCGTTTTTCGGCCAAAAAGAGGCTACGACCTCGACCGCGGCCCGCCCGGTACTACAAGCCACAAGTCGAAGCAACCACTGACCCATCACAGCTCTCTGCCATGGTGACAATCTATCTTATCATCAGTATTCATTGTATCAACCATCCGAGTACTTTTCTTATTGATTGAGATAAAAAAAGCCAGGTTGTTGAATAATCCTTACACACGCCGCGAGGATTTACACATTTGAAGGTTACTCCCGGAAAAGTGACAACCTTAATTTTTCACATGAGACTAATTCGCTTTCCCCTAATACATTAAATAACAAGATTAATTGAGAAAAAAACCCTCATTTTTAATTAACATAAAATTCCAACGTAGCTAAATCGGGTCAATTTACAAAATATTACCCTTAAGAGATCGCTGATAAATGACGGAGACTACAATATAACATCTAATAATAAAATTTTATATCTAATGATAAAAATGCTTATGGGTCTAGATTGAGGCCGAATTTCACAAACTGTCACTCGGTACATATTTTTATTTTCAATATAAAAGTGGTCGCTCTTGAAATTTTTGAGGAAAAATATCAGATTTATTTTTTCACCTTCGGCTCGCGTTATTGAAAACGTGATTTTTCTTTTTTCATTATAATCTGAGCCGAAATATCAGTTTTTAATGAATTTCGTCCCGATGTGTCAGCAGTGTGACGGTGCACGACCTTTTCAAGCTCCAAGATGAATATTTTTCGGAGGATTTTGCTTATTTCGGCTCGTTAATAATTATCGCCGTTAATTAATCCCTGGAAAGTCCTACCGAAACATTCATTTTCATAAATGAAACAGCCTTTTTTTACAACTCGACTATGTTAATTTTCAGACTTTGTGCTGTCGCGTGTGTCCGACACGAGCCAAAATTTCCGTTCGATGCATTCTGGGGAAACTGTAATTTAACTCTGACTTCTTCTTCACCATTTTAAAATAAATGAGAAGAGAGTTACTAAAGTCTGAATATCGGAAAGGTTTTTACAGAAGAGAAACTCAGCGGTTGACATTGAAATATGTCAGTGTGAGACATAATAAATATACCTAATCAAATAATAACAATTTCCCATTCGCTGATAGCAGACCTGAATCCATTGACTCTGACGGGAGCCGCCATTTTTTTTCTTGAAAACCTGTTGTTACATAATTTCGGGGCTTTTATAAAATATTTGGCGCCAAAATTCTTTCCGGGAAAATTTACCCGAGTTCCCTTTTTACGAAATTACATTTTATTGTGATTATTTTTCACTTTCCCTATTTTTCCTTTATTTTCGGACGCGTTTTTCATGCGGATAACTTTCTCAGATTCAATCATAAGCAAAATTTATGTATAAAAAAGCTGTTGGAAAAGACAATAATCAAACCGGAAGTCAAGCAAAGAATCCGAAAAGTTAAGTTCTGAAAAATTATGGTTAAAAAATTGCATAAACGAAAGCGATTTTGTTTTAAATTCAAAATGAAATCAATTTCAGCATTAAAATAATTTATAGAAATAAATAATTCTCAGTTGAACTGCTTTTTAGAGAAATCACAGGACTCCTCCTGCTTTTCACCGAGCTTTTAAATGAACATAATAGTTCATTGTAATTGCTTTAACAATTTGCGCTATACAAATAGTGAATGTTCATATCAAATTATTTGGTGTATCAGTTTTTTATACAGTAACACAATCTCATATTACAATAATTCTTTACTGAATGCAGTCATACGTGTATTTAATTAACCTCCACACACGAAATTTCTAAGCTGAACACAAAAATTTCAGAATTAGGCGTCGTTTCTCTCTCCGGAGAGTGTTAGACGAATACCGGATATGCCCTCTTTCATGATACGTTATAATTAAACGATTAAAAACGAGTCCGTTGACTCTTGTTTTATTTTTTTCTTTTGTCGTTGACAGGGGGAGGGAGGGGAGGGGAGGGCGGAGGGGGGGAAACAAAATTTTGGCCTGAGATCAGAATTAAAATCATGTTTTGCGCGCTTACGTGCGGGACTACTCGCAAATTTCGAGAAATTATCTCCGTTCCCGGAACCGGCAGCTTTTTCTCGTTAATTACACCCGCCGGATTCGCACAATCAAATTGCACGGGTCTCAAAAATGAAAATTGGCGAATTTTGCTTCCGATATCAGCCGCTGGCTAGAAACCAGTTTCCTATCTGGAAGTGAACTCGTTCGTTTTTTTTTTTATTCTTCCATTTTTTTTCTCCCCAGAATGAGGTCGGAGTGGCACTGCGTGGGCCCACATAAAACTGGTTTATAGTTCACGTTTGCTGCAAACTTGAAAAACAGTTTGTGAAATTAAACTTGCGTTATTGTTAATCCAAATGAAGGAGGAATGTGAACATTGGCATAGAATGAAGAGTTTCATCGGGAGGGAAATCCTTGTGGGAGTTTTCCCGGAACAAAATGCCTGAACTAAGGCGAAAAATACTTTGCTTATTTACATAATTTCTGTGCTGAATCGCTCCTCGATCACATTTTCTTGTTTGAATTTTAAAAATTACGCCTTCTGTTCTCATTTCACTCTTTCGCATTTCCATCCTTTTTTCTTTTGGTATTTCTTCCGTGAAAACCATTCGGCGAAACATCAGACCATTTCTATTTTAAAGCAGACAAAGGTCAGTTTATGGTGTTAACACCCGCACGGCGATTTCATTTGTCTATTATCTCCTGGCTTGAGGCAAGGAGAGAATTCTTGTTGAAATGAGTCGGGCTAAAAACGAACCAGAGAACCGTTTTAACAGCCTAATTCGGGGGAAAACCAAAAAAACAAAAAAGAAACTTCCTGATGCGTCACAAACAAACAATTAATTTTCAGCCAATAGTTAAAGGTTTTTGAACGAAAACGAAAGAATTTCTTTTATGAAAGAAAAATTCCTCATTCAAGGAATGCGGTTTTCCATTGGGAAACACTTTTCTCAATTTAAACGACTATGCCGAATGAATGCAAACCAAAAAACTCGGAAAACCCCACAACGCTTTTCATCGGAAGAGACAAAAATGGTATTCGTTTGTCTTACGGGACCATTTATTAATCCGCTCAGTGAGAAAAAGTATAATAAAACGACAACGCTCTCGTGTCGGGAAATCAAAATCAGCTATCCCTCCCCTTTGGCTTTGCTAAATTATGCCAACTTTATGACCCACGGCGACAAGATATCAATTATAATTATTATAATAATATTCTTTTGCAATTTTCGTGCGATAAATATTCATGCAATTTGATTTCTTTTAACCCTGCTCCGTGGAACACATATTAACCAGGAGGGATTCTTGGAAAACTCTTAGGAAAATTGTTGCCCTTTGTCAGATTGAGTGAATGACCAAAACGCCCTGCGATGGACTTGCACAACCAAAGGAACATAACATTTATTTAGAAACCCCTGTTTTTATTACAGAGAATGCCAGTGAATTTCGTTTTCCTTATGGAAACACCTTTAAAATATTGTAAAACACATTTTACTACTTTCTCAATAGGTGGTACTGTTTTTTAGCAGTCACCAATAAAAGACGAATTAATATATAAATTTTTCAAGCAATCACAGATCAATCACACTGTCTTCGTCGAATTCTCAACAAGGAAAATGTGAAAAGCCTTGGGCGGATTCTCAGAATGGTCAAGAAAACCTCACACGGAGAATAATAATAAGAGAGCGAATTTCGAATGTGCTTCTTTCTTGAAACGTTTTAATGATTCAATCGCTGACGTGGGTTTTCCAAAAGCCACTTCCTTCCAAGCCCCGGTTATATGGCAGACGATCGGACAATGGGGCAAAATTATGCAGGTCGGGCACCGGAGAGGGAAACGTGACTGTCGTTCAGCATTGGGCGGCATGACGATCGACTGCCTAATGATGATGAGAATGGAGACATATTTTTCTGGTGTTATCACCCGAAGGGAATCGTTTGGGACTGCCACAGAGAGAGAGGGACTCCGAAGAAAAGTGGGGGGGAGTCACGAGGGCCGCGTGTGCAGCCGTTCAGAGGACCCCCACATCGTTGTAAGCGATGGGAGCGTCCGAAGACGGCCCATAAAAATACGATTTGGCGAGGAGGAAAATTCACAGAAGACCTGCTCACGTGAAGGCCATTAAAATTTATTCATTAACCGAAAATTAATTAAAAAATGAACAGGGGAGTTTATCAGTCGCGCCTTCCGAGATACGGGGGGTCGTCTACCTTTTGTGATGTTTGGGTTTACCTCGGGAGAGAGAAGTCTCGCCTGATAATCGACGTTTTTTTTTTTTTACAAATTTTTCGTCGAGGACTTTCGACGGATTTTTTGGCTGACATTTAGCAGTTTTTTACGAAAGTATGTCAGCAGTTTTAAAAGAATGTTTTTCACCTTCTGACTCAGAGTCTCTTGAGACCATTAATTTTCGGTAATTTTTCCGCCCGTTGGACACAACATTCTTTTTTTTATGAAATGGATTCCCAATTTAAATTCAATTTAATTGGCAGACAAAACGGCAGCAACATATTTCTGAAAGTATAATGCGAGCCCAATTTTTTTTTTTAAAAAGTCAAAGGCTGATTCTTACATCTTAATTACAATAATGAGACCTTCATAGTAGTTTTATTAACCGGAGTAAACTTCCTTTGTAGTCCGGCAACAGATCAATTTAATGAATCAATTCTCAAAGTAATTAAGTATTCCTTTTTTAGAAGCGCGCTAAATTTTTCATTCTCAGAAAATAACGTCTTCACGAGAATTATAATAAACTATTGAGCCTCACGTGTACTATTATTACCTCATACATCCACAACTGGCATGTGAGAAGGCCTCAGTTCTGGTAAGCGACTTACGACTATGCAAATACAATCTCAACACACCCTTCAATAATAGATTATTACTGTATGTTTTAGCAAATTAATGAATTTTTCATATTTAATGGCGTTATTTCCTCTTGCCAGTGTTCACTATTTGGCAAACAACCACAGCTGAATTGGTGTGCTTCGGCAACCAAAAGCCTCTCCGAACAGTTTCAGCAATGACAAAACAAATTGCAGAAACGAATTCGTAGGGCAGTAATTTATATTAATCCAAACGAGTTATTTCGCTTTGTTTACAAAAGTGTCCTAATTATTTCCACAAATTGGTAGACAACTTTCCACTTAGGGCAATTTTAATCGTCTCAACTTTTTAAGTATTGTAAAATGGTAACGTTCTCTTCTGGAATATAAAAATAGATGAATTATTTTTGGTAACTCCCGAAGGCAATGGATCCATAATGATACAAAAACACCTATGAAAATTTGACCACTCTCATTTTCACCTTGACCCCTTTGAATTCGGTCAACTGCAATTGTGAGGTTGAGGGGAAAAAATTAGGGATGAAACAGGAAAACTTTACAGGTTTTTCATTTAATATTCCACAAACTATTAATAATTCCATTAGATTGTTAATGGTTTGATTGGGAAAATCCATTATTGCGGGAAAATTGTTCTTGGCATACCACCGCTGGGTGTGCCTTCGAATCCTTATAAATATCATCTTCTCTATAATTAGACAGTCCTTCTTTAATTGACAGAAGAAAAATACACACAAAACTGCCATTTATGTAATTTTTCCCCCTCTTTTCACATAAATAATTTATATTCTTAAGATATTATGCAACACGGTTCAGTGATTACAAACAAATACATAATTATAACTCTCATAAAATTTCTCAGCAGTAAAAGCTCTCGTTCTGTTTATAACTGATTAGTGGCAGCATTTTGATACCAGATAAGCTAATTCTTACGTTTGCATTTTATTTCATTTTTGCGACCGCAATGGATTTCACTGTACTCAATGCACTTCAAATGGCCCCACTGATTCTGTTTATGTAAGTATTTCAAGGATGGAAGCAAATTAAAACTTTGTAGACGGCAAAAAAGGCTCGTTAAAAGAATATTTTATGGAGACCATTTCGAAATTATATCATTATTCATGACTTAATTTAACAGAACGATTAAACTGAAAAAAAAATACGGTTCAATGAATACAAAAGTGGAGAAATATATTTTTTTATTATATTTCCATCTGAGCTTTGTGATGTAACAAAAAAAAAATCTTAAAACGTCCGACGTTTTCAAAGTTAATTAAATTATGTCTCTGTTAAAGCTCTCCCTTCATCCCGAATGTATTTTTGACTCCTGACGGAACTCCCAAGATAGTTATCCCGCAGTCCTTACGATTTAGGTGAGAATTAGCACAAATTATGCAAAATGCCTTGAACTTGAACGTAATAAGCGATTTGCGGGCATTTCTGCATTTTATTTCAATCCGCGGCTGGTTTTTTTGCGTGGAATGGCGCAAATTAAACAGAATTAGAGGGACGAAATTCCTCGAACTGTGGAAGACGATGTCAAAGGTGAAGGATGCGAATCAACACGGGTTTGCAATGGCAAAGAACAATTAGCGCAATACAGGCGAATTATGGCCCGGCTTTGAATCTCTGTTGACTCTTCACAATTTTTTTGTCAGTACTTTTATACATTTGGAAAAACTAAAAGAACATAAATACACACCCAAAGGAATCTGATTGTCTATAAAATTAACAAAATAAACTTTTACAAGAAGGAGTTAATACGATAATCTAAAATGAGTAATTTGAATGCAGCTTTTATATTATGATAATAAAAAATGTGATTATTATGAATTTGTGAATTAAAACTTGTTCTTCCAAAAATAAAGAAATTTAGAGCAAAGAATGCAGAAGGGATAAAAATTTAAATGTATAATTCAGCAGTTTAACATAAAGTGTACAGTAAATTTGATTCATAAAAATAGTCTGCAAGCAAGGAAGAGAGATGTATGACCTCATACACCTCCTTTGTGCCTAATTACAGTGAAAATAGTTGTAAATGTGAAAGGCTGAGAATAATGATTTGCAGATATAATGACTTTGCAGGTTCAAAGTCGGAAGGCAATTGATAACAGTGAAAATGCCTTTCAAGCGCTAATATTTATACCAGACCTTTGGAAAATCATAATATTCCAACAGAAATTATTTTTTTTAATGATGATAAAGTACTGATTCATAAAAAAAAAGTTTGGGGGAAAACTTTTTATACGATTTAGTATTACTGAAACTTATCAAATATTAACGAGCAAAAATTAATATTTTGCATTTTAATGCAAAAAAGTTAAACTACCACTTCAATATTATATAAATTACCAGCCCATGAAATTTTTTATAAATAAAAAAAATCACACTTGAATTAATAAATTGATAATACCTTAAATAATTAAAAAAACTTTCCACAAAATTATTACGAACTTGATTTCAACACAAAGGTACAAAACCAAAACTAATTTTTCACAAAATTATGAAAACAAATCAGAGAAATACAAAAAATTACTGACATAACTCTTGGAAAAAGTATTTACACAGTAAAAATACATTTCATCATTCAAATATTCATTAAATAAAAAACCTAACCTTTCATTGCAATCTTTCTTATTGAAAAATAAATTATTTGGCTTCAAATAAAAATCATTCATGTGAAATTAAAACTGAAAGTATGGTTTCCTTAAGCAATTACATAATTAAACCTGTCATAGTACTCTCTGATTCCGAGAAATAATTTCACATCGAATATTTCAGCAGCGGATCTGAAAAATAACTGTGGAGAAGCTTGTTTACTGAAAGGATGGATTAAAAAAAAAATGCTTTCTCTTTGGAAACAAAATCAAGGTCATTGTACTTAACCTTAAGTTCTTCATCCAGTGCATATTGGATATAATATTTTCTTTTTAATCACCAGACTTTACGCCGCAGGACAAACCCAAAATAGAAAATATTCATGATGTTCCGACCGAATTCCAAATGAAACCTAATCTACAGTAATTACAATGTTTACCATTGATAACGTTGATATGGTGGCTCTAATGACACTACAGAGCCATCATTAATAAGTTTTTAAACGCTGCACTTTTAATTTCAATTCAATTTTACGTTATAAACAAGGAACTATAACCGTTTCTCAGAGAAAAACTATCATTGAATGACCTATATCACAAGACGTGAATTATAAATGGCGGATATGATAAAAACAATTCGAAACTCACCGTCGTTTCTCCTTTGATGGTTTTGCAGACTTATCCATTGTCTGTGTAAAACAATACTTAAAATAAACACTATAGATTAGAAGAAAGGCATAAAATCTTAGACCCTGCTAAGGAACGTATGAATTTCTCCTAAACTAAATTTGTTTCTCGTATGCAGTACTTCTACACTTTCACACAATTCAATTTCAAAACAACTGAACAACTACTTCCGTTCCAGCGGCTGACGTCAATCAGCGTCAACTATATTTTCACAGATCGGAGATTCCTCCGCTAGAGACCGCCACTGGGCAGTATTTGGCGCCATCTTTGAATTCCGTTGCTCTTTACTGGTTTTTTTCTGTTTCAAATACCAACGGAAAACAGTGCTTTCATTTTCCTTCCTTCAAAAAATTGAAAACCAGTTTTAGGTTATTTTTATAATAACAGACTTTCAAATAAAATCGTTTTGTTTTAAATTTATACAAATGTGGAATAATAATTGGTGATAAATTAGTTTGTAAGGGACCATTCTTTGGAAATTTATTTTAGAAATCTCATGGTTTCTTCTTACCTTCATGATTTCTCCTAGAAATTTACAACGAAGGCAAGTCACTAATGTATTTAAGCTGCCATCTATTGTGGAAGATAACCATTATTAATGACTGTTTTTGAAACAACCATTAATTTCCAAATGCATCCATGTTAATTGTGCAGTAAAGTAAGTAACTATGAATATATAAATTACAATTTCAGTCTCTTGAATACTTGAAATTTTCCAAATAAAAGGCTCACAAAAGGTGTAAAGTTCATTTCTCTGAGAGAAAATTACAGCTAATGTTTAAGTAAAACTAGATCTTTATGAACTGCAGGGGTTTATTTAACGATTTCATTTAAACTTTTAAATTACTTATAAAAACATTTATTTCTGAATCAGACTCTTCAAATCTATTACATTGTTGCCCCCTAATGGCATGACTCAAAAATCAAAACTTAACAAAATTCATAACAAATCAAAATCACTACTTTGAATGGTAAAGGAGTGGGGTGTTTTGTCAGTACCATAACTATTTTTCTCTGGTACTTTTTGATATTTAAGAATTGATTTTTAAAGCTCCAGAGGGAGAAGGGGCCTTTTTTGGTTCAGAATGAGCTTTGGGATTCTTTTCTGGCAAATTCTCAGCTACATTTGGACTACTACTTGTTTTTTCTGGTTGTGGCAACTTGTCCTTTACTGTTGTATCACTAATTAGAGCTTTTTCTTTCTCAGTCAATTCAAAATCTAAGCCTTTTTCATCAAGGTCATCATCATCATCATCTACATTGTCATATTTATTATAAACCTGTGGATACTCAGCCATACACAAATGCATTTCCTTAAATGCATTGAAGCAGTCGCTGCCTTTCGGATCAGCTTCACTTTTGTGAAAACATGAAAATGCTTCTCTGAACTCTACACCACAAGGACCTGTTGCCATGCCTCCCAGGCAGGGACAGTTCCAATTGATTTCTCCATTTGGCAGTATCAATCCAGCCTGTCTCTCTGGTTCAGGAAGTGTAACTTTGCTGGGCTCTTTGTGATCATCTGCTGTGGCAAATATGATCAAGTCTTTACCTTCTTGCCTATACGTTGACATTTACTCAAAATTTATAAGTCTGGCTGTTTGCTTGAAGAGACAATAAACAGGGTGAGGCTTTTGTTACATGAAATGAACCAAGTATTTCATTGAATCCCCTGAAAAAACTCAAAGCTGCTCTGAGTTTGATGTAAAAATTTGAAAAGCACCGTAGAATGAATCTCCCTTCCTCTTTGGTATACTTCAGAATATCTATTTGGTTTGCTGCCCCAGCCTGAAATAAAAATATATATCAGATCAGTTGTAAATGCAAACATAACACACTATAAAATTTTATCTTCAACAGATAAAATGCATTAAAGCCAAGAGTCAAGAAAGGTTTAACTCAATCTAATGATAATCCTACTACACAAAATAGCATCAACTGGACTCTAAAAATGGTATTATTTGTATATACCATCAGAAGTCATTACACCTTATTCAGATTTAACATTGCTTTAAAGTCAAACCTTACCTCACCAAACAAATCTTTGACGCTTTGTATGATAATTTGTTTCAGCTTATAAACATCAACTTGAACTTTTTCCTTTGAATCAATAATCCTAGAAAATTAAATTTCTTTGATATTATTTCATACAATGAAGAGTAAACCACAAACATAATTTCGGATGATGAGAAATCTTAAAATAAAAATAAATATCTCGATTTATTGAATACATGCACCTAAATTTAATTATATTCTTTAATAATTTTATGTTTTCCTATCAATATTTTCTTTACTAATTTTGGTTTTCCAAAACCAAATCAATGAATAGTAATTTTCTGAATTCAAAACCGGCATTGAAAACATGAAAATTAACAAAAATCATAAGTCATTCCAAACAAAGTTAACCAAAAATATAAAATAAATGTTTTTAACTTACAAAAGCACATCTATATAATAATAGGAAGTCATAATAATATAAAAACACAAACATTTCGTATCAATAGTAATTAAATTTTGCCCTAACCTTAAATTCAGATATCACGATGTTCCCACTCGGAATATTCAGTCGGATGTCTACTTTCGTTTTGTTGCCAATGGAAATATTCAATGGAGTATTTTAATTCTTATAATAACCGCTAGAGGGCATTTCAGTTTACACAAAATTCAAAATGTTTCCTTACTTTCCATCATTGAATGAATAGTTTTCATTTAAAATTCAAAAAGAACTTGCTCAGAAGTAATTAGTTTCATCTGTAAAAATATTAAATTATCCTAACCTAGTTTAAAAAGATGTATACATAACTTTGAAAATAACGTGGTTTCAGAATAAAGGAATATCCTTAAACGGAAATCACAAATTCTTTTTTTTTAATTTGAACTTAAAATAATTTTAGTTGAGAATCATTAACTTTGAAACCATGATATATAAAAAAAAATTAGTGCCGAATTGCATTATGTAATAAAGTTTTAAATTGCGTTTTGAAATTTCGTTTTCCATTTCTAATGCCACTGCGAGCTCATATTCTGATTTTATAGTTTCCACTGATATCGCCTCAATGCATTGCCATTAAAAACCAACTATTAAAAAATTTAAGTGTCTTACCAACACGCTTTCGAACTGAACATGCATTTATGGTGTATGAAACCTTCAGCTTCAATGATTTATAGAGATTTTCAATTTGGCGGATGATTGAAAATGGCGGCTTATTAACGCCGCCATTTCTGTTTTAAAATCAACCGAAATTAGCAAAAAATTTCAGGGGAAATAAAATCGGTTAGAATTTTTTGAAAGTAATTACACGTCAAAGTTGATATTTAATGCCATGTGTAATGAGTAAAAATAATAATTATGCCATTATTTATTCCCTTTTGAATCGTTTTAACAATGGTAGGATCTCAGTAATTTTAGATACAGACAGTGCTTCAATGCTTTTGGATGTATATTAAGCCATAATTACAAACGACTTTCTAAAAATTTTGCACTTGGTCATCCTATAATTAAAACCGAATTAAAAAATAATGGCACATTTATTATTTATTTTTGGTGAAAACAAACGGTGTAACGGAATAAGAATTTATATTTTCGTACAGAACAACTGTATCGAAGTTAACTCGAAAGGAAAATTGATTATTGAATTTTCTTTGAATTTGTTTTCACTCAGTTTTTTCTTGTTGTTTTTTTTTTTTGTTAATTCAATTTATAAGTTGTAAGAGAGAAAGAGATTTTTTTCTAGTCGTTAAACAATGGATGGCATTAATCACATTTAAAATTTATATTGTCGGAGGGAGACTTTCCCATTTTCTGAACCCCCTTTTTCCTTTGTATTCCTTTTGCATTTTCATTTATTCTAAACTTTGAAAGCCCGTTATTTTCGCCATTCATACAAAATCTAGTTCCATTGTGTGGATTTTAGATTTTTTCGGGTGTGTATTGAATTCATGTGGGTTTCCGAGAAAACTTTCCACTTTTGAGTTCCTTCTAAAGAATTATTTTTTTTTTTAATTGAATCGATCGCCTGAATTTACCAAAAGACCCCATTTTCGTCTGAGTCTCGACCAAAAAACCAATAAATTCATCATTGGGTCGTTTGTGATTTCTTCTGCTTCTCTCAGTCTATTAATACTTTCGCTAACAATCCAAATGTTAGCCTGATACCCTCTGAATAAAATTCTCAATATTCTTAATCCGTTCTGAATCAGTAATCCGGAACGTAAATCGACGGATTCATCTTTCAATGAGAAACGTACAAAAAAAAAATGATTACAACGCTTTGACAATCCATCACAAATGTGACGTATTAACGTCATTTCCTGAGGGTTAAGAAGAAAAACTCCTTTCTCGATTTACACACGAGAACCTTAGCTACTCATGTCGGAACCATATTCATTCCACTCAACTTATTTCCGGTCTGATTGTTACAGAGCTCTGTAAAACTGTCGTGGCAGCCATGAAAAAAAAATCACTCAGCTATAAACTCTTATTTGTTTATTCTATGGATTTTATTCGAGGAATGAATTCAGGTTCGACAAAAGAACAAACGAACAATGCGAACAATGGAGACAATAAGTTCTGCATAGGAGGAAAGTGATGGAGGCTTAAAACAAGTGGACTCAACGGGGGTAGTTTCTACCCCCGGCTGTCCCGAGAAATCCACACTTCCGTTTCCGTCGAGCTCTCATTCACATCCCGAACACTTTTTCGGTAAGAAAATTCAATTTTACAGTTAATTAGCCGTGAAATGATAAAAGTCCTTCAAGATAGTACGTTGATGACTGTACGGAGTGTTGCCTGGAAACGGGAATGATGAGGGTTAGAAAATGGGTCTACCACCTCGCGTCACCTTATCAATCTTCTATTCATGAGATCTTTATTAATTGCTTCAGCCTTGAGGAATTATTTAATACGTTATTTTGTCAATTTTCGTTTATTTTCTCGGGAAAACACGAGCTGTAATTTTTCTCCGGGGGAGGGATCAATGAAGGAGTTTCATAATTTCCCCTTTTTATTAGCCTTTTTATTATTTAATTATTTCCTAAAGCCATTTCATTGGACTCTTTGTGTTCTTTCGATGAAAACTTTGGAGATTTCAATTTTAGATTTTCCTTTACTTTGTTTTCATTCGGCTTTCCACCGTTATTATGGCGTCTGTTCTCAAGGTAATAATGTAATTTTTCAAATGAATTAAAAATTTACAATTTTCTGAGGTGATTCCGTGTTAATGGGCGGATATAAATCCTATTTTTGCATTTATCGCTCCCATTTTTAACCTTTCAGATTTTCTGACACAATTTTAGAAGCGTTATATAAAAAATTATTACTTTTCGCACCCGTAAGAGTTACTTACAAAGTGAAATTTCGTTAAAATGCTTTACTAAAGTCCTCACATTTATATTAATTTCGATATTTAATATTCAGACATGTAACGGTTTCGGTATTTTAAAAATATAACACACTTTTATTTTATCGTGGCTTTAGTATTTTAAAAGTTCTAAGTTTTATTTTATTCTATTCTCTTTATCTATTCTTCATATATTTTTTTCTCCTCCCTTTTTTAATATTACAAAATAAAAAATAAAAATACATAAACAAACAAAGGCTGTTAATAAAATAAAATACAATAAAAATGTGATTACAGTGTATTCAAGTGTTAAAAAAAAATATTCTGAATAGTAGTGCGATTCTAAAATATTTAAAAGTGTAGTAGTGTAAAAGTATTTGTGATTGTTATATTTGCTGTATCTTTGGAGTTTGCGGGTAAAGAAAGAAATATATAAAGAATGTAAATAATATAGAATATATAAAGAATAAAATAAAATGAATTAATTTTTAAAGAATATATTATAGTTAGCACGTTTCATTGTAACATTGTTGATATGTTATTGTTGTATAAATATAAAGAATACAATAATAAAAACATAAGAAGTAACAAATATAAGAATAAATATAAAGTAAAAAATTATACAATATAATACGACAAATGTAAATGTAAGGATCAAGACAAAAAGAAATTTAAGGATAACAATAATAAAACATAAGAAATAACAAATATATGAATAATATACGAATAGAAATGTTTATAATAGTAACATATAATAGAAATGTTTCAACATGTTTCAAAAGTATTGGAACTATCGTGGTCCACAGTTGGCCTAAAACGATAGAAAAAAAAATATAGGAGTAAATATAAAGAATAAAAATAAATATAATATAATAAATATAAATATAAGAATACGACAAAAAAGAAATATTAGAATAACAATAAGTAAAATATAAAGAAAGACTTAGTATTATTTAATAGTTTAAGGGTTAAATGGGAGAGGAAAATAATAAAAATATTATATATTTACTAATAAATAATGATATCATCTCTTAAAAAAAAGAATTTTACTTATAATGAATCAATTAATGAAAAATAAATTTGCCAGTTTTCGAAACTTACAAATACGATATAATTACCGTCAAAGGGTTAAAACTCCCCTAGAGGGACCTTAAATAAATTTCGAACCCTGGGAAAATAGTCCTGTAGGACTTTTCAATTTTTTCCCTTAACTCCTTTATTATTTAAAGTTTACTTTCTATATAAATTGAGTCTCACTAATTGAATGAGGCGTTCGAGAGAGTCGGCATTTCCTTTCATAAATTTATTCTTCATTTGCTCTTTTTCTGGAAACGGCTCGTTCCTCTTTTCCTCGACATTAACCCCACCATCGACACATGACCGAACCCATATGTACGAGTCACCCCTCCCTTTCCTACGAAATGACAAAAATCGCTGCATCAGTTCCATCCCGTTAATCCAATATCATCATCCCAGTTTAGAATGACGCCTGAACCGGACACGGATGATGAGGAAAGGACTCACGGGAAGGGCACATCCTTTCATACTCTCCCTGATTCATTCACCGAATTACTTTTCAAAATGAACAACATCCTCCGCTATTGATTAATAAAATGCCCCTCTCTTTCTCGGCTGCACCACATTTTCCCTGCATTATCTCCCTATCTTCTCCTTTCTGTGGCAGAACATGCTCAAGCGTGACTTTCCCCGGCACGTGTTATCCAGTGAATAATTTCTGGATAACCACGTGTGAAAACTTGATAAACTAATACTTAAGCAACGCGTTACTCAGCTATCATCGAATCCAATCAGCTAAAAAGCCAATTCGAGTCTGGCATAAAAAAAAATTATGCGAGCGAATTCAACCGCTCTATTTTATCTATCTTTCCATTTCAGCTGACTTTATGGTTTTCCAAGAGATGGTTACCACCTTTTCTGATTCTTCCGCGTCTACCGGAAAGGAGTATTCGTCTCGGAGATCGAAAGGTAAACAAAAGTTTGATTCTCCTTTGCTGACCTTCAATTGACAGTGATTAATTTTCAACTAATGAATGCAGGAAAATTTAATAAACGTCTTTCAAGTGATGAATGCTCACTATTAAAACCATATGCTTTCTGTTAATAACAGTTTTTTGGCAAACGTTTTAAGATTACCGCATCTATCTGGAAATCAGCAGCTGACGGATCTCAGCAGTGAAATGTCAAACGGGCACCGCAACACTGCGAAGCACAATAACCACAATACAATTGTGAAGGTTTCCCTTTGTTGGCCATTCTAATTCTTACATGTGCGCCGCTTTTTGTTTGTCTTCTATTTCCATCTTCATTATTCATTCTATTCAGATTTCACGGAGCTTTTCTCTCTTTTTTTATTTTTGGAGTTTTGCCTCGACTTTTGCTCCTTCCCCCGGAAAACCCTGCTAATTGTTGCACGCTCTCCCGAACCTGAACATTAGCGAGTTGATGAATTATGATAAGCGAAAAAAAGAGCGGCCATTATCTGAACCTTGAGCTTTTTTTATTCCTTGAGCAAAAACATTTAATGGCGGGCGACATTAAAAGGGAAAATTTCACGAGGAAAATCCTCATCGGGAAAACTTTTCCTATTTTTTTTTTCCTCGCGGCAGTAAATAGCCCACTTAGATTCACAAAATAAAATGCAGTCTCGCCTGTGAAGAAGATGATAAAAGTTTTAAAATATTACTCTGTAATTTTATTGTTTCGCATTTTTTTTTCCCTGGGCGGGAGAGGAAGGGAGTTTTCCATCGTAAAACTCAGGCTCGACCCAAACAAACACAACCGAAGCTTTCTTTCATTTCTCTCCCACTTGGAGTTGTTTACTTTGACTTTTTCTGCAACATTAATTCCCTTTTTTTTGTTTCTTTTTTTTTTATTTTTAAATGTCAAATTCATTCGGCGGACAAACGCCTAATGGTGGTAAAAGATAGAATGGGAGAGAAATTAATAGTTTATGCCAGTGATGTTCAAACTATGGCCCGTGAAGGTGTTGCATGTGGCCCGCTCTTTTATTACTATATTCATTTTAATAGTCCATTTTAATTTTTAAATTAAAGGGTTATGACTGTACGCAATATTGGAATAACTTTCAATTTTAAATTCTTTCTTACCTTTCGGCTAAATTTTAAATTTATGCGAACACTTTCGAATGCATTCGAATTCGAAGCGGTCATTTTGACCGTTTTTTAAATGTTTTTATTCATTTATTGTGACTTTTAATTTTTGTTTTAAACACTTTGGGTTTCCCTTCTTTTTTAGATTCTGTCGTAGAAGCCAAAAGGACTGCTTGCATAAAATGTTGTAAAAAGGGTAAAAGCCGGAAAAAAGAGGTAAAGGCAATAGCCGTGAGAGTAGGAACGCAGAGAAAAGAAGAAAATGAGAAAAAAAGGAGGAAATGAGAGAAGGATGAAAAGAGAAACGAATAAAAAGAGAAAATGAGAAGAGAGAGAAAATGAGAAGAAAGAGAAAATGAGAAGAAAGAGAAAAATAGAAAAGGGGAAAAAGAGAAAATGAGAAAAGGATAAAAAGAGAAACGGATAAAAAGAGAAAAGGAGAAACAGAGAAAAGGAGAAAAGGATTAAAAGAGAAACGGATAAAAAGAGAAAAGGAGAAAAAGAGAAAAGGAGAAAAATGGAAAAGGAAAAGAGGAGAAAATGAGAAGAAAGAGAAGATGAGAAGATAGAGAAGATGAGAAAGGTAGAGAAAAAGAGAAAAGGAGAAAAAGAGAAAGGGAGAAAAAGAGAAAAAGGAGAGTAAAGGAGAAAGGGAGAAAATGAGAAAAAGGAGAAAAAGGAGAAAAAGAGAAAATGAGAAAAAGAGAAAGAGAGTAAAATGAGGAAAAGAGAAAAAGAGAAAATGAGAAAAATAAATGATAAAATGAGGAGAAAGAGAAAAGGAGAAAAAGAAAAAGAAGAAAAAGATAAAAGGACAAAAAAAGAAAAGGAGAAAAAGAGAAAAGAAGAAAAGGAGAAAATAGAGAAGAAAGAGTAAAAACTAATTTTAAAAATCCATATTTAATTTCGCATACGTTGTATACACCAAACTCAACTTTGGCCGCCATATTATGAAAGGTTGGCCATCACTTGTTTATGCTATTTCTGTGCAATAGGCGCCTCTAATAATGGGATTTTAGATTTGGAGAAATTGCGATTTGTTTTCTTCCCTTCCCGTTCTGGTTTATTACGTCAATAACGAACTTTCCGGAGCATCAATTCCCAACGCAGGCGTAAAGGTCGGTTATACAATTTCAGCATTTCCAAACGATTTCTCTTGAATTTCTTTTTCCCTGTTTAGTTAACTGCAGGAGCTCTTAAGTTTTCATCCGAATGAATTTCTTTATTATTATTACGGGCGTAAAAACGGGTTTTATATGAAAACCATTACACCGGTTAATATCGGGAGTTTTGCACGGATTTATAGACGAATTAAAAGCTCCCGATAAGGACACAATTTCTGAATGCGCCACAGATAACTGCATTCATTCAAATGAAGATTGACCCCAGAAAAAAGGTCACAGTTTTGACACTTGAAGATATAATGGCTTCTTCAAGAGCAAAGATAAGAGAGAGAGAGGGAAAACCGTTTCTTTTTCACTAATTTCGGGTCGGTTTAATTACAGTGGGAATGAATCACCGCCACCCAATGACACATTAGCAATGAGACGTGAAGTCTTTGCCTTTAAAAGTCCTGTATTGTTCTATTAATGAGCGGCCGTCCGTCTGTTCGTCGGTCCGTCTGCCGTCTAGACTGGATCGGCGTAAGTAGTTTTTGGCGCATCATAAAATGAAAAACGATCGTAATTTCTCTCTAACGAGTTCTCATCATTTCTTTCCAATAACAACAACAAACTGTCCGTTCCGAGCTGAAATTCGAGAGGAAATTACTCCTAACCGGGGAATTGTAAATTCCGTTTTGTTCTCCCATACACAAAACCAATTACACAGGGTTTGCCTTCCTCTGTTGGAGTTTGCCCGGGTTCAGAAGCACCGAATTAACGCTGTGTTTTATTCCTTTTCGTGGTTTCCGGTTATTGTTGGCTTTTTCTAAAGTTGGGAGGGAAAGCAAAGTTTTGCGCTTTTGTATGAGCTCGGGGGAGGGGGCGCTCGGCGGCAAAGGGGGGGAGGTTTCCCCTTTTTAAACCGTCATTGTTACTTTTTTCCCCGAGTTCGTCTCAATAGTGGTTTTCATCGGAACTCGAATGCTTCCGCAGCGACGAAATTAATCCTTCTGTGAATTTCGAAACGGTTTTCAGTCTGGCAGAAAATCCGACAATTGTGCGGAACTTTGATGATCGGTTTAGTCAGTCAGCTTTGAAATACTCAGGCTTTCAGACAGAATGTCTTATCTCTTTTCGAAAGGGTTAAAAATGCGAAATCTTTCCCGTTCGCTTTTTAAACGCAACCGAATATTAATACTCATTTGCAGACGTTTTAATTGGCTTCGCTGTTTAATTCAAATATCCGTCCCTCGAGCACCGGTTCTAAAACTTTCGTTTTAAAATTATTGCTAAACGAGTAAATTATCCTCGTTAGCTCAATAATCGGTAATTTGCATTTGCTTTGAAACATGATCCGCGTACCTATATTTACTTTCCAGAGTAACGCCATTAATGTTGGCAATGAGAAATGAAAATGTAATAAAGTAAACACGCAATGCACAGGTCGCCATCTCGGCTTAATATGATACATGGAAAATTTGCACGTCATTACCGAATGAAATTTTAGTTGCAAATCACGAATATTATTTATTTAGGTTTGTTCCTTCGGCTGATAATTATTAAAATGATTTCGTTTATGGGTGGTCACACCCCCGGCGACCTGAGAGGAATTCGAGTTTGAGTGGAAACTGGAAAATTGAAAACAACCCCTCTGCATTGAAATTCTTCCGGTCGCTCTGGTTCTTTTGAGGGAAAAGGGGGTGAACAGCCGACCCGAGTGACATCACCATCACTTGACTTGATAGCCTAATATCTTTTTTTTTTCCCCGACAACTTATTCTTCGTTTTATTTCAATGGAACCCAACCTGTTGGCACACATTTATATGGAAATTGGAACGGTTGAAAAGGAACGAAGTGGAAGCATTGTAAATTTCGAAAACGTCTCCGCTTCTTTCTCCTCTTTTTTTTTTTTTTGTTGTAAACGGGCGCCCTAGGCAACAACATTGAAAAGAATTTCTCGTTTCCAATTTATGCACTCTATATCTGAATAGATTACCATCGCGAGAAAATGATTCGCTCTCTCCCATTTTGTCGAAAACCAGTGGGAAGTGAAACTAAATAGCTTGAAACCCTCAAAGTTTTTTCATTTTCCGCGGGGCTTTTGTTTTCCTTCAAAAGGCAGACCAAACTAATAATCGGGGGTTTTAATCAAATTGATGGCTTTTGAATGCTTCCTCTTTTTTTATTTGAACCTAAAGAAGTCCTCTTGAAAGTCTGCTTTTTGTACGAGTTAAAAATCTTGAGGGCTCTCCACGGCTTTTGTCAGAGAAAAGCGCCACCCGAAGGAATAACGGAACTCCGAATTTTGCTGCGATAGACATTTTCTTCCATTATACTTTTCCATATTTTTCACTCCGGAATATTAACCCGTTAAGTGGATATGCCGTATATATACGCTTGATCTTTTATACACTGTAGCTGCTATGACGTATATATACGTCAAATGATTTTTCTTGGTTTATTTAATAATATACGTCCGATTGTTTCTGGTAATAGAGGGACAGTAGGAGCATTATGTTTATATAAAGATACATAAAGTGTCGTTCATTTTTTCTCTACTCTTCAATTTGTATACATTACCTTTGTACTTTAATTTCAATATTTTATAAGCTGTAATAAACATAATCTAAAATAATAAAAACATAAAATATGAAAAAATTATTCAATGGATATGACGTATATATACGGTTGATCTCTTGTATACTGTAGCGGTTATGACGTATATATACGGATAATGATTTTTCTTGCTTTATTTAATAAGTAAGACGATTATTTACTGTTAATAGAGGGAGGGTAGGAGCATTGCAAGATTCAAAATAAGATACATAAAGATATATAAGGTGTCGTTCATTTTTTCTCTACTCTTCAATTTGTATACGTTACCACTGTACTTTTATTTCAATATTTTATAAGCTGTAATAAACATAACTTAAAATAACTTAAAATAATATAAACAAAACAGATATTGGAAATGATGTTCACAGAAATTATTCAATGGATATGATGCATATATACGCATGATCTCTTGTACACTATAGCGGCCATGCGTATATATACGGATAATGATTATTTCAATATTTTATAAGCTGTAATAAACATAACCTAAAATAATAAGAACATAAAACTTAAAAAAATTTTTCAATGGATATGACGTATATATACGTCAGCTATAAAATACACAGGAACCACTACTCGCAACAAACAGAGCCGCTTAACGGGTTAAGAAGTTGAAACTCATCAAAAAAGCCAATTTTTTGGATAAGTACATAATTTTGAAAAAAATATTCAAAAAATTTGGGCGCTCCCTAAAATTAATGCAGTTAAAAAATGAATCCGCTTTTATAACATCTCTTAAAGAAATAAGAAACAATGAGAAGTTCTTAAAAAATCAACATGACAGACTGTCAGGCGCCCAAAGCACTGGAGGCGAGTTTTGTATTAACTAGACAGGTGCACAGGTAAACTAAATCAAAGGAATTAAAACATCGGCCTTGTGGAACACCTTCTGGCAGTAAACCGATAAGTGTGAATTCACTTTGAACGGCGGCACTATTTTCATCTCTTTTGAAAGTAATACCCCATTCATTTGACAGGCTGTGGAAATTAGAAAATGGAACTGTCGGCGAGAAAACACCCACCGAACGGTTGCTTTTTGCATAAAAATCCCCATTGTGATTATTCAACGCTCTCTTTTGCCGGATGTCTTCGTTCTTCGGGTGAAATTTCTCAAATTTAATTAAATATAAATGAGTTTTGAATCTGTTCATCCCGCGGATTTGTTATTTATGGTCGTTATTTATTCGAGAAAAAATTCAGACGAGGCAATTAATCAGGTTGATCATTCATCATCATTAACTTGCGCATGATATGCGTTAAATGCGTATCGGATACGAACAATATGTCGGATTTAAATGCCACTATCAAACATCGCAAAATAATTGGCAATAAAATGAGGGCATAATAGAAATGAGTTCTGTTCTTAATGGAATAATTTGTATTCTTTTAGAAACAATTTTTTGAGGGAATTTTTTAGGAATAGTTTTTACTTATTGTAACACTAGGGGGCTTCGCCCTCGCTGGAACTTGGGACAGTATAGATGTAGATCTATACATTAATAACAGATACAATAACACATCCCCTTAACATCAGCCCATTGCACTTAACTACAAAAATGATGTTTCTTCTTTATTCAGCCATTGTTGTTGTTGATGTGTCTTCTGTTGCTTCTCCTCTTTGTCTCTCCTCTGTTAACCATCTCTTTCTTTAGTCGCTCAGCCATCCTAATTCTCTTCCATATCCTTCTTTCTTCATTACTCTCCCTTCTAAATGGTTCTCTCTTTCGGTCTGCAATCTCTAAATTGCTACTTATCTGTGGGCGACTCAAACCTCCATCTCTTCTTCCCTCTGGCAGACTTTCTTCCCGGCATTTTCAAAAAACTACTCACGCAGAACCCACTCTAACTAATTTCTATATAAACTTATCAACTTGGCCCCATTTCTACTCAAAGTGGTCTCCACTGGAACAAATTCCCAGACATGTTTTCTGCAGATTTCTCGGCTTTTACTCATTTTCAGGAGATGAGACATAGCGCAGATAATTCTTTAAAAAAATGCGCGTCTTTTGGAAAAAGTCCGGTCGAAATCGGTTCGGTAGTTCTCTTAGATCTTAGCTAACAAAAACAGTGTGCACACACACACACACAAACTTCCCTTAACAGATTTATATATATCAGTATGATTAAAAGACTCATTGCCTTAAATTACAGGGGATGAAACTTGCTGTCCAATTGAGAAAAACAATACTGAAAGTAACAGAAGCACCAGAATCTGCAGGAACATCTGTTCATCGAGAGCATGATTCGTTAGAAAAAGTAGGTACTGCGTGGGAAGGTTTGCCACCAGGGGAAAGGAAGCAGTTCAAAGTGACACATCAGCAGATGACCAGAAAAGTACACAATTAATCACCGGTAAGTAAATGAAGTCACTGCTTTCTTAGAAACAGTCCAGTCATTGAGTAAAGCTCACGTGAGAGCCTTTACCCACGTCAAAATGAGGCATCGAAAGGCTGAGGAAAGACCTCAAACCTCCAGAATGGATACTCTGTTTTGCGGCCTAACTCAGCTCTTATTATTTTCAAAGCGAGGATATTTTCGCAATATGCGAAAAACACAAAATTACATTAATTGTTCCATTCTTCGATGACTTCATTCTTTCATTAATTATAAAGAGACAATATTAATTCTGTCTGTTCTTATAGATAAATAACAGAGCAGAAGAATGGAATCGAAAGGTCAGGTAATTTCTATCATTGTTATCGCGGCCAATATAATGGCAAATTATTATGGAAATGAGTTGTTCATGCATTTTAAGTGGTTTTTTACTCGTCGGATTCCTCATAATACCTCTTTATTCGCATTGTGAACCCGCGCGCATTGTGCATTCACAAAACAACTCCCCTCCCTCTGCGCCGGCCTCCGCCCCTTCTTCGTATGCAGGGCCGATCCTGACGCCGTGCCTGCACGCCAAACTCGGCTCGCAAATGACAAAATCCCCGGGACGACACCCCGCGCGGTTTTATTCGGTTCAAAGGTTCATTGGAAGTTGAGTTAAAGAGAATAATGGCGCAACTGAAACGCAAACAAATACTTAATTACATGCATTCAGAGGTATGGAGAATAAGGTTAAATTATATGTTATACGCGTGCATGAGGAAGTCGGAAAACAACAGGAAAATGGCTGTCTGTTCTGCTCGGGATATTAACGAAGACGAATTTTAACTCGTAATTATACACTAAATGGCACATAACGAATCAAAAAAATAAACTTCGCTATGACTTAAATTAATTATTATACTAAAATTCAATTAAGATAACAACAATGAGGATTTATTTGAAAGTTTCCAAAGGAGTGCGGTGGGAATGAGTGAGTTAAACTCTTCTCATCGTAATGCGTTCGCACTGGCAGAAGACTTTATCTAATCGCCCGAAATTGAGATGAAGGCGGGAACAGTCTGAGTTTTAAGTGGACGTGGCAGAGAAAAAGAAGAAGGTTCCATATCGCGGTGCAAACAAACAGGAAAGGAAAATAGAACTAATAAATTTAGGGGAAGCGTGTTTTGTCTCGAAGGAGGCCATTGTGTCGTTGACGGCGCAGAGACAAATACATTCGACCCTTAAAACTTTTTATATATTAAAACGACTTTCACACTCACACTTATGTATTGGTTTCTAAAAGCACCAATTGTAGTTTTATTTATGACTAGGGCCCCTGAGCGCTTCGCACTCCAATCCCCTCTGGCACTGGGACTTATATCCATATCTATACTTTAACCCTTTGCGGTCGTATGTCTACTCTCAGCCACCACAGCAAAGAACTATACGAATCCTATACTGTATGCATTCTTATATCAGTTTAACCTTTTCCTAAGGGAACCTCAATGCCTAAAGAACTAATATGTTTCTCTATCGATTGGAGATAACGAAATACTAAACTAAACTATATGTTATGGAGTGCTTTGAAAATACCACAGGATGGAGAGTTATAAAACATAATTTTTATGCAAAACATATCATTACATGCCTGTATTGAATAAAGATATACCTGGGTATCTAAAAGATATCTGAGATATATCTAACAATTCTCAAAAGACTTACTAAATGTTGTTTATCCATCGTAAACTAGCGTTTTATGTACCCCTATATTCATCTGTATGTATCTGTATGTATCTGTATGTATCTGTATGTATCTGTATGTATCTCTGCTCTTTCGAAGGAAATTAATTCCGACCATTAGATACCCATGCTCAAATTTTATATGACCGCAAAAGGTTAATATCAGATACAATAATACATTTCCTGAAAAACTGAATGCACCATTGATAATCCCATTGCCTAACTATAAATATTATAAATAATTTTTGAACAAACAGTGCATTTATTTCTGAAAAATAACAACTATATAATTATGTGTCAGTAGAATATAATGAGTTTGAACAAAAGTAAATGGCAGTGGAAGAAAGTTTATTGAGGCCGTGTCATTTTTTTGTCCTGTCTGTATCGTACTTTTTGTAGTTAAGTGTTAAGTTGTAAATTGTTGTAGTTTATTTACTTGTAGTTTAATTACTTTGTTGTAAGTTAAGTTACTTTTGTGTAAAGTACTATCGTACTTTTGTACTGCCCAAATCGTACTGAGTCCTAAAAATTAAGATTTTAAGACTGAAAAAACTACCAACACTAAACCCACTCTAATTTCTATCAATTCTACAACAAATTCTCTGAAAAACCACAACCACTAAATCCACACAAACTAATTACTATCAAATCTAAAAACAATTCGCTAAAAAATTAGATGAAAATTGTTAAAAATGTTAAATACACAAAGAATATAATGCATTCAGTATTTCAGGAAATACCATAAATTGCCAAATAATATGTGGAACCCCCGAATACTTTGAATACTTTGCCCACTGTATTCAAAGTCAACCCTTTAACACCAGAAAGAAATTCGTAAAGTTATCTGGTTTTTCCCCGAAACCTAAACAGGTTTTCTGGAGATTTCTGGGCTTTTGCTGATTTCTGAGAAATGAGACAGCGCAGATAATTCTTTGGAAAAAGTCCGGTCGAAATCGGTTCAGTGGTTCTTTAGATCTTAGGTTACAAAAAGGTGCACACACACACACATATTCCTTTAACAGATTTATATATTAGTATTATATGAATTCGAATCGAAAGAAACCTTTCCAAGGGAACAACAATGCCCGCTGAAAATATTCTGTTACAAATGCCGGGGAAATAATTAAGGAAAGCGGGAGAGAAGAAAGAAACAGTCTAACGACTCATTTGAAAGCGCTTTGGGGCTGATTTTATTGAATGGAGAAAACTGGGTCTTACTTTCGAATAAATCTCGGGGTTGATTGCAGTTTGATTGGGCCGGGGCACAAAGGAAAATCCCTCGGTAGAACGGGGTGAGGTCATCGTCATGGGAAACCCTTCTGACGAGCATTCATCCCCCGATGGAAGGGAGTTCAAAATGAGACTTGATTTATTAAAAAGATTTCGGATCTTTGCGAGGGATTAAAAAAAGAAAAGAATCCGGAGCAAAACATAAGGGTTGATATAATAAAGGTAATCAGGAGATAAGTGTGGGGTTTTCAATGCACTGGGCATGAAGGTTTTCGGGGGGTTGTGTGAGAATTATTAAAAACTTTCTCAATGACAATAATTATTAAGAATAAAGGGATGGAGAAGGACAAAGGCGCACTTCTGGGCGCACTCACTCATTTATTTTTTCTTTCCACGGTTTAGGTTAATTTACAAAGAAGAAAAGATTTCCCTCTCATGAGATTGATAATCCCTCCGCAACGAGGGATGTTTTCAACTTTCATTTTTATCCCCCGGCCAGGGGAAACTCACTCTTTCTCGCTCTTTCCCCCGTAATCGAGAATTTTGGATAAATTGCAGACACAGTCTGGATAATGGGTTATTCACTCTAATTTTGATTATTATCTAAATTACGATTTTTACTCGGTAATCAGATTATATCTCCTAATGCTTTTAGATGATTTAATGAAGATACCGATGTGGATATACTCATGTTTCGGCTTAATTAAGGGAGGTTTACTGTTTTCTCTGTACTCACCCCGGTCATTTCCTTCGTCACCCAAGTGAGGACCTAAAGTAATTCACATTCGAATGAGGAGCTTTTCCGTTTCTTCTCGAAAACAAAGTTCACGTAATCCGTTCACATTAAAAAAAAAAAAAGGGAATTTTGCGTGAATGAAACATGAATAAATGATGGGGAAGGGGCAAGCCCACGAGGAACGTGTCAAAATGTGCGTAGCATTGTCCTGCAGAAAGTCTTCCATGACATTTCATGGCTCGCATTATTATTTTTTCCATTTCCTCCACGGGAAGGTGTGTCACGTTACGCATTGATTTAAGGCCGACTGATTGTGCTTTTTTAACGGTCAATATAAAGCGTGGGAGGGGGAGGAGGAATGGAAAAAATCAACCCTTCCCCCGGGAGAGGGAAAATGCTTGACGTCATCTGAAGAGATTCTTGGGCGAACGTGTTGCAGACTGTATCGACTCGCTTCCCCAACGGTTATGCAAGCTAAAACATGCTCCAGTGAGCATGTCTTAGACGAAACAGTTTGAGAGTTTTCGTTTTAATTGATTGTCCCACTTTATGCAAAATAATTTCCCAGCCATTATCATAAATTGATAAATTAAATCGTTTCGCCGAACTGCTCTCGGATGAAATATTTCGTGCAAATGTGTTTCGCTCTTTTTTTTTTTTATAAATAGTTATGTCCCGAATGGGCGTTGTGCAAAGGCAAGTGCAAAATTGCAATTAAGAAAAACAAAAGCCTTTTCGAGCCGAAATTAGCGAAGCATTCCGTTCTCAAATAAATGCAATCTGTGCACTTTCAGACAATTTCAAATTAGTTAATGTCGAATAAAATATTATAATAAAAAAGTTTCAAACTCATACATACAGTCAATATACAATAGCGCTGAAAAGTATTTTCACAATACACAATTTATAGTTTTCCATTCGTAAGATTTACATACAAAATGAAATTCATTGACTTTCAACATTTATAAATATAATAATAATTAAAAAGAAACATATATCAGTTTCAGTATTTTAAAAGTATAACTTGGCTTTAGTATTTTAAAAATTTTAAGTTTTATTTTATTTTATCGTATTTATTTTTTTTCTTCTGTCTTTTTTTAATATTACAAAAAACGTCGACTGCTAAAAAATTTAATTGTAGTGTATTTTAGTATTAAAAAAAAGTAGTGAATAAAAGTTTTATTTTATTAAAGTTTTATTAAAATAAAACATAAAAAAGTTTTATTTAAAAGTAATGAAGAAAAAGTTTTATTTTATTTTATTGTATTTATTTATTTTTTCTCTGTTTTCTCATCTTTTCTTTTAATATTACAAAAAAACGGAGACTGTCAAAAAATATAATTGTAGTGTATTTTAGTATTAAAAAAAAGTAGTGAATTCTACTGTATTCAACAGTAAATAATAAATTCTGAAAGTGTATTTATAGGAGTAATTATTGCATTTGCTGTATCTTTTAAGCCCAGCGGGCAAAAAAAGAAATATGGGTCATTCCATGCGAAGTGAGACGATGGTCCCAGCTCGACCATCTCCGATTTTCTTCAAATTTTACACAAATATTCTTTAGCATCTTTTATGAACAGAACTCAATTTTTTCTGCGAAATTCCGTCCGGTTCGTCAGTTATGGGCATTTGAAGAAAAATCACCGGCTCGCATTTTTTGGCATTTCATGAAAAACGGTCAACTTCATCCCTCGATTGCGGGGTAAGTATGTGACCCACAGCAACGTGCTTTTGCACCCTAATAGTGCTTTTCCTGCTCTTTAAGATGGTGCATCACTCATTCTTCTACGTCTTTCCGATTCCGAGCTGTGAGCCTTTGAAAACTCACAAAAATTTAGCGCGTCACAGAAAAACCCCATTTTCATGTCCCCATAACTTTTTTGCACAATGTCCGGATAACATCCGGACTTTGCATGTCGACAGTGCATCGAATGCACTTTAATTCGGTAATGGTTGGACTGTCCCAGCGCCCATATTTCGGAAGATATGGGACTCCAAAGATGGCGGGGACCCAATTTTTGGTGATTTTTGCCTATATTCAGGGCCAATTTTCTCTTAATGTACATCCTCCGATTTTATTCTAATAAGTATTTTATGAAAGAGCATATCTTGAGCTTTCTAACGCATTAGGTTTAATTTTAGAGAAACCACTCTGAGGGGGTGAAATCGCCTCCCCAATGTACCCATGTCAACAGTGGCCACCAACTGCACTGGCCCCCTCATAGACACCTCGAACGCTTCCGATTTCGTTCAAATTTTACCTGAACAATGTATGGACCAATCGTTAATGACGTACCAAATTTCAATTGAATATCTCTTTCCGTTCGTCCGCTATTCCTAAAGGAAGTTTTTGCATCCACGCGCCCGCCCAAAAGGTGACATATTTTCTTTCCGGCCAAATATCTCAAAAGTACATTCCCGGATTTTCTTCTAATTTAATACGTGAATAGAGCACATTTCAAGCTTTCAATAGAATGTAATTTCATTCTAGAGAAACTACTCTAAGGGGGTCAAATTGGCCCCTGAATGTGGTGCAAGGGTTTGTGCCCACGAGCTCTCATCTCGTTTCCACCCTTGTATCTCAAAAGTACAATCTAGGATTTGATTCTAATTTTGTACACTGATAGAGCAAAAACTAAGCTTTCCAAATAACCAAGTTTTGTTTTAGAGAAACTACTCTGAGTGGGTCAAATTGGCCCCTGAATGTGGTGCATGGAGTAAGTGCCCACGAGCCCTCATCTCGTTTCCACCCAAGTATCTCAAAAGTACAATCTAGGATTTGATTCTAATTTCGCACACTGACAGAGTAAACACTAAGCTTTTGAAATAATCGAGTTTTGTTTTAGAGAAACTACTCTAAGGGGGTCAAACTGACGCCTGAATGTCGTGCAGGGGTATGTGCCACGAG
>JAQIBA010000166.1:0-112821 GCA_028293925.1 Brueelia nebulosa | reverse complement strand
TGTACCAAAAATCGAAATCTATCAGAATAAAACAAAATACACATAGATCTATTCTTTAGGATGTAGAGAAACGGAAAAAACCCCTCCTGAGCTCAGAGGACGCCGTTGTCTCAAGTTATTCGTAAAACTAACTTTTTCAAACTTTTTCAAACTTTTTCCTGTACTCCCAAATGTACCAAATATCGAAATGTGATTAATTAAAACAAAATACACATAGATCTATTCTTTAGGATGTAGAGAAACGGAAAAAACCCGTCGGAAGCTCAGAGGACGCCGTTGTCTCAAGTTATTCGTAAAACTAACTTTTTCAAACTTTTTCAAACTTTTTCCTGTACTCCCAAATGTACCAAAAATCGAAATCTATCAGAATAAAACAAAACACACATAGATCTATTCTTTAGGATGTAGAGAAACGGAAAAAACCCGTCGGAAGCTCAGAGGACGCCGTTGTCTCAAGGAATTCGTAAAACTAACTTTTTCAAACTTTTTCAAACTTTTTCCTATACTCCCAAATGTACCAAAAATCGAAATGTGATTAATTAAAACAAAATACACATAGATCTATTCATTAGGAAGTAGAGAAACGGAAAAAACCCCTCCTGAGCTCAGAGGACGCCGTTGTTTAGAGTTATTCGTAAATCTAACTTTTTCAAACTTTTTCAAACTTTTTTCTGTACTCCCAAATGTACCAAAAATCGAAATGTGATTAATTAAAACAAAATACACATAGACCTATTCTTTAGGAAGTAGAGAAACGAAAAAAACCCGTCGGAACCTCAGGTGACGCCGTTGTTTCAAGTTATTCCTAAAACTAACTTTTTCAAACTTTTTCAAACTTTTTCCTGTACTCCCAAATGTACCAAAAATCGAAATGTGATTAATTAAAACAAAATACACATAGATCTATTCTATAGGAAGTAGAGAAACGGAAAAAACCTCTCCTGAGCTCAGGTGACGCCGTTGTTTCGAGTTATTCGTAAAACTAACTTTTTCAAATTTTTCAAACTTTATTCTGTACTCCCAAATGTACCAAAAATCGAAATCTATCAGAATAAAACAAAATACACATAGATCTATTCTTTAGGATGTAGAGAAACGGAAAAAACCCCTCCTGAGCTCAGAGGACGCCGTTGTCTCAAGTTATTCGTAAAACTAACTTTTTCAAACTTTTTCAAACTTTTTCCTGTACTCCCAAATGTACCAAATATCGAAATGTGATTAATTAAAACAAAATACACATAGATCTATTCTTTAGGATGTAGAGAAACGGAAAAAACCCGTCGGAAGCTCAGAGGACGCCGTTGTCTCAAGTTATTCGTAAAACTAACTTTTTCAAACTTTTTCAAACTTTTTCCTGTACTCCCAAATGTACCAAAAATCGAAATCTATCAGAATAAAACAAAACACACATAGATCTATTCTTTAGGATGTAGAGAAACGGAAAAAACCCGTCGGAAGCTCAGAGGACGCCGTTGTCTCAAGGAATTCGTAAAACTAACTTTTTCAAACTTTTTCAAACTTTTTCCTATACTCCCAAATGTACCAAAAATCGAAATGTGATTAATTAAAACAAAATACACATAGATCTATTCATTAGGAAGTAGAGAAACGGAAAAAACCCCTCCTGAGCTCAGAGGACGCCGTTGTTTAGAGTTATTCGTAAATCTAACTTTTTCAAACTTTTTCAAACTTTTTTCTGTACTCCCAAATGTACCAAAAATCGAAATGTGATTAATTAAAACAAAATACACATAGACCTATTCTTTAGGAAGTAGAGAAACGAAAAAAACCCGTCGGAACCTCAGGTGACGCCGTTGTTTCAAGTTATTCCTAAAACTAACTTTTTCAAACTTTTTCAAACTTTTTCCTGTACTCCCAAATGTACCAAAAATCGAAATGTGATTAATTAAAACAAAATACACATAGATCTATTCTATAGGAAGTAGAGAAACGGAAAAAACCTCTCCTGAGCTCAGGTGACGCCGTTGTTTCGAGTTATTCGTAAAACTAACTTTTTCAAATTTTTCAAACTTTATTCTGTACTCCCAAATGTACCAAAAATCGAAATCTATCAGAATAAAACAAAATACACATAGATCTATTCTTTAGGAAGTAGAGAAACGGAAAAAAACCGTCGTAACCTCAGGTGACGCCGTTGTTTAGAGTTATTCGTAAAACTAACTTTTTCAAACTTTTTCAAACTTTTTCCTGTACTCCCAAATGTACCAAAAATCGAAATGTGATTAATTAAAACAAAATACACATAGATCTATTCTTTAGGAAGTAGAGAAACGGAAAAAACCCGTCGTAACCTCAGGTGACGCCGTTGTTTAGAGTTATTCGTAAAACTAACTTTTTCAAAATTTTTCAAACTTTTTCCTGTACTCCCAAATGTACCAAAAATCGAAATCTATCAGAATAAAACAAAACACACATAGATCTATTCTTTAGGATGTAAAGAAACGGAAAAAACCTCTTCTGAGCTCAGGTGACGCCGTTGTTTAGAGTTATTCGTAAAACTAACTTTTTCAAACTTTTTCAAACTTTTTCCTGTACTCCCAAATGTACCAAAAATCGACATGTGATTAATTAAAACAAAATACACATAGATCTATTCTTTAGGAAGTAGAGAAACGGAAAAAACCCGTCGTAACCTCAGGTGACGCCGTTGTTTAGAGTTATTCGTAAAACTAACTTTTTCAAAATTTTTCAAACTTTTTCCTGTACTCCCAAATGTACCAAAAATTGAAATCTATCAGAATAAAACAAAACACACATAGATCTATTCTTTAGGATGTAGAGAAACGGAAAAAACCCCTCCTGAGCTCAGAGGACGCCGTTGTTTCGAGTTATTCGTAAAACTAACTTTTTCAAACTTTTTCAAACTTTTTTCTGTACTCCCAAATGTACCAAAAATCGAAATGTGATTAATTAAAACAAAATACACATAGATCTATTCTTTAGGAAGTAGAGAAACGGAAAAAACCCCTCCTGAGCTCAGAGGACGCCGTTGTTTCGAGTTATTCGTAAAACTAACTTTTTCAAACTTTTTCAAACTTTTTCCTGTACTCCCAAATGTACCAAAAATCGAAATCTATCAGAATAAAACAAAACACACATAGATCTATTCTTTAGGATGTAGAGAAACGGAAAAAACCCCTCCTGAGCTCAGAGGACCCCGTTGTTTAGAGTTATTCGTAAAACTAACTTTTTCAAACTTTTTCAAACTTTTTTCTGTACTCCCAAATGTACCAAAAATCGAAATGTGATTAATTAAAACAAAATACACATAGACCTATTCTTTAGGAAGTAGAGAAACGGAAAAAACCCGTCGTAACCTCAGATGACGCCGTTGTTTAGAGTTATTCGTAAAACTAACTTTTTCAAACTTTTTCAAACTTTTTTCTGTACTCCCAAATGTACCAAAAATCGAAATGTGATTAATTAAAACAAAATACACATAGATCTATTCTTTAGAAAGTAAAGAAAAGGAAAAAACCCGTCGGAACCTCAGGTGACGCCGTTGTTTAGAGTTATTCGTAAAACTAACTTTTTCAAAATTTTTCAAACTTTTTCCTGTACTCCCAAATGTACCAAAAATCGAAATCTATCAGAATAAAACAAAACACACATAGATCTATTCTTTAGGATGTAAAGAAACGGAAAAAACCCCTCCTGAGCTCAGATGACGCCGTTGTTTAGAGTTATTCGTAAAACTAACTTTTTCAAACTTTTTCAAACTTTTTCCTGTACTCCCAAATGTACCAAAAATCGAAATGTGATTAATTTAAACAAAACACACATAGATCTATTCTTTAGGAAGTAGAGAAACGGAAAAAACCTCTCCTGAGCTCAGGTGACGCCGTTGTTTCAAGTTATTCGTAAAACTAACTTTTTCAAACTTTTTCAAACTTTTTTCTGTACTCCCAAATGTACCAAAAATCGAAATGTGATTAATTAAAACAAAATACACATAGATCTATTCTTTAGGAAGTAGAGAAACGGAAAAAACCTCTCATGAGCTCAGAGGACCACGTTGTTTAGAGTTATCCGTAAATCTAACTTTTTCAAACTTTTTCAAACTTTTTTCTGTACTCCCAAATGTACCAAAAATTGAAATCTATCAGAATAAAACAAAACACACATAGATCTATTCTTTAGGATGTAGAGAAACGGAAAAAACCCCTCCTGAGCTCAGAGGACGCCGTTGTTTCGAGTTATTCGTAAAACTAACTTTTTCAAACTTTTTCAAACTTTTTCCTGTACTCCCAAATGTACCAAAAATCGAAATCTATCAGAATAAAACAAAACACACATAGATCTATTCTTTAGGATGTAGAGAAACGGAAAAAACCCCTCCTGAGCTCAGAGGACGCCGTTGTCTCAAGTTATTCGTAAAACTAACTTTTTCAAACTTTTTCAAACTTTTTTCTGTACTCCCAAATGTACCAAAAATCGAAATGTGATTAATTAAAACAAAATACACATAGATCTATTCATTAGGAAGTAGAGAAACGGAAAAAACCCCTCCTGAGCTCAGAGGACGCCGTTGTTTAGAGTTATTCGTAAATCTAACTTTTTCAAACTTTTTCAAACTTTTTTCTGTACTCCCAAATGTACCAAAAATCGAAATGTGATTAATTAAAACAAAATACACATAGACCTATTCTTTAGGAAGTAGAGAAACGAAAAAAACTTGTCGGAACCTCAGGTGACGCCGTTGTTTCAAGTTATTCCTAAAACTAACTTTTTCAAACTTTTTCAAACTTTTTCCTGTACTCCCAAATGTACCAAAAATCGAAATGTGATTAATTAAAACAAAATACACATAGATCTATTCTATAGGAAGTAGAGAAACGGAAAAAACCTCTCCTGAGCTCAGGTGACGCCGTTGTTTCGAGTTATTCGTAAAACTAACTTTTTCAAATTTTTCGAACTTTATTCTGTACTCCCAAATGTACCAAAAATCGAAATCTATCAGAATAAAACAAAATACACATAGATCTATTCTTTAGGAAGTAGAGAAACGGAAAAAAACCGTCGTAACCTCAGGTGACGCCGTTGTTTAGAGTTATTCGTAAAACTAACTTTTTCAAACTTTTCCAAACTTTTTTCTGTACTCCCAAATGTACCAAAAATCGAAATGTGATTAATTAAAACAAAATACACATAGATCTATTCTTTAGGAAGTAGAGAAACGGAAAAAAACAGTCGTAACCTCAGGTGACGCCGTTGTTTAGAGTTATTCGTAAAACTAACTTTTTCAAACTTTTTCAAACTTTTTCCTGTACTCCCAAATGTACCAAAAATCGAAATGTGATTAATTAAAACAAAATACACATAGATCTATTCTTTAGGAAGTAGAGAAACGGAAAAAACCCGTCGTAACCTCAGGTGACGCCGTTGTTTAGAGTTATTCGTAAAACTAACTTTTTCAAAATTTTTCAAACTTTTTCCTGTACTCCCAAATGTACCAAAAATTGAAATCTATCAGAATAAAACAAAACACACATAGATCTATTCTTTAGGATGTAAAGAAACGGAAAAAACCTCTTCTGAGCTCAGGTGACGCCGTTGTTTAGAGTTATTCGTAAAACTAACTTTTTCAAACTTTTTCAAACTTTTTCCTGTACTCCCAAATGTACCAAAAATTGAAATCTATCAGAATAAAACAAAACACACATAGATCTATTCTTTAGGATGTAGAGAAACGGAAAAAACCCCTCCTGAGCTCAGAGGACGCCGTTGTTTCGAGTTATTCGTAAAACTAACTTTTTCAAACTTTTTCAAACTTTTTTCTGTACTCCCAAATGTACCAAAAATTGAAATCTATCAGAATAAAACAAAACACACATAGATCTATTCTTTAGGATGTAGAGAAACGGAAAAAACCCCTCCTGAGCTCAGAGGACGCCGTTGTTTCGAGTTATTCGTAAAACTAACTTTTTCAAACTTTTTCAAACTTTTTCCTGTACTCCCAAATGTACCAAAAATCGAAATCTATCAGAATAAAACAAAACACACATAGATCTATTCTTTAGGATGTAGAGAAACGGAAAAAACCCCTCCTGAGCTCAGAGGACGCCGTTGTCTCAAGTTATTCGTAAAACTAACTTTTTCAAACTTTTTCAAACTTTTTTCTGTACTCCCAAATGTACCAAAAATCGAAATGTGATTAATTAAAACAAAATACACATAGATCAATTCTTTAGGATGTAGAGAAACGGAAAAAACCCCTCCTGAGCTCAGAGGACGCCGTTGTCTCAAGTTATTCGTAAAACTAACTTTTTCAAACTTTTTCAAACTTTTTTCTGTACTCCCAAATGTACCAAAAATCGAAATCTATCAGAATAAAACAAAACACACATAGATCTATTCTTTAGGAAGTAGAGAAACGGAAAAAACCTCTCCTGAGCTCAGGTGACGGCGTTGTTTAGAGTTATTCGTAAAACTAACTTTTTCAAACTTTTTCAAACTTTTTTCTGTACTCTCAAATGTACCAAAAATCGAAATCTATCAGAATAAAACAAAACACACATAGATCTATTCTTTAGGAAGTAGAGAAACGGAAAAAACCTCTCCTGAGCTCAGGTGACGGCGTTGTTTAGAGTTATTCGTAAAACTAACTTTTTCAAACTTTTTCAAACTTTTTTCTGTACTCTCAAATGTACCAAAAATCGAAATCTATCAGAATAAAACAAAACACACATAGATCTATTCTTTAGGAAGTAGAGAAACGGAAAAAACCCGTCGGAAGCTCAGAGGACGCCGTTGTTTCGAGTTATTCGTAAAACTAACTTTTTCAAACTTTTTCAAACTTTTTCCTGTACTCCCAAATGTACCAAAAATCGAAATCTATCAGAATAAAACAAAACACACATAGATCTATTCTTTAGGATGTAGAGAAACGGAAAAAACCCCTCCTGAGCTCAGAGGACCCCGTTGTTTAGAGTTATTCGTAAAACTAACTTTTTCAAACTTTTTGAAACTTTTTTCTGTACTCCCAAATGTACCAAAAATCGAAATGTGATTAATTAAAACAAAATACACATAGATCTATTCTTTAGAAAGTAAAGAAAAGGAAAAAACCCGTCGGAACCTCAGGTGACGCCGTTGTTTAGAGTTATTCGTAAAACCAACTTTTTCAAACTTTTTCAAACTTTTTTCTGTACTCCCAAATGTACCAAAAATCGAAATGTGATTAATTAAAACAAAATACACATAGATCAATTCTTTAGGATGTAGAGAAACGGAAAAAACCCCTCCTGAGCTCAGAGGACGCCGTTGTCTCAAGTTATTCGTAAAACTAACTTTTTCAAACTTTTTCAAACTTTTTTCTGTACTCCCAAATGTACCAAAAATCGAAATGTGATTAATTAAAACAAAATACACATAGATCAATTCTTTAGGATGTAGAGAAACGGAAAAAACCCCTCCTGAGCTCAGAGGACGCCGTTGTCTCAAGTTATTCGTAAAACTAACTTTTTCAAACTTTTTCAAACTTTTTTCTGTACTCCCAAATGTACCAAAAATCGAAATCTATCAGAATAAAACAAAACACACATAGATCTATTCTTTAGGAAGTAGAGAAACGGAAAAAACCTCTCCTGAGCTCAGGTGACGGCGTTGTTTAGAGTTATTCGTAAAACTAACTTTTTCAAACTTTTTCAAACTTTTTTCTGTACTCCCAAATGTACCAAAAATCGAAATGTGATTAATTAAAACAAAATACACATAGATCTATTCTTTAGGAAGTAGAGAAACGGAAAAAACCCGTCGGAAGCTCAGAGGACGCCGTTGTTTCGAGTTATTCGTAAAACTAACTTTTTCAAACTTTTTGAAACTTTTTCCTGTACTCCCAAATGTACCAAAAATCGAAATCTATCAGAATAAAACAAAACACACATAGATCTATTCTTTAGGAAGTAGAGAAACGGAAAAAACCTCTCCTGAGCTCAGGTGACGCCGTTGTTTAGAGTTATTCGTAAAACTAACTTTTTCAAACTTTTTGAAACTTTTTTCTGTACTCCCAAATGTACCAAAAATCGAAATCTATCAGAATAAAACAAAACACACATAGATCTATTCTTTAGGATGTAGAGAAACGGAAAAAACCTCTCATGAGCTCAGAGGACCCCGTTGTTTACTTTTTTCAAACATGAAATGTTTCCAAAACTTCATTCGTTCCTATATAATAACGTTCTAAGTTTAAACACAGGTGTGGGACAATGTTTATACTTCTACTATTTATGCTGGCAATACTATACTTTCATACCTTTTTAATGATTTGATTGATATCTGTTTATTGTATGAAATAAATATTTTGAATTGAAATTTAATTGCTATATTTTCTCTGATTAATTCCATATTTTATTAATTAACTATTTAATTATTTTCCATTACTTTCATATGAAGGTTTTTTTTTTAGTTCAGGCAAAAAATAGACATACTCGAACCGAATACACAAACTGAATATCAAATACCTACCGAATATTCGGCGCATCCCAAGCAAATACAAAATCCAAAATTTGTCCTCCAACATTATCCAGGTTATATCAGGATTATCTAGAAATGACCGTTGCACTAAAAACTCGGCCAGCTGCGTTTCATAGGAAATAATAATCAACATTACATTTTCTACCCGATTACCTTTAATTATAATAAGCTAAAAACACTTCACTCAACATAAATTTCACATTTTCTCACATTCAAACAAACAAAAATTTCATTCTTCATTGGAAAACCACACAAATTCTCAATTCTTTTATAAAAACAACGGCAACGGTTAATATAAAATGGCAACGCTGTATTCTCATCTCGGCCTTACGCTCCTCCTCCTCCTCCTCTCAAGGATGACGTCGCCAGACCGAAGTCAACTTGTTTACATTTTCATTTCCGGCCTTTACATTGACGAATACAGAAATCCCAATGGTTGACCGCACTCACTCAATATATTTATTAATTATAAAAAAAAAAGCGATTCTGATTTACCTAAACACTGTAATTTATTTTAATATCCACGCCGTTGTCTCAAGTTATTCGTAAAACTAACTTTTTCAAACTTTTTCAAACTTTTTTCTGTACTCCCAAATGTACCAAAAATCGAAATGTGATTAATTAAAACAAAACACACATAGATCTATTCTTTAGGAAGTAGAGAAACGGAAAAAACCTCTCCTGAGCTCAGGTGACGCCGTTGTTTAGAGTTATTCGTAAAACTAACTTTTTCAAACTTTTTCAAACTTTTTTTCTGTACTCCCAAATGTACCAAAAATCGAAATGTGATTAATTAAAACAAAATACACATAGATCAATTCTTTAGGATGTAGAGAAACGGAAAAAACCCCTCCTGAGCTCAGAGGACGCCGTTGTTTAGAGTTATTCGTAAAACTAACTTTTTCAAACTTTTTCAAACTTTTTCCTGTACTCCCCAATGTACCAAAAATCGAAATGTGATTAATTAAAACAAAATACACATAGATCTATTCTTTAGGAAGTAGAGAAACGGAAAAAACCTCTCCTGAGCTCAGAGGACGCCGTTGTTTCGAGTTATTCGTAAAACTAACTTTTTCAAACTTTTTCAAACTTTTTCCTGTACTCCCAAATGTACCAAAAATCGAAATCTATCAGAATAAAACAAAACACACATAGATCTATTCTTTAGGATGTAGAGAAACGGAAAAAACCCCTCCTGAGCTCAGAGGACCCCGTTGTTTAGAGTTATTCGTAAAACTAACTTTTTCAAACTTTTTCAAACTTTTTTCTGTACTCCCAAATGTACCAAAAATCGAAATGTGATTAATTAAAACAAAATACACATAGACCTATTCTTTAGGAAGTAGAGAAACGGAAAAAACCCGTCGTAACCTCAGATGACGCCGTTGTTTAGAGTTATTCGTAAAACTAACTTTTTCAAACTTTTTCAAACTTTTTTCTGTACTCCCAAATGTACCAAAAATCGAAATCTATCAGAATAAAACAAAACACACATAGATCTATTCTTTAGGATGTAGAGAAACGGAAAAAACCCGTCGGAAGCTCAGAGGACGCCGTTGTCTCAAGGAATTCGTAAAACTAACTTTTTCAAACTTTTTCAAACTTTTTCCTATACTCCCAAATGTACCAAAAATCGAAATGTGATTAATTAAAACAAAATACACATAGATCTATTCATTAGGAAGTAGAGAAACGGAAAAAACCCCTCCTGAGCTCAGAGGACGCCGTTGTTTCGAGTTATTCGTAAAACTACCTTTTTCAAACTTTTTCAAACTTTTTCCTGTACTCCCAAATGTACCAAAAATCGAAATCTATCAGAATAAAACAAAACACACATAGATCTATTCTTTAGGATGTAAAGAAACGGAAAAAACCTCTTCTGAGCTCAGGTGACGCCGTTGTTTAGAGTTATTCGTAAAACTAACTTTTTCAAACTTTTTCAAACTTTTTCCTGTACTCCCAAATGTACCAAAAATCGACATGTGATTAATTAAAACAAAATACACATAGATCTATTCTTTAGGAAGTAGAGAAACGGAAAAAACCCGTCGTCACCTCAGGTGACGCCGTTGTTTAGAGTTATTCGTAAAACTAACTTTTTCAAAATTTTTCAAACTTTTTCCTGTACTCCCAAATGTACCAAAAATTGAAATCTATCAGAATAAAACAAAACACACATAGATCTATTCTTTAGGATGTAGAGAAACGGGAAAAACCCGTCGTAACCTCAGGTGACGCCGTTGTTTAGAGTTATTCGTAAAACTAACTTTTTCAAACTTTTTCAAACTTTTTCCTGTACTCCCCAATGTACCAAAAATCGAAATGTGATTAATTAAAACAAAATACACATAGATCTATTCTTTAGGAAGTAGAGAAACGGAAAAAACCTCTCATGAGCTCAGAGGACCACGTTGTTTAGAGTTATTCGTAAAACTAACTTTTTCAAACTTTTTCAAACTTTTTTCTGTACTCCCAAATGTACCAAAAATTGAAATCTATCAGAATAAAACAAAACACACATAGATCTATTCTTTAGGATGTAGAGAAACGGAAAAAACCCCTCCTGAGCTCAGAGGACGCCGTTGTTTCGAGTTATTCGTAAAACTAACTTTTTCAAACTTTTTCAAACTTTTTTCTGTACTCCCAAATGTACCAAAAATCGAAATCTATCAGAATAAAACAAAACACACATAGATCTATTCTTTAGGAAGTAGAGAAACGGAAAAAAACCGTCGTAACCTCAGGTGACGCCGTTGTTTAGAGTTATTCGTAAAACTAACTTTTTCAAACTTTTCCAAACTTTTTTCTGTACTCCCAAATGTACCAAAAATCGAAATGTGATTAATTAAAACAAAATACACATAGATCTATTCTTTAGGAAGTAGAGAAACGGAAAAAAACAGTCGTAACCTCAGGTGACGCCGTTGTTTAGAGTTATTCGTAAAACTAACTTTTTCAAACTTTTTCAAACTTTTTCCTGTACTCCCAAATGTACCAAAAATCGAAATGTGATTAATTAAAACAAAATACACATAGATCTATTCTTTAGGAAGTAGAGAAACGGAAAAAACCCGTCGTAACCTCAGGTGACGCCGTTGTTTAGAGTTATTCGTAAAACTAACTTTTTCAAAATTTTTCAAACTTTTTCCTGTACTCCCAAATGTACCAAAAATTGAAATCTATCAGAATAAAACAAAACACACATAGATCTATTCTTTAGGATGTAAAGAAACGGAAAAAACCTCTTCTGAGCTCAGGTGACGCCGTTGTTTAGAGTTATTCGTAAAACTAACTTTTTCAAACTTTTTCAAACTTTTTCCTGTACTCCCCAATGTACCAAAAATCGAAATGTGATTAATTAAAACAAAATACACATAGATCTATTCTTTAGGAAGTAGAGAAACGGAAAAAACCTCTCATGAGCTCAGAGGACCACGTTGTTTAGAGTTATTCGTAAAACTAACTTTTTCAAACTTTTTCAAACTTTTTTCTGTACTCCCAAATGTACCAAAAATTGAAATCTATCAGAATAAAACAAAACACACATAGATCTATTCTTTAGGATGTAGAGAAACGGAAAAAACCCCTCCTGAGCTCAGAGGACGCCGTTGTTTCGAGTTATTCGTAAAACTAACTTTTTCAAACTTTTTCAAACTTTTTTCTGTACTCCCAAATGTACCAAAAATCGAAATCTATCAGAATAAAACAAAACACACATAGATCTATTCTTTAGGATGTAGAGAAACGGAAAAAACCCCTCCTGAGCTCAGAGGACGCCGTTGTCTCAAGTTATTCGTAAAACTAACTTTTTCAAACTTTTTGAAACTTTTTTCTGTACTCCCAAATGTACCAAAAATCGAAATGTGATTAATTAAAACAAAATACACATAGATCAATTCTTTAGGATGTAGAGAAACGGAAAAAACCCCTCCTGAGCTCAGAGGACGCCGTTGTCTCAAGTTATTCGTAAAACTAACTTTTTCAAACTTTTTCAAACTTTTTTCTGTACTCCCAAATGTACCAAAAATCGAAATGTGATTAATTAAAACAAAATACACATAGATCAATTCTTTAGGATGTAGAGAAACGGAAAAAACCCCTCCTGAGCTCAGAGGACGCCGTTGTCTCAAGTTATTCGTAAAACTAACTTTTTCAAACTTTTTCAAACTTTTTTCTGTACTCCCAAATGTACCAAAAATCGAAATCTATCAGAATAAAACAAAACACACATAGATCTATTCTTTAGGAAGTAGAGAAACGGAAAAAACCTCTCCTGAGCTCAGGTGACGGCGTTGTTTAGAGTTATTCGTAAAACTAACTTTTTCAAACTTTTTCAAACTTTTTTCTGTACTCTCAAATGTACCAAAAATCGAAATCTATCAGAATAAAACAAAACACACATAGATCTATTCTTTAGGAAGTAGAGAAACGGAAAAAACCCGTCGGAAGCTCAGAGGACGCCGTTGTTTCGAGTTATTCGTAAAACTAACTTTTTCAAACTTTTTGAAACTTTTTCCTGTACTCCCAAATGTACCAAAAATCGAAATCTATCAGAATAAAACAAAACACACATAGATCTATTCTTTAGGAAGTAGAGAAACGGAAAAAACCTCTCCTGAGCTCAGGTGACGCCGTTGTTTAGAGTTATTCGTAAAACTAACTTTTTCAAACTTTTTGAAACTTTTTTCTGTACTCCCAAATGTACCAAAAATCGAAATCTATCAGAATAAAACAAAACACACATAGATCTATTCTTTAGGATGTAGAGAAACGGAAAAAACCCCTCCTGAGCTCAGAGGACGCCGTTGTTTACTTTTTTCAAACATGAAATGTTTCCAAAACTTCATTCGTTCCTATATAATAACGTTCTAAGTTTAAACACAGGTGTGGGACAATGTTTATACTTCTACTATTTATGCTGGCAATACTATACTTTCATACCTTTTTAATGATTTGATTGATATCTGTTTATTGTATGAAATAAATATTTTGAATTGAAATTTAATTGCTATATTTTCTCTGATTAATTCCATATTTTATTAATTAACTATTTAATTATTTTCCATTACTTTCATATGAAGGTTTTTTTTTTAGTTCAGGCAAAAAATAGACATACTCGAACCGAATACACAAACTGAATATCAAATACCTACCGAATATTCGGCGCATCCCAAGCAAATACAAAATCCAAAATTTGTCCTCCAACATTATCCAGGTTATATCAGGATTATCTAGAAATGACCGTTGCACTAAAAACTCGGCCAGCTGCGTTTCATAGGAAATAATAATCAACATTACATTTTCTACCCGATTACCTTTAATTATAATAAGCTAAAAACACTTCACTCAACATAAATTTCACATTTTCTCACATTCAAACAAACAAAAATTTCATTCTTCATTGGAAAACCACACAAATTCTCAATTCTTTTATAAAAACAACGGCAACGGTTAATATAAAATGGCAACGCTGTATTCTCATCTCGGCCTTACGCTCCTCCTCCTCCTCCTCTCAAGGATGACGTCGCCAGACCGAAGTCAACTTGTTTACATTTTCATTTCCGGCCTTTACATTGACGAATACAGAAATCCCAATGGTTGACCGCACTCACTCAATATATTTATTAATTATAAAAAAAAAAGCGATTCTGATTTACCTAAACACTGTAATTTATTTTAATATCCACGCCGTTGTCTCAAGTTATTCGTAAAACTAACTTTTTCAAACTTTTTCAAACTTTTTTCTGTACTCCCAAATGTACCAAAAATCGAAATGTGATTAATTAAAACAAAACACACATAGATCTATTCTTTAGGAAGTAGAGAAACGGAAAAAACCCCTCCTGAGCTCAGAGGACGCCGTTGTTTAGAGTTATTCGTAAAACTAACTTTTTCAAACTTTTTCAAACTTTTTTCTGTACTCCCAAATGTACCAAAAATCGAAATGTGATTAATTAAAACAAAACACACATAGATCTATTCTTTAGGAAGTAGAGAAACGGAAAAAACCCCTCCTGAGCTCAGAGGACGCCGTTGTTTAGAGTTATTCGTAAAACTAACTTTTTCAAACTTTTTCAAACTTTTTTCTGTACTCCCAAATGTACCAAAAATCGAAATCTATCAGAATAAAACAAAACACACATAGATCTATTCTTTAGAAAGTAAAGAAATGGGAAAAACCCGTCGTAACCTCAGGTGACGCCGTTGTTTAGAGTTATTCGTAAAACTAACTTTTTCAAACTTTTTGAAACTTTTTCCTGTACTCCCAAATGTACCAAAAATCGAAATCTATCAGAATAAAACAAAACACACATAGATCTATTCTTTAGGAAGTAGAGAAACGGAAAAAACCTCTCCTGAGCTCAGGTGACGCCGTTGTTTAGAGTTATTCGTAAAACTAACTTTTTCAAACTTTTTCAAACTTTTTTTCTGTACTCCCAAATGTACCAAAAATCGAAATGTGATTAATTAAAACAAAATACACATAGATCAATTCTTTAGGATGTAGAGAAACGGAAAAAACCCCTCCTGAGCTCAGAGGACGCCGTTGTTTAGAGTTATTCGTAAAACTAACTTTTTCAAACTTTTTCAAACTTTTTCCTGTACTCCCCAATGTACCAAAAATCGAAATGTGATTAATTAAAACAAAATACACATAGACCTATTCTTTAGGAAGTAGAGAAACGGAAAAAACCCGTCGTAACCTCAGATGACGCCGTTGTTTAGAGTTATTCGTAAAACTAACTTTTTCAAACTTTTTCAAACTTTTTTCTGTACTCCCAAATGTACCAAAAATCGAAATCTATCAGAATAAAACAAAACACACATAGATCAATTCTTTAGGATGTAGAGAAACGGAAAAAACCCCTCCTGAGCTCAGAGGACGCCGTTGTTTCGAGTTATTCGTAAAACTAACTTTTTCAAAATTTTTCAAACTTTTTCCTGTACTCCCAAATGTACCAAAAATCGAAATCTATCAGAATAAAACAAAACACACATAGATCTATTCTTTAGGAAGTAGAGAAACGGAAAAAACCTCTCCTGAGCTCAGGTGACGCCGTTGTTTCGAGTTATTCGTAAAACTAACTTTTTCAAATTTTTCAAACTTTATTCTGTACTCCCAAATGTACCAAAAATCGAAATCTATCAGAATAAAACAAAATACACATAGATCTATTCTTTAGGAAGTAGAGAAACGGAAAAAAACCGTCGTAACCTCAGGTGACGCCGTTGTTTAGAGTTATTCGTAAAACTAACTTTTTCAAACTTTTCCAAACTTTTTTCTGTACTCCCAAATGTACCAAAAATCGAAATGTGATTAATTAAAACAAAATACACATAGATCTATTCTTTAGGAAGTAGAGAAACGGAAAAAAACCGTCGTAACCTCAGGTGACGCCGTTGTTTAGAGTTATTCGTAAAACTAACTTTTTCAAACTTTTTCAAACTTTTTCCTGTACTCCCAAATGTACCAAAAATCGAAATGTGATTAATTAAAACAAAATACACATAGATCTATTCTTTAGGAAGTAGAGAAACGGAAAAAACCCGTCGTAACCTCAGGTGACGCCGTTGTTTAGAGTTATTCGTAAAACTAACTTTTTCAAAATTTTTCAAACTTTTTCCTGTACTCCCAAATGTACCAAAAATCGAAATCTATCAGAATAAAACAAAACACACATAGATCTATTCTTTAGGATGTAAAGAAACGGAAAAAACCTCTTCTGAGCTCAGGTGACGCCGTTGTTTAGAGTTATTCGTAAAACTAACTTTTTCAAACTTTTTCAAACTTTTTCCTGTACTCCCAAATGTACCAAAAATCGACATGTGATTAATTAAAACAAAATACACATAGATCTATTCTTTAGGAAGTAGAGAAACGGAAAAAACCCGTCGTCACCTCAGGTGACGCCGTTGTTTAGAGTTATTCGTAAAACTAACTTTTTCAAAATTTTTCAAACTTTTTCCTGTACTCCCAAATGTACCAAAAATTGAAATCTATCAGAATAAAACAAAACACACATAGATCTATTCTTTAGGATGTAGAGAAACGGGAAAAACCCGTCGTAACCTCAGGTGACGCCGTTGTTTAGAGTTATTCGTAAAACTAACTTTTTCAAACTTTTTCAAACTTTTTTCTGTACTCCCAAATGTACCAAAAATCGAAATCTATCAGAATAAAACAAAATACACATAGATCTATTCTTTAGGAAGTAGAGAAACGGAAAAAACCCGTCGGAACCTCAGGTGACGCCGTTGTTTAGAGTTATTCGTAAAACTAACTTTTTCAAACTTTTTCAAACTTTTTTCTGTACTCCCAAATGTACCAAAAATCGAAATGTGATTAGATTAAAACAAAATACACATAGATCTATTCTTTAGGAAGTAGAGAAACGGAAAAAACCTCTCCTGAGCTCAGGTGACGCCGTTGTTTCAGAGTTATTCGTAAAACTAACTTTTTCAAACTTTTTCAAACTTTTTTCTGTACTCCCAAATGTACCAAAAATCGAAATCTATCAGAATAAAACAAAACACACATAGATCTATTCTTTAGGAAGTAGAGAAACGGAAAAAACCCGTCGGAACCTCAGGTGACGCCGTTGTTTAGAGTTATTCGTAAAACTAACTTTTTCAAACTTTTTCAAACTTTTTTCTGTACTCCCAAATGTACCAAAAATCGAAATGTGATTAATTAAAACAAAATACACATAGATCTATTCTTTAGGAAGTAGAGAAACGGAAAAAACCTCTCCTGAGCTCAGGTGACGCCGTTGTTTCAAGTTATTCGTAAAACTAACTTTTTCAAACTTTTTCAAACTTTTTTCTGTACTCCCAAATGTACCAAAAATCGAAATGTGATTAATTAAAACAAAATACACATAGATCTATTCTTTAGGAAGTAGAGAAACGGAAAAAACCCCTCCTGAGCTCAGGTGACGCCGTTGTTTAGAGTTATTCGTAAAACTAACTTTTTCAAACTTTTTCAAACTTTTTTCTGTACTCCCAAATGTACCAAAAATCGAAATCTATCAGAATAAAACAAAACACACATAGATCTATTCTTTAGGAAGTAGAGAAACGGAAAAAACCCGTCGGAACCTCAGGTGACGCCGTTGTTTAGAGTTATTCGTAAAACTAACTTTTTCAAACTTTTTCAAACTTTTTTCTGTACTCCCAAATGTACCAAAAATCGAAATCTATCAGAATAAAACAAAATACACATAGATCTATTCTTTAGGAAGTAGAGAAACGGAAAAAACCCGTCGGAAGCTCAGGTGACGCCGTTGTTTAGAGTTATTCGTAAAACTAACTTTTTCAAACTTTTTCAAACTTTTTTCTGTACTCCCAAATGTACCAAAAATCGAAATCTATCAGAATAAAACAAAATACACATAGATCTATTCTTTAGGAAGTAGAGAAACGGAAAAAACCCCTCCTGAGCTCAGGTGACGCCGTTGTTTAGAGTTATTCGTAAAACTAACTTTTTCAAACTTTTTCAAACTTTTTTCTGTACTCCCAAATGTACCAGAAATCGAAATCTATCAGAATAAAACAAAATACACATAGATCTATTCTTTAGGAAGTAGAGAAACGGAAAAAACCTCTCCTGAGCTCAGGTGACGCCGTTGTTTACTTTTTTCAAACATGAAATGTTTCCAAAACTTCATTCGTTCCTATATAATAACGTTCTAAGTTTAAACACAGGTGTGGGACAATGTTTATACTTCTACTATTTATGCTGGCAATACTATACTTTCATACCTTTTTAATGATTTGATTGATATCTGTTTATTGTATGAAATAAATATTTTGAATTGAAATTTAATTGCTTTATTTTCTCTGATTAATTCCATATTTTATTAATTAACTATTTAATTATTTTCCATTACTTTCATATGAGGGTTTTCTTTTAGTTCAGGCAAAAAATAGACATACTCGAACCGAATACACAAACTGAATATCAAATACCTACCGAATATTCGGCGCATCCCTAGCAAATACAAAATCCAAAATTTGTCCTCCAACTTTATCCAGGTTATATCAGGATTATCTAGAAATGACCGTTGCACTAAAAACTCGGCCAGCTGCGCTTCATAGGAAATAATAATCAACATTACATTTTCAACCCGATTACCTTTAATTATAATAAGCTAAAAACACTTCACTCAACATAAATTTCACATTTTCTCACATTCAAACAAACAAAAATTTCATTCTTCATTGGAAAACCACACAAATTCTCAATTGTTTTATAAAAACAACGGCAACGGTTAAAATAAAATGGCAACGCTGTATTCTCATCTCGGCCTTACGCTCCTCCTCCTCCTCCTCTCAAGGATGACGTCGCCAGAGCGAAGTAAACTTGTTTACATTTTCATTTCCGGCCTTTACATTGACGAATACAGAAATCCCAATGGTTGACCGCACTCACCCAATATATTTATTAATTATTAAAAAAAAATTGCGATTCTGATTTACCTAAACACTGTAATTTATTTTAATATTCACGCCGTTGTTTCAAGTTATTCGTAAAACCAACTTTTTCAAACTTTTTCAAACTTTTTCAAACTTTTTTCTGTACTCCCAAATGTACCAAAAATCGAAATCTATCAGAATAAAACAAAACACACATAGATCTATTCTTTAGGAAGTAGAGAAACGGAAAAAACCCCTCCTGAGCTCAGAGTGACGCCGTTGTTTAGAGTTATTCGTAAAACTAACTTTTTCAAACTTTTTCAAACTTTTTTCTGTACTCCCAAATGTACCAAAAATCGAAATGTGATTAATTAAAACAAAATACACATAGATCTATTCTTTAGGAAGTAGAGAAACGGAAAAAACCCCTCCTGAGCTCAGGTGACGCCGTTGTTTAGAGTTATTCGTAAAACTAACTTTTTCAAACTTTTTCAAACTTTTTTCTGTACTCCCAAATGTACCAAAAATCGAAATCTATCAGAATAAAACAAAACACACATAGATCTATTCTTTAGGAAGTAGAGAAACGGAAAAAACCCGTCGTGAACCTCAGGTGACGCCGTTGTTTAGAGTTATTCGTAAAACTAACTTTTTCAAACTTTTTCAAACTTTTTTCTGTACTCCCAAATGTACCAAAAATCGAAATGTGATTAATTAAAACAAAATACACATAGATCTATTCTTTAGGAAGTAGAGAAACGGAAAAAACCCCTCCTGAGCTCAGGTGACGCCGTTGTTTCAGAGTTATTCGTAAAACTAACTTTTTCAAACTTTTTCAAACTTTTTTCTGTACTCCCAAATGTACCAAAAATCGAAATGTGATTAATTAAAACAAAATACACATAGATCTATTCTTTAGGAAGTAGAGAAACGGAAAAAACCCGTCGGAACCTCAGGTGACGCCGTTGTTTAGAGTTATTCGTAAAACTAACTTTTTCAAACTTTTTCAAACTTTTTTCTGTACTCCCAAATGTACCAAAAATCGAAATCTATCAGAATAAAACAAAACACACATAGATCTATTCTTTAGGAAGTAGAGAAACGGAAAAAACCCGTCGGAACCTCAGGTGACGCCGTTGTTTCAGAGTTATTCGTAAAACTAACTTTTTCAAACTTTTTCAAACTTTTTTCTGTACTCCCAAATGTACCAAAAATCGAAATGTGATTAATTAAAACAAAATACACATAGATCTATTCTTTAGGAAGTAGAGAAACGGAAAAAACCTCTCCTGAGCTCAGGTGACGCCGTTGTTTCAGAGTTATTCGTAAAACTAACTTTTTCAAACTTTTTCAAACTTTTTTCTGTACTCCCAAATGTACCAAAAATCGAAATGTGATTAATTAAAACAAAATACACATAGATCTATTCTTTAGGAAGTAGAGAAACGGAAAAAACCCCTCCTGAGCTCAGGTGACGCCGTTGTTTAGAGTTATTCGTAAAACTAACTTTTTCAAACTTTTTCAAACTTTTTTCTGTACTCCCAAATGTACCAAAAATCGAAATGTGATTAATTAAAACAAAATACACATAGATCTATTCTTTAGGAAGTAGAGAAACGGAAAAAACCCCTCCTGAGCTCAGGTGACGCCGTTGTTTAGAGTTATTCGTAAAACTAACTTTTTCAAACTTTTTCAAACTTTTTTCTGTACTCCCAAATGTACCAAAAATCGAAATGTGATTAATTAAAACAAAATACACATAGATCTATTCTTTAGGAAGTAGAGAAACGGAAAAAACCCGTCGGAACCTCAGGTGACGCCGTTGTTTCAAGTTATTCGTAAAACTAACTTTTTCAAACTTTTTCAAACTTTTTTCTGTACTCCCAAATGTACCAAAAATCGAAATGTGATTAATTAAAACAAAATACACATAGATCTATTCTTTAGGAAGTAGAGAAACGGAAAAAACCCCTCTGAGCTCAGGTGACGCCGTTGTTTCAAGTTATTCGTAAAACTAACTTTTTCAAACTTTTTCAAACTTTTTTCTGTACTCCCAAATGTACCAAAAATCGAAATCTATCAGAATAAAACAAAACACACATAGATCTATTCTTTAGGAAGTAGAGAAACGGAAAAAACCTCTCCTGAGCTCAGGTGACGGCGTTGTTTAGAGTTATTCGTAAAACTAACTTTTTCAAACTTTTTCAAACTTTTTTCTGTACTCCCAAATGTACCAAAAATCGAAATCTATCAGAATAAAACAAAACACACATAGATCTATTCTTTAGGAAGTAGAGAAACGGAAAAAACCTCGTCCTGAGCTCAGAGTGACGCCGTTGTTTAGAGTTATTCGTAAAACTAACTTTTTCAAACTTTTTCAAACTTTTTTCTGTACTCCCAAATGTACCAAAAATCGAAATGTGATTAATTAAAACAAAATACACATAGATCTATTCTTTAGGAAGTAGAGAAACGGAAAAAACCTCTCCTGAGCTCAGGTGACGCCGTTGTTTAGAGTTATTCGTAAAACTAACTTTTTCAAACTTTTTCAAACTTTTTTCTGTACTCCCAAATGTACCAGAAATCGAAATCTATCAGAATAAAACAAAATACACATAGATCTATTCTTTAGGAAGTAGAGAAACGGAAAAAACCTCTCCTGAGCTCAGGTGACGCCGTTGTTTACTTTTTTCAAACATGAAATGTTTCCAAAACTTCATTCGTTCCTATATAATAACGTTCTAAGTTTAAACACAGGTGTGGGACAATGTTTATACTTCTACTATTTATGCTGGCAATACTATACTTTCATACCTTTTTAATGATTTGATTGATATCTGTTTATTGTATGAAATAAATATTTTGAATTGAAATTTAATTGCTTTATTTTCTCTGATTAATTCCATATTTTATTAATTAACTATTTAATTATTTTCCATTACTTTCATATGAGGGTTTTCTTTTAGTTCAGGCAAAAAATAGACATACTCGAACCGAATACACAAACTGAATATCAAATACCTACCGAATATTCGGCGCATCCCTAGCAAATACAAAATCCAAAATTTGTCCTCCAACTTTATCCAGGTTATATCAGGATTATCTAGAAATGACCGTTGCACTAAAAACTCGGCCAGCTGCGCTTCATAGGAAATAATAATCAACATTACATTTTCAACCCGATTACCTTTAATTATAATAAGCTAAAAACACTTCACTCAACATAAATTTCACATTTTCTCACATTCAAACAAACAAAAATTTCATTCTTCATTGGAAAACCACACAAATTCTCAATTGTTTTATAAAAACAACGGCAACGGTTAAAATAAAATGGCAACGCTGTATTCTCATCTCGGCCTTACGCTCCTCCTCCTCCTCCTCTCAAGGATGACGTCGCCAGAGCGAAGTAAACTTGTTTACATTTTCATTTCCGGCCTTTACATTGACGAATACAGAAATCCCAATGGTTGACCGCACTCACCCAATATATTTATTAATTATTAAAAAAAAATTGCGATTCTGATTTACCTAAACACTGTAATTTATTTTAATATTCACGCCGTTGTTTCAAGTTATTCGTAAAACTCAACTTTTTCAAACTTTTTCAAACTTTTTTCTGTACTCCCAAATGTACCAAAAATCGAAATCTATCAGAATAAAACAAAACACACATAGATCTATTCTTTAGGAAGTAGAGAAACGGAAAAAACCCCTCCTGAGCTCAGGTGACGCCGTTGTTTAGAGTTATTCGTAAAACTAACTTTTTCAAACTTTTTCAAACTTTTTTCTGTACTCCCAAATGTACCAAAAATCGAAATGTGATTAATTAAAACAAAATACACATAGATCTATTCTTTAGGAAGTAGAGAAACGGAAAAAACCCCTCCTGAGCTCAGAGGACGCCGTTGTTTAGAGTTATTCGTAAAACTAACTTTTTCAAACTTTTTCAAACTTTTTTCTGTACTCCCAAATGTACCAAAAATCGAAATCTATCAGAATAAAACAAAACACACATAGATCTATTCTTTAGGAAGTAGAGAAACGGAAAAAACCCGTCGTGAACCTCAGGTGACGCCGTTGTTTAGAGTTATTCGTAAAACTAACTTTTTCAAACTTTTTCAAACTTTTTTCTGTACTCCCAAATGTACCAAAAATCGAAATGTGATTAATTAAAACAAAATACACATAGATCTATTCTTTAGGAAGTAGAGAAACGGAAAAAACCTCTCCTGAGCTCAGATGACGCCGTTGTTTAGAGTTATCCGTAAAACTAACTTTTTCAAACTTTTTCAAACTTTTTTCTGTACTCCCAAATGTACCAAAAATTGAAATCTATCAGAATAAAACAAAATACACATAGATCTATTCTTTAGGATGTAGAGAAACGGAAAAAACCCCTCCTGAGCTCAGAGGACGCCGTTGTTTCAGAGTTATTCGTAAAACTAACTTTTTCAAACTTTTTCAAACTTTTTTCTGTACTCCCAAATGTACCAAAAATCGAAATCTATCAGAATAAAACAAAATACACATAGATCTATTCTTTAGGAAGTAGAGAAACGGAAAAAACCCGTCCTGAGCTCAGGTGACGCCGTTGTTTCAAGTTATTCGTAAAACTAACTTTTTCAAACTTTTTCAAACTTTTTTCTGTACTCCCAAATGTACCAAAAATCGAAATCTGATCAGAATAAAACAAAATACACATAGATCTATTCTTTAGGATGTAGAGAAACGGAAAAAACCCCTCCTGAGCTCAGGTGACGCCGTTGTTTCAAGTTATTCGTAAAACTAACTTTTTCAAACTTTTTCAAACTTTTTTCTGTACTCCCAAATGTACCAAAAATCGAAATGTGATTAATTAAAACAAAATACACATAGATCTATTCTTTAGGAAGTAGAGAAACGGAAAAAACCCGTCGGAACCTCAGGTGACGCCGTTGTTTAGAGTTATTCGTAAAACTAACTTTTTCAAACTTTTTCAAACTTTTTTCTGTACTCCCAAATGTACCAAAAATCGAAATGTGATTAGATTAAAACAAAATACACATAGATCTATTCTTTAGGAAGTAGAGAAACGGAAAAAACCTCTCCTGAGCTCAGGTGACGCCGTTGTTTAGAGTTATTCGTAAAACTAACTTTTTCAAACTTTTTCAAACTTTTTTCTGTACTCCCAAATGTACCAAAAATCGAAATGTGATTAATTAAAACAAAATACACATAGATCTATTCTTTAGGAAGTAGAGAAACGGAAAAAACCCCTCCTGAGCTCAGGTGACGCCGTTGTTTCAGAGTTATTCGTAAAACTAACTTTTTCAAACTTTTTCAAACTTTTTTCTGTACTCCCAAATGTACCAAAAATCGAAATCTATCAGAATAAAACAAAACACACATAGATCTATTCTTTAGGAAGTAGAGAAACGGAAAAAACCCCTCCTGAGCTCAGAGGACGCCGTTGTTTCAAGTTATTCGTAAAACTAACTTTTTCAAACTTTTTCAAACTTTTTTCTGTACTCCCAAATGTACCAAAAATCGAAATGTGATTAATTAAAACAAAATACACATAGATCTATTCTTTAGGAAGTAGAGAAACGGAAAAAACCCGTCGGAAGCTCAGGTGACGCCGTTGTTTCAAGTTATTCGTAAAACTAACTTTTTCAAACTTTTTCAAACTTTTTTCTGTACTCCCAAATGTACCAAAAATCGAAATGTGATTAATTAAAACAAAATACACATAGATCTATTCTTTAGGAAGTAGAGAAACGGAAAAAACCCGTCGTGAACCTCAGGTGACGCCGTTGTTTAGAGTTATTCGTAAAACTAACTTTTTCAAACTTTTTCAAACTTTTTTCTGTACTCCCAAATGTACCAAAAATCGAAATGTGATTAATTAAAACAAAATACACATAGATCTATTCTTTAGGAAGTAGAGAAACGGAAAAAACCTCTCCTGAGCTCAGAGGACGCCGTTGTTTCGAGTTATTCGTAAAACTAACTTTTTCAAACTTTTTCAAACTTTTTCCTGTACTCCCAAATGTACCAAAAATCGAAATCTATCAGAATAAAACAAAACACACATAGATCTATTCTTTAGGATGTAGAGAAACGGAAAAAACCCCTCCTGAGCTCAGAGGACCCCGTTGTTTAGAGTTATTCGTAAAACTAACTTTTTCAAACTTTTTCAAACTTTTTTCTGTACTCCCAAATGTACCAAAAATCGAAATGTGATTAATTAAAACAAAATACACATAGACCTATTCTTTAGGAAGTAGAGAAACGGAAAAAACCCGTCGTAACCTCAGATGACGCCGTTGTTTAGAGTTATTCGTAAAACTAACTTTTTCAAACTTTTTCAAACTTTTTTCTGTACTCCCAAATGTACCAAAAATCGAAATCTATCAGAATAAAACAAAACACACATAGATCTATTCTATAGGAAGTAGAGAAACGGAAAAAACCTCTCCTGAGCTCAGGTGACGCCGTTGTTTCGAGTTATTCGTAAAACTAACTTTTTCAAAATTTTTCAAACTTTTTCCTGTACTCCCAAATGTACCAAAAATCGAAATCTATCAGAATAAAACAAAACACACATAGATCTATTCTTTAGGAAGTAGAGAAACGGAAAAAACCTCTCCTGAGCTCAGGTGACGCCGTTGTTTCGAGTTATTCGTAAAACTAACTTTTTCAAACTTTTCCAAACTTTTTTCTGTACTCCCAAATGTACCAAAAATCGAAATGTGATTAATTAAAACAAAATACACATAGATCGATTCTTTAGGATGTTGAGAAACGGAAAAAACCCCTCCTGAGCTCAGAGGACGCCGTTGTTTCGAGTTATTCGTAAAACTACCTTTTTCAAACTTTTTCAAACTTTTTCCTGTACTCCCAAATGTACCAAAAATCGAAATGTGATTAATTAAAACAAAATACACATAGATCTATTCTTTAGGATGTAGAGAAACGGAAAAAACCCCTCCTGAGCTCAGAGGACGCCGTTGTCTCAAGTTATTCGTAAAACTAACTTTTTCAAACTTTTTCAAACTTTTTTCTGTACTCCCAAATGTACCAAAAATCGAAATGTGATTAATTAAAACAAAATACACATAGACCTATTCTTTAGGAAGTAGAGAAACGAAAAAAACCCGTCGGAACCTCAGGTGACGCCGTTGTTTCAAGTTATTCCTAAAACTAACTTTTTCAAACTTTTTCAAACTTTTTCCTGTACTCCCAAATGTACCAAAAATCGAAATGTGATTAATTAAAACAAAATACACATAGATCTATTCTATAGGAAGTAGAGAAACAAAAAAAACCTCTCCTGAGCTCAGGTGACGCCGTTGTTTCGAGTTATTCGTAAAACTAACTTTTTCAAACTTTTTCAAACTTTATTCTGTACTCCCAAATGTACCAAAAATCGAAATCTATCAGAATAAAACAAAATACACATAGATCTATTCTTTAGGAAGTAGAGAAACGGAAAAAAACCCGTCGTAACCTCAGGTGACGCCGTTGTTTAGAGTTATTCGTAAAACTAACTTTTTCAAACTTTTCCAAACTTTTTTCTGTACTCCCAAATGTACCAAAAATCGAAATGTGATTAATTAAAACAAAATACACATAGATCTATTCTTTAGGAAGTAGAGAAACGGAAAAAAACCGTCGTAACCTCAGGTGACGCCGTTGTTTAGAGTTATTCGTAAAACTAACTTTTTCAAACTTTTTCAAACTTTTTCCTGTACTCCCAAATGTACCAAAAATCGAAATGTGATTAATTAAAACAAAATACACATAGATCTATTCTTTAGGAAGTAGAGAAACGGAAAAAACCCGTCGTAACCTCAGGTGACGCCGTTGTTTAGAGTTATTCGTAAAACTAACTTTTTCAAAATTTTTCAAACTTTTTCCTGTACTCCCAAATGTACCAAAAATCGAAATCTATCAGAATAAAACAAAACACACATAGATCTATTCTTTAGGATGTAAAGAAACGGAAAAAACCTCTTCTGAGCTCAGGTGACGCCGTTGTTTAGAGTTATTCGTAAAACTAACTTTTTCAAACTTTTTCAAACTTTTTCCTGTACTCCCAAATGTACCAAAAATTGAAATCTATCAGAATAAAACAAAACACACATAGATCTATTCTTTAGGATGTAGAGAAACGGGAAAAACCCGTCGTAACCTCAGGTGACGCCGTTGTTTAGAGTTATTCGTAAAACTAACTTTTTCAAACTTTTTCAAACTTTTTCCTGTACTCCCCAATGTACCAAAAATCGAAATGTGATTAATTAAAACAAAATACACATAGATCTATTCTTTAGGAAGTAGAGAAACGGAAAAAACCTCTCATGAGCTCAGAGGACCACGTTGTTTAGAGTTATTCGTAAAACTAACTTTTTCAAACTTTTTCAAACTTTTTTCTGTACTCCCAAATGTACCAAAAATTGAAATCTATCAGAATAAAACAAAACACACATAGATCTATTCTTTAGGATGTAGAGAAACGGAAAAAACCCCTCCTGAGCTCAGAGGACGCCGTTGTTTCGAGTTATTCGTAAAACTAACTTTTTCAAACTTTTTCAAACTTTTTTCTGTACTCCCAAATGTACCAAAAATCGAAATCTATCAGAATAAAACAAAACACACATAGATCTATTCTTTAGGATGTAGAGAAACGGAAAAAACCCCTCCTGAGCTCAGAGGACGCCGTTGTCTCAAGTTATTCGTAAAACTAACTTTTTCAAACTTTTTCAAACTTTTTTCTGTACTCCCAAATGTACCAAAAATCGAAATGTGATTAATTAAAACAAAATACACATAGATCAATTCTTTAGGATGTAGAGAAACGGAAAAAACCCCTCCTGAGCTCAGAGGACGCCGTTGTCTCAAGTTATTCGTAAAACTAACTTTTTCAAACTTTTTCAAACTTTTTTCTGTACTCCCAAATGTACCAAAAATCGAAATCTATCAGAATAAAACAAAACACACATAGATCTATTCTTTAGGAAGTAGAGAAACGGAAAAAACCTCTCCTGAGCTCAGGTGACGGCGTTGTTTAGAGTTATTCGTAAAACTAACTTTTTCAAACTTTTTCAAACTTTTTTCTGTACTCTCAAATGTACCAAAAATCGAAATCTATCAGAATAAAACAAAACACACATAGATCTATTCTTTAGGATGTAGAGAAACGGAAAAAACCCCTCCTGAGCTCAGAGGACGCCGTTGTTTCGAGTTATTCGTAAAACTAACTTTTTCAAAATTTTTCAAACTTTTTCCTGTACTCCCAAATGTACCAAAAATCGAAATCTATCAGAATAAAACAAAACACACATAGATCTATTCTTTAGGAAGTAGAGAAACGGAAAAAACCTCTCCTGAGCTCAGGTGACGCCGTTGTTTAGAGTTATTCGTAAAACTAACTTTTTCAAACTTTTTGAAACTTTTTTCTGTACTCCCAAATGTACCAAAAATCGAAATCTATCAGAATAAAACAAAACACACATAGATCTATTCTTTAGGATGTAGAGAAACGGAAAAAACCTCTCATGAGCTCAGAGGACCCCGTTGTTTACTTTTTTCAAACATGAAATGTTTCCAAAACTTCATTCGTTCCTATATAATAACGTTCTAAGTTTAAACACAGGTGTGGGACAATGTTTATACTTCTACTATTTATGCTGGCAATACTATACTTTCATACCTTTTTAATGATTTGATTGATATCTGTTTATTGTATGAAATAAATATTTTGAATTGAAATTTAATTGCTATATTTTCTCTGATTAATTCCATATTTTATTAATTAACTATTTAATTATTTTCCATTACTTTCATATGAAGGTTTTTTTTTTAGTTCAGGCAAAAAATAGACATACTCGAACCGAATACACAAACTGAATATCAAATACCTACCGAATATTCGGCGCATCCCTAGCAAATACAAAATCCAAAATTTGTCCTCCAACATTATCCAGGTTATATCAGGATTATCTAGAAATGACCGTTGCACTAAAAACTCGGCCAGCTGCGCTTCATAGGAAATAATAATCAACATTACATTTTCTACCCGATTACCTTTAATTATAATAAGCTAAAAACACTTCACTCAACATAAATTTCACATTTTCTCACATTCAAACAAACAAAAATTTCATTCTTCATTGGAAAACCACACAAATTCTCAATTCTTTTATAAAAACAACGGCAACGGTTAATATAAAATGGCAACGCTGTATTCTCATCTCGGCCTTACGCTCCTCCTCCTCCTCCTCTCAAGGATGACGTCGCCAGACCGAAGTCAACTTGTTTACATTTTCATTTCCGGCCTTTACATTGACGAATACAGAAATCCCAATGGTTGACCGCACTCACTCAATATATTTATTAATTATAAAAAAAAAAGCGATTCTGATTTACCTAAACACTGTAATTTATTTTTATATCCACGCCGTTGTCTCAAGTTATTCGTAAAACTAACTTTTTCAAACTTTTTCAAACTTTTTTCTGTACTCCCAAATGTACCAAAAATCGAAATGTGATTAATTAAAACAAAACACACATAGATCTATTCTTTAGGAAGTAGAGAAACGGAAAAAACCTCTCCTGAGCTCAGGTGACGCCGTTGTTTAGAGTTATTCGTAAAACTAACTTTTTCAAACTTTTTCAAACTTTTTTCTGTACTCCCAAATGTACCAAAAATCGAAATGTGATTAATTAAAACAAAATACACATAGATCGATTCTTTAGGATGTTGAGAAACGGAAAAAACCCCTCCTGAGCTCAGAGGACGCCGTTGTTTCGAGTTATTCGTAAAACTACCTTTTTCAAACTTTTTCAAACTTTTTCCTGTACTCCCAAATGTACCAAAAATCGAAATGTGATTAATTAAAACAAAATACACATAGATCAATTCTTTAGGATGTAGAGAAACGGAAAAAACCCCTCCTGAGCTCAGAGGACGCCGTTGTCTCAAGTTATTCGTAAAACTAACTTTTTCAAACTTTTTCAAACTTTTTCCTGTACTCCCCAATGTACCAAAAATCGAAATGTGATTAATTAAAACAAAATACACATAGATCTATTCTTTAGGAAGTAGAGAAACGGAAAAAACCCCTCCTGAGCTCAGAGGACGCCGTTGTTTCGAGTTATTCGTAAAACTAACTTTTTCAAACTTTTTCAAACTTTTTCCTGTACTCCCAAATGTACCAAAAATCGAAATGTGATTAATTAAAACAAAATACACATAGACCTATTCTTTAGGAAGTAGAGAAACGGAAAAAACCCGTCGTAACCTCAGATGACGCCGTTGTTTAGAGTTATTCGTAAAACTAACTTTTTCAAACTTTTTCAAACTTTTTTCTGTACTCCCAAATGTACCAAAAATCGAAATCTATCAGAATAAAACAAAACACACATAGATCTATTCTTTAGGATGTAGAGAAACGGAAAAAACCCCTCCTGAGCTCAGAGGACCCCGTTGTTTAGAGTTATTCGTAAAACTAACTTTTTCAAACTTTTTCAAACTTTTTTCTGTACTCCCAAATGTACCAAAAATCGAAATGTGATTAATTAAAACAAAATACACATAGACCTATTCTTTAGGAAGTAGAGAAACGGAAAAAACCCGTCGTAACCTCAGATGACGCCGTTGTTTAGAGTTATTCGTAAAACTAACTTTTTCAAACTTTTTCAAACTTTTTTCTGTACTCCCAAATGTACCAAAAATCGAAATCTATCAGAATAAAACAAAACACACATAGATCAATTCTTTAGGATGTAGAGAAACGGAAAAAACCCCTCCTGAGCTCAGAGGACGCCGTTGTTTCGAGTTATTCGTAAAACTAACTTTTTCAAAATTTTTCAAACTTTTTCCTGTACTCCCAAATGTACCAAAAATCGAAATCTATCTGAATAAAACAAAACACATAGATCTATTCTTTAGGAAGTAGAGAAACGGAAAAAACCTCTCCTGAGCTCAGGTGACGCCGTTGTTTCGAGTTATTCGTAAAACTACCTTTTTCAAACTTTTTCAAACTTTTTCCTGTACTCCCAAATGTACCAAAAATCGAAATGTGATTAATTAAAACAAAATACACATAGATCTATTCTTTAGGAAGTAGAGAAACGGAAAAAACCCGTCGTAACCTCAGGTGACGCCGTTGTTTAGAGTTATTCGTAAAACTAACTTTTTCAAAATTTTTCAAACTTTTTCCTGTACTCCCAAATGTACCAAAAATCGAAATCTATCAGAATAAAACAAAACACACATAGATCTATTCTTTAGGATGTAAAGAAACGGAAAAAACCTCTCCTGAGCTCAGGTGACGCCGTTGTTTAGAGTTATTCGTAAAACTAACTTTTTCAAACTTTTTCAAACTTTTTCCTGTACTCCCAAATGTACCAAAAATCGACATGTGATTAATTAAAACAAAATACACATAGATCTATTCTTTAGGAAGTAGAGAAACGGAAAAAACCTCTCCTGAGCTCAGAGGACGCCGTTGTTTCGAGTTATTCGTAAAACTAACTTTTTCAAACTTTTTCAAACTTTTTCCTGTACTCCCAAATGTACCAAAAATTGAAATCTATCAGAATAAAACAAAACACACATAGATCTATTCTTTAGGATGTAGAGAAACGGAAAAAACCCCTCCTGAGCTCAGAGGACGCCGTTGTTTCGAGTTATTCGTAAAACTAACTTTTTCAAACTTTTTCAAACTTTTTTCTGTACTCCCAAATGTACCAAAAATCGAAATGTGATTAATTAAAACAAAATACACATAGATCTATTCTTTAGGAAGTAGAGAAACGGAAAAAACCTCTCATGAGCTCAGAGGACCACGTTGTTTAGAGTTATTCGTAAAACTAACTTTTTCAAACTTTTTCAAACTTTTTTCTGTACTCCCAAATGTACCAAAAATTGAAATCTATCAGAATAAAACAAAACACACATAGATCTATTCTTTAGGATGTAGAGAAACGGAAAAAACCCCTCCTGAGCTCAGAGGACGCCGTTGTTTCGAGTTATTCGTAAAACTAACTTTTTCAAACTTTTTCAAACTTTTTCCTGTACTCCCAAATGTACCAAAAATCGAAATCTATCAGAATAAAACAAAACACACATAGATCTATTCTTTAGGATGTAGAGAAACGGAAAAAACCCCTCCTGAGCTCAGAGGACGCCGTTGTCTCAAGTTATTCGTAAAACTAACTTTTTCAAACTTTTTCAAACTTTTTTCTGTACTCCCAAATGTACCAAAAATCGAAATGTGATTAATTAAAACAAAATACACATAGATCTATTCTTTAGAAAGTAAAGAAACGGAAAAAACCCGTCGGAACCTCAGGTGACGCCGTTGTTTAGAGTTATTCGTAAAACTAACTTTTTCAAACTTTTTCAAACTTTTTTCTGTACTCCCAAATGTACCAAAAATCGAAATGTGATTAATTAAAACAAAATACACATAGATCAATTCTTTAGGATGTAGAGAAACGGAAAAAACCCCTCCTGAGCTCAGAGGACGCCGTTGTCTCAAGTTATTCGTAAAACTAACTTTTTCAAACTTTTTCAAACTTTTTTCTGTACTCCCAAATGTACCAAAAATCGAAATCTATCAGAATAAAACAAAACACACATAGATCTATTCTTTAGGAAGTAGAGAAACGGAAAAAACCTCTCCTGAGCTCAGGTGACGGCGTTGTTTAGAGTTATTCGTAAAACTAACTTTTTCAAACTTTTTCAAACTTTTTTCTGTACTCTCAAATGTACCAAAAATCGAAATCTATCAGAATAAAACAAAACACACATAGATCTATTCTTTAGGAAGTAGAGAAACGGAAAAAACCCGTCGGAAGCTCAGAGGACGCCGTTGTTTCGAGTTATTCGTAAAACTAACTTTTTCAAACTTTTTGAAACTTTTTCCTGTACTCCCAAATGTACCAAAAATCGAAATCTATCAGAATAAAACAAAACACACATAGATCTATTCTTTAGGAAGTAGAGAAACGGAAAAAACCTCTCCTGAGCTCAGGTGACGCCGTTGTTTAGAGTTATTCGTAAAACTAACTTTTTCAAACTTTTTGAAACTTTTTTCTGTACTCCCAAATGTACCAAAAATCGAAATCTATCAGAATAAAACAAAACACACATAGATCTATTCTTTAGGATGTAGAGAAACGGAAAAAACCTCTCATGAGCTCAGAGGACCCCGTTGTTTACTTTTTTCAAACATGAAATGTTTCCAAAACTTCATTCGTTCCTATATAATAACGTTCTAAGTTTAAACACAGGTGTGGGACAATGTTTATACTTCTACTATTTATGCTGGCAATACTATACTTTCATACCTTTTTAATGATTTGATTGATATCTGTTTATTGTATGAAATAAATATTTTGAATTGAAATTTAATTGCTATATTTTCTCTGATTAATTCCATATTTTATTAATTAACTATTTAATTATTTTCCATTACTTTCATATGAAGGTTTTTTTTTTAGTTCAGGCAAAAAATAGACATACTCGAACCGAATACACAAACTGAATATCAAATACCTACCGAATATTCGGCGCATCCCTAGCAAATACAAAATCCAAAATTTGTCCTCCAACATTATCCAGGTTATATCAGGATTATCTAGAAATGACCGTTGCACTAAAAACTCGGCCAGCTGCGCTTCATAGGAAATAATAATCAACATTACATTTTCTACCCGATTACCTTTAATTATAATAAGCTAAAAACACTTCACTCAACATAAATTTCACATTTTCTCACATTCAAACAAACAAAAATTTCATTCTTCATTGGAAAACCACACAAATTCTCAATTCTTTTATAAAAACAACGGCAACGGTTAATATAAAATGGCAACGCTGTATTCTCATCTCGGCCTTACGCTCCTCCTCCTCCTCCTCTCAAGGATGACGTCGCCAGACCGAAGTCAACTTGTTTACATTTTCATTTCCGGCCTTTACATTGACGAATACAGAAATCCCAATGGTTGACCGCACTCACTCAATATATTTATTAATTATAAAAAAAAAAGCGATTCTGATTTACCTAAACACTGTAATTTATTTTTATATCCACGCCGTTGTCTCAAGTTATTCGTAAAACTAACTTTTTCAAACTTTTTCAAACTTTTTTCTGTACTCCCAAATGTACCAAAAATCGAAATGTGATTAATTAAAACAAAACACACATAGATCTATTCTTTAGGAAGTAGAGAAACGGAAAAAACCTCTCCTGAGCTCAGGTGACGCCGTTGTTTAGAGTTATTCGTAAAACTAACTTTTTCAAACTTTTTCAAACTTTTTTCTGTACTCCCAAATGTACCAAAAATCGAAATGTGATTAATTAAAACAAAATACACATAGATCGATTCTTTAGGATGTTGAGAAACGGAAAAAACCCCTCCTGAGCTCAGAGGACGCCGTTGTTTCGAGTTATTCGTAAAACTACCTTTTTCAAACTTTTTCAAACTTTTTCCTGTACTCCCAAATGTACCAAAAATCGAAATGTGATTAATTAAAACAAAATACACATAGATCTATTCTTTAGGATGTAGAGAAACGGAAAAAACCCCTCCTGAGCTCAGAGGACGCCGTTGTCTCAAGTTATTCGTAAAACTAACTTTTTCAAACTTTTTCAAACTTTTTCCTGTACTCCCCAATGTACCAAAAATCGAAATGTGATTAATTAAAACAAAATACACATAGATCTATTCTTTAGGAAGTAGAGAAACGGAAAAAACCCCTCCTGAGCTCAGAGGACGCCGTTGTTTCGAGTTATTCGTAAAACTAACTTTTTCAAACTTTTTCAAACTTTTTCCTGTACTCCCAAATGTACCAAAAATCGAAATGTGATTAATTAAAACAAAATACACATAGACCTATTCTTTAGGAAGTAGAGAAACGGAAAAAACCCGTCGTAACCTCAGATGACGCCGTTGTTTAGAGTTATTCGTAAAACTAACTTTTTCAAACTTTTTCAAACTTTTTTCTGTACTCCCAAATGTACCAAAAATCGAAATCTATCAGAATAAAACAAAACACACATAGATCTATTCTTTAGGATGTAGAGAAACGGAAAAAACCCCTCCTGAGCTCAGAGGACCCCGTTGTTTAGAGTTATTCGTAAAACTAACTTTTTCAAACTTTTTCAAACTTTTTTCTGTACTCCCAAATGTACCAAAAATCGAAATGTGATTAATTAAAACAAAATACACATAGACCTATTCTTTAGGAAGTAGAGAAACGGAAAAAACCCGTCGTAACCTCAGATGACGCCGTTGTTTAGAGTTATTCGTAAAACTAACTTTTTCAAACTTTTTCAAACTTTTTTCTGTACTCCCAAATGTACCAAAAATCGAAATCTATCAGAATAAAACAAAACACACATAGATCAATTCTTTAGGATGTAGAGAAACGGAAAAAACCCCTCCTGAGCTCAGAGGACGCCGTTGTTTCGAGTTATTCGTAAAACTAACTTTTTCAAAATTTTTCAAACTTTTTCCTGTACTCCCAAATGTACCAAAAATCGAAATCTATCTGAATAAAACAAAACACATAGATCTATTCTTTAGGAAGTAGAGAAACGGAAAAAACCTCTCCTGAGCTCAGGTGACGCCGTTGTTTCGAGTTATTCGTAAAACTACCTTTTTCAAACTTTTTCAAACTTTTTCCTGTACTCCCAAATGTACCAAAAATCGAAATGTGATTAATTAAAACAAAATACACATAGATCTATTCTTTAGGAAGTAGAGAAACGGAAAAAACCCGTCGTAACCTCAGGTGACGCCGTTGTTTAGAGTTATTCGTAAAACTAACTTTTTCAAAATTTTTCAAACTTTTTCCTGTACTCCCAAATGTACCAAAAATCGAAATCTATCAGAATAAAACAAAACACACATAGATCTATTCTTTAGGATGTAAAGAAACGGAAAAAACCTCTCCTGAGCTCAGGTGACGCCGTTGTTTCGAGTTATTCGTAAAACTACCTTTTTCAAACTTTTTCAAACTTTTTCCTGTACTCCCAAATGTACCAAAAATCGAAATGTGATTAATTAAAACAAAATACACATAGATCTATTCTTTAGGAAGTAGAGAAACGGAAAAAACCCGTCGTAACCTCAGGTGACGCCGTTGTTTAGAGTTATTCGTAAAACTAACTTTTTCAAAATTTTTCAAACTTTTTCCTGTACTCCCAAATGTACCAAAAATCGAAATCTATCAGAATAAAACAAAACACACATAGATCTATTCTTTAGGATGTAAAGAAACGGAAAAAACCTCTCCTGAGCTCAGGTGACGCCGTTGTTTAGAGTTATTCGTAAAACTAACTTTTTCAAACTTTTTCAAACTTTTTCCTGTACTCCCAAATGTACCAAAAATCGACATGTGATTAATTAAAACAAAATACACATAGATCTATTCTTTAGGAAGTAGAGAAACGGAAAAAACCTCTCCTGAGCTCAGAGGACGCCGTTGTTTCGAGTTATTCGTAAAACTAACTTTTTCAAACTTTTTCAAACTTTTTCCTGTACTCCCAAATGTACCAAAAATTGAAATCTATCAGAATAAAACAAAACACACATAGATCTATTCTTTAGGATGTAGAGAAACGGAAAAAACCCCTCCTGAGCTCAGAGGACGCCGTTGTTTCGAGTTATTCGTAAAACTAACTTTTTCAAACTTTTTCAAACTTTTTTCTGTACTCCCAAATGTACCAAAAATCGAAATGTGATTAATTAAAACAAAATACACATAGATCTATTCTTTAGGAAGTAGAGAAACGGAAAAAACCTCTCATGAGCTCAGAGGACCACGTTGTTTAGAGTTATTCGTAAAACTAACTTTTTCAAACTTTTTCAAACTTTTTTCTGTACTCCCAAATGTACCAAAAATTGAAATCTATCAGAATAAAACAAAACACACATAGATCTATTCTTTAGGATGTAGAGAAACGGAAAAAACCCCTCCTGAGCTCAGAGGACGCCGTTGTTTCGAGTTATTCGTAAAACTAACTTTTTCAAACTTTTTCAAACTTTTTCCTGTACTCCCAAATGTACCAAAAATCGAAATCTATCAGAATAAAACAAAACACACATAGATCTATTCTTTAGGATGTAGAGAAACGGAAAAAACCCCTCCTGAGCTCAGAGGACGCCGTTGTCTCAAGTTATTCGTAAAACTAACTTTTTCAAACTTTTTCAAACTTTTTTCTGTACTCCCAAATGTACCAAAAATCGAAATGTGATTAATTAAAACAAAATACACATAGATCTATTCTTTAGAAAGTAAAGAAACGGAAAAAACCCGTCGGAACCTCAGGTGACGCCGTTGTTTAGAGTTATTCGTAAAACTAACTTTTTCAAACTTTTTCAAACTTTTTTCTGTACTCCCAAATGTACCAAAAATCGAAATGTGATTAATTAAAACAAAATACACATAGATCAATTCTTTAGGATGTAGAGAAACGGAAAAAACCCCTCCTGAGCTCAGAGGACGCCGTTGTCTCAAGTTATTCGTAAAACTAACTTTTTCAAACTTTTTCAAACTTTTTTCTGTACTCCCAAATGTACCAAAAATCGAAATCTATCAGAATAAAACAAAACACACATAGATCTATTCTTTAGGAAGTAGAGAAACGGAAAAAACCTCTCCTGAGCTCAGGTGACGGCGTTGTTTAGAGTTATTCGTAAAACTAACTTTTTCAAACTTTTTCAAACTTTTTTCTGTACTCTCAAATGTACCAAAAATCGAAATCTATCAGAATAAAACAAAACACACATAGATCTATTCTTTAGGAAGTAGAGAAACGGAAAAAACCCGTCGGAAGCTCAGAGGACGCCGTTGTTTCGAGTTATTCGTAAAACTAACTTTTTCAAACTTTTTGAAACTTTTTCCTGTACTCCCAAATGTACCAAAAATCGAAATCTATCAGAATAAAACAAAGCACACATAGATCTATTCTTTAGGAAGTAGAGAAACGGAAAAAACCTCTCCTGAGCTCAGGTGACGCCGTTGTTTAGAGTTATTCGTAAAACTAACTTTTTCAAACTTTTTGAAACTTTTTCCTGTACTCCCAAATGTACCAAAAATCGAAATCTATCAGAATAAAACAAAACACACATAGATCTATTCTTTAGGATGTAGAGAAACGGAAAAAACCTCTCATGAGCTCAGAGGACCCCGTTGTTTACTTTTTTCAAACATGAAATGTTTCCAAAACTTCATTCGTTCCTATATAATAACGTTCTAAGTTTAAACACAGGTGTGGGACAATGTTTATACTTCTACTATTTATGCTGGCAATACTATACTTTCATACCTTTTTAATGATTTGATTGATATCTGTTTATTGTATGAAATAAATATTTTGAATTGAAATTTAATTGCTATATTTTCTCTGATTAATTCCATATTTTGTTAATTAACTATTTAATTATTTTCCATTACTTTCATATGAAGGTTTTTTTTTTAGTTCAGGCAAAAAATAGACATACTCGAACCGAATACACAAACTGAATATCAAATACCTACCGAATATTCGGCGCATCCCTAGCAAATACAAAATCCAAAATTTGTCCTCCAACATTATCCAGGTTATATCAGGATTATCTAGAAATGACCGTTGCACTAAAAACTCGGCCAGCTGCGCTTCATAGGAAATAATAATCAACATTACATTTTCTACCCGATTACCTTTAATTATAATAAGCTAAAAACACTTCACTCAACATAAATTTCACATTTTCTCACATTCAAACAAACAAAAATTTCATTCTTCATTGGAAAACCACACAAATTCTCAATTCTTTTATAAAAACAACGGCAACGGTTAATATAAAATGGCAACGCTGTATTCTCATCTCGGCCTTACGCTCCTCCTCCTCCTCCTCTCAAGGATGACGTCGCCAGACCGAAGTCAACTTGTTTACATTTTCATTTCCGGCCTTTACATTGACGAATACAGAAATCCCAATGGTTGACCGCACTCACTCAATATATTTATTAATTATAAAAAAAAAAGCGATTCTGATTTACCTAAACACTGTAATTTATTTTTATATCCACGCCGTTGTCTCAAGTTATTCGTAAAACTAACTTTTTCAAACTTTTTCAAACTTTTTTCTGTACTCCCAAATGTACCAAAAATCGAAATGTGATTAATTAAAACAAAACACACATAGATCTATTCTTTAGGAAGTAGAGAAACGGAAAAAACCTCTCCTGAGCTCAGGTGACGCCGTTGTTTAGAGTTATTCGTAAAACTAACTTTTTCAAACTTTTTCAAACTTTTTTCTGTACTCCCAAATGTACCAAAAATCGAAATGTGATTAATTAAAACAAAATACACATAGATCAATTCTTTAGGATGTAGAGAAACGGAAAAAACCCCTCCTGAGCTCAGAGGACGCCGTTGTCTCAAGTTATTCGTAAAACTAACTTTTTCAAACTTTTTCAAACTTTTTTCTGTACTCCCAAATGTACCAAAAATCGAAATGTGATTAATTAAAACAAAATACACATAGATCTATTCTTTAGAAAGTAAAGAAATGGGAAAAACCCGTCGTAACCTCAGGTGACGCCGTTGTTTAGAGTTATTCGTAAAACTAACTTTTTCAAACTTTTTCAAACTTTTTCCTGTACTCCCAAATGTACCAAAAATCGAAATGTGATTAATTAAAACAAAATACACATAGATCTATTCTTTAGGATGTAGAGAAACGGAAAAAACCCCTCCTGAGCTCAGAGGACGCCGTTGTCTCAAGTTATTCGTAAAACTAACTTTTTCAAACTTTTTCAAACTTTTTCCTGTACTCCCCAATGTACCAAAAATCGAAATGTGATTAATTAAAACAAAATACACATAGATCTATTCTTTAGGAAGTAGAGAAACGGAAAAAACCCCTCCTGAGCTCAGAGGACGCCGTTGTCTCAAGTTATTCGTAAAACTAACTTTTTCAAACTTTTTCAAACTTTTTCCTGTACTCCCCAATGTACCAAAAATCGAAATGTGATTAATTAAAACAAAATACACATAGATCTATTCTTTAGGAAGTAGAGAAACGGAAAAAACCCCTCCTGAGCTCAGAGGACGCCGTTGTTTCGAGTTATTCGTAAAACTAACTTTTTCAAACTTTTTCAAACTTTTTCCTGTACTCCCAAATGTACCAAAAATCGAAATGTGATTAATTAAAACAAAATACACATAGACCTATTCTTTAGGAAGTAGAGAAACGGAAAAAACCCGTCGTAACCTCAGATGACGCCGTTGTTTAGAGTTATTCGTAAAACTAACTTTTTCAAACTTTTTCAAACTTTTTTCTGTACTCCCAAATGTACCAAAAATCGAAATCTATCAGAATAAAACAAAACACACATAGATCTATTCTTTAGGATGTAGAGAAACGGAAAAAACCCCTCCTGAGCTCAGAGGACCCCGTTGTTTAGAGTTATTCGTAAAACTAACTTTTTCAAACTTTTTCAAACTTTTTTCTGTACTCCCAAATGTACCAAAAATCGAAATGTGATTAATTAAAACAAAATACACATAGACCTATTCTTTAGGAAGTAGAGAAACGGAAAAAACCCGTCGTAACCTCAGATGACGCCGTTGTTTAGAGTTATTCGTAAAACTAACTTTTTCAAACTTTTTCAAACTTTTTTCTGTACTCCCAAATGTACCAAAAATCGAAATCTATCAGAATAAAACAAAACACACATAGATCAATTCTTTAGGATGTAGAGAAACGGAAAAAACCCCTCCTGAGCTCAGAGGACGCCGTTGTTTCGAGTTATTCGTAAAACTAACTTTTTCAAAATTTTTCAAACTTTTTCCTGTACTCCCAAATGTACCAAAAATCGAAATCTATCTGAATAAAACAAAACACACATAGATCTATTCTTTAGGAAGTAGAGAAACGGAAAAAACCTCTCCTGAGCTCAGGTGACGCCGTTGTTTCGAGTTATTCGTAAAACTACCTTTTTCAAACTTTTTCAAACTTTTTCCTGTACTCCCAAATGTACCAAAAATCGAAATGTGATTAATTAAAACAAAATACACATAGATCTATTCTTTAGGAAGTAGAGAAACGGAAAAAACCCGTCGTAACCTCAGGTGACGCCGTTGTTTAGAGTTATTCGTAAAACTAACTTTTTCAAAATTTTTCAAACTTTTTCCTGTACTCCCAAATGTACCAAAAATCGAAATCTATCAGAATAAAACAAAACACACATAGATCTATTCTTTAGGATGTAAAGAAACGGAAAAAACCTCTCCTGAGCTCAGGTGACGCCGTTGTTTAGAGTTATTCGTAAAACTAACTTTTTCAAACTTTTTCAAACTTTTTCCTGTACTCCCAAATGTACCAAAAATCGAAATGTGATTAATTAAAACAAAATACACATAGATCTATTCTTTAGGAAGTAGAGAAACGGAAAAAACCTCTCATGAGCTCAGAGGACCACGTTGTTTAGAGTTATTCGTAAAACTAACTTTTTCAAACTTTTTCAAACTTTTTTCTGTACTCCCAAATGTACCAAAAATTGAAATCTATCAGAATAAAACAAAACACACATAGATCTATTCTTTAGGATGTAGAGAAACGGAAAAAACCCCTCCTGAGCTCAGAGGACGCCGTTGTTTCGAGTTATTCGTAAAACTAACTTTTTCAAACTTTTTGAAACTTTTTCCTGTACTCCCAAATGTACCAAAAATCGAAATCTATCAGAATAAAACAAAACACACATAGATCTATTCTTTAGGAAGTAGAGAAACGGAAAAAACCTCTCCTGAGCTCAGGTGACGCCGTTGTTTAGAGTTATTCGTAAAACTAACTTTTTCAAACTTTTTGAAACTTTTTTCTGTACTCCCAAATGTACCAAAAATCGAAATCTATCAGAATAAAACAAAACACACATAGATCTATTCTTTAGGATGTAGAGAAACGGAAAAAACCTCTCATGAGCTCAGAGGACCCCGTTGTTTACTTTTTTCAAACATGAAATGTTTCCAAAACTTCATTCGTTCCTATATAATAACGTTCTAAGTTTAAACACAGGTGTGGGACAATGTTTATACTTCTACTATTTATGCTGGCAATACTATACTTTCATACCTTTTTAATGATTTGATTGATATCTGTTTATTGTATGAAATAAATATTTTGAATTGAAATTTAATTGCTATATTTTCTCTGATTAATTCCATATTTTGTTAATTAACTATTTAATTATTTTCCATTACTTTCATATGAAGGTTTTTTTTTTAGTTCAGGCAAAAAATAGACATACTCGAACCGAATACACAAACTGAATATCAAATACCTACCGAATATTCGGCGCATCCCTAGCAAATACAAAATCCAAAATTTGTCCTCCAACATTATCCAGGTTATATCAGGATTATCTAGAAATGACCGTTGCACTAAAAACTCGGCCAGCTGCGCTTCATAGGAAATAATAATCAACATTACATTTTCTACCCGATTACCTTTAATTATAATAAGCTAAAAACACTTCACTCAACATAAATTTCACATTTTCTCACATTCAAACAAACAAAAATTTCATTCTTCATTGGAAAACCACACAAATTCTCAATTCTTTTATAAAAACAACGGCAACGGTTAATATAAAATGGCAACGCTGTATTCTCATCTCGGCCTTACGCTCCTCCTCCTCCTCCTCTCAAGGATGACGTCGCCAGACCGAAGTCAACTTGTTTACATTTTCATTTCCGGCCTTTACATTGACGAATACAGAAATCCCAATGGTTGACCGCACTCACTCAATATATTTATTAATTATAAAAAAAAAAGCGATTCTGATTTACCTAAACACTGTAATTTATTTTTATATCCACGCCGTTGTCTCAAGTTATTCGTAAAACTAACTTTTTCAAACTTTTTCAAACTTTTTTCTGTACTCCCAAATGTACCAAAAATCGAAATGTGATTAATTAAAACAAAACACACATAGATCTATTCTTTAGGAAGTAGAGAAACGGAAAAAACCTCTCCTGAGCTCAGGTGACGCCGTTGTTTAGAGTTATTCGTAAAACTAACTTTTTCAAACTTTTTCAAACTTTTTTCTGTACTCCCAAATGTACCAAAAATCGAAATGTGATTAATTAAAACAAAATACACATAGATCAATTCTTTAGGATGTAGAGAAACGGAAAAAACCCCTCCTGAGCTCAGAGGACGCCGTTGTCTCAAGTTATTCGTAAAACTAACTTTTTCAAACTTTTTCAAACTTTTTTCTGTACTCCCAAATGTACCAAAAATCGAAATGTGATTAATTAAAACAAAATACACATAGATCTATTCTTTAGAAAGTAAAGAAATGGGAAAAACCCGTCGTAACCTCAGGTGACGCCGTTGTTTAGAGTTATTCGTAAAACTAACTTTTTCAAACTTTTTCAAACTTTTTCCTGTACTCCCAAATGTACCAAAAATCGAAATGTGATTAATTAAAACAAAATACACATAGATCTATTCTTTAGGATGTAGAGAAACGGAAAAAACCCCTCCTGAGCTCAGAGGACGCCGTTGTCTCAAGTTATTCGTAAAACTAACTTTTTCAAACTTTTTCAAACTTTTTCCTGTACTCCCCAATGTACCAAAAATCGAAATGTGATTAATTAAAACAAAATACACATAGATCTATTCTTTAGGAAGTAGAGAAACGGAAAAAACCCCTCCTGAGCTCAGAGGACGCCGTTGTCTCAAGTTATTCGTAAAACTAACTTTTTCAAACTTTTTCAAACTTTTTCCTGTACTCCCCAATGTACCAAAAATCGAAATGTGATTAATTAAAACAAAATACACATAGATCTATTCTTTAGGAAGTAGAGAAACGGAAAAAACCCCTCCTGAGCTCAGAGGACGCCGTTGTTTCGAGTTATTCGTAAAACTAACTTTTTCAAACTTTTTCAAACTTTTTCCTGTACTCCCAAATGTACCAAAAATCGAAATGTGATTAATTAAAACAAAATACACATAGACCTATTCTTTAGGAAGTAGAGAAACGGAAAAAACCCGTCGTAACCTCAGATGACGCCGTTGTTTAGAGTTATTCGTAAAACTAACTTTTTCAAACTTTTTCAAACTTTTTTCTGTACTCCCAAATGTACCAAAAATCGAAATCTATCAGAATAAAACAAAACACACATAGATCTATTCTTTAGGATGTAGAGAAACGGAAAAAACCCCTCCTGAGCTCAGAGGACCCCGTTGTTTAGAGTTATTCGTAAAACTAACTTTTTCAAACTTTTTCAAACTTTTTTCTGTACTCCCAAATGTACCAAAAATCGAAATGTGATTAATTAAAACAAAATACACATAGACCTATTCTTTAGGAAGTAGAGAAACGGAAAAAACCCGTCGTAACCTCAGATGACGCCGTTGTTTAGAGTTATTCGTAAAACTAACTTTTTCAAACTTTTTCAAACTTTTTTCTGTACTCCCAAATGTACCAAAAATCGAAATCTATCAGAATAAAACAAAACACACATAGATCAATTCTTTAGGATGTAGAGAAACGGAAAAAACCCCTCCTGAGCTCAGAGGACGCCGTTGTTTCGAGTTATTCGTAAAACTAACTTTTTCAAAATTTTTCAAACTTTTTCCTGTACTCCCAAATGTACCAAAAATCGAAATCTATCTGAATAAAACAAAACACACATAGATCTATTCTTTAGGAAGTAGAGAAACGGAAAAAACCTCTCCTGAGCTCAGGTGACGCCGTTGTTTCGAGTTATTCGTAAAACTACCTTTTTCAAACTTTTTCAAACTTTTTCCTGTACTCCCAAATGTACCAAAAATCGAAATGTGATTAATTAAAACAAAATACACATAGATCTATTCTTTAGGAAGTAGAGAAACGGAAAAAACCCGTCGTAACCTCAGGTGACGCCGTTGTTTAGAGTTATTCGTAAAACTAACTTTTTCAAAATTTTTCAAACTTTTTCCTGTACTCCCAAATGTACCAAAAATCGAAATCTATCAGAATAAAACAAAACACACATAGATCTATTCTTTAGGATGTAAAGAAACGGAAAAAACCTCTCCTGAGCTCAGGTGACGCCGTTGTTTAGAGTTATTCGTAAAACTAACTTTTTCAAACTTTTTCAAACTTTTTCCTGTACTCCCAAATGTACCAAAAATCGAAATGTGATTAATTAAAACAAAATACACATAGATCTATTCTTTAGGAAGTAGAGAAACGGAAAAAACCTCTCATGAGCTCAGAGGACCACGTTGTTTAGAGTTATTCGTAAAACTAACTTTTTCAAACTTTTTCAAACTTTTTTCTGTACTCCCAAATGTACCAAAAATTGAAATCTATCAGAATAAAACAAAACACACATAGATCTATTCTTTAGGATGTAGAGAAACGGAAAAAACCCCTCCTGAGCTCAGAGGACGCCGTTGTTTCGAGTTATTCGTAAAACTAACTTTTTCAAACTTTTTCAAACTTTTTCCTGTACTCCCAAATGTACCAAAAATCGAAATCTATCAGAATAAAACAAAACACACATAGATCTATTCTTTAGGATGTAGAGAAACGGAAAAAACCCCTCCTGAGCTCAGAGGACGCCGTTGTCTCAAGTTATTCGTAAAACTAACTTTTTCAAACTTTTTCAAACTTTTTTCTGTACTCCCAAATGTACCAAAAATCGAAATGTGATTAATTAAAACAAAATACACATAGATCTATTCTTTAGAAAGTAAAGAAACGGAAAAAACCCGTCGGAACCTCAGGTGACGCCGTTGTTTAGAGTTATTCGTAAAACTAACTTTTTCAAACTTTTTCAAACTTTTTTCTGTACTCCCAAATGTACCAAAAATCGAAATGTGATTAATTAAAACAAAATACACATAGATCAATTCTTTAGGATGTAGAGAAACGGAAAAAACCCCTCCTGAGCTCAGAGGACGCCGTTGTCTCAAGTTATTCGTAAAACTAACTTTTTCAAACTTTTTCAAACTTTTTTCTGTACTCCCAAATGTACCAAAAATCGAAATCTATCAGAATAAAACAAAACACACATAGATCTATTCTTTAGGAAGTAGAGAAACGGAAAAAACCTCTCCTGAGCTCAGGTGACGGCGTTGTTTAGAGTTATTCGTAAAACTAACTTTTTCAAACTTTTTCAAACTTTTTTCTGTACTCTCAAATGTACCAAAAATCGAAATCTATCAGAATAAAACAAAACACACATAGATCTATTCTTTAGGAAGTAGAGAAACGGAAAAAACCCGTCGGAAGCTCAGAGGACGCCGTTGTTTCGAGTTATTCGTAAAACTAACTTTTTCAAACTTTTTGAAACTTTTTCCTGTACTCCCAAATGTACCAAAAATCGAAATCTATCAGAATAAAACAAAACACACATAGATCTATTCTTTAGGAAGTAGAGAAACGGAAAAAACCTCTCCTGAGCTCAGGTGACGCCGTTGTTTAGAGTTATTCGTAAAACTAACTTTTTCAAACTTTTTGAAACTTTTTCCTGTACTCCCAAATGTACCAAAAATCGAAATCTATCAGAATAAAACAAAACACACATAGATCTATTCTTTAGGATGTAGAGAAACGGAAAAAACCTCTCATGAGCTCAGAGGACCCCGTTGTTTACTTTTTTCAAACATGAAATGTTTCCAAAACTTCATTCGTTCCTATATAATAACGTTCTAAGTTTAAACACAGGTGTGGGACAATGTTTATACTTCTACTATTTATGCTGGCAATACTATACTTTCATACCTTTTTAATGATTTGATTGATATCTGTTTATTGTATGAAATAAATATTTTGAATTGAAATTTAATTGCTATATTTTCTCTGATTAATTCCATATTTTATTAATTAACTATTTAATTATTTTCCATTACTTTCATATGAAGGTTTTTTTTTTAGTTCAGGCAAAAAATAGACATACTCGAACCGAATACACAAACTGAATATCAAATACCTACCGAATATTCGGCGCATCCCTAGCAAATACAAAATCCAAAATTTGTCCTCCAACATTATCCAGGTTATATCAGGATTATCTAGAAATGACCGTTGCACTAAAAACTCGGCCAGCTGCGCTTCATAGGAAATAATAATCAACATTACATTTTCTACCCGATTACCTTTAATTATAATAAGCTAAAAACACTTCACTCAACATAAATTTCACATTTTCTCACATTCAAACAAACAAAAATTTCATTCTTCATTGGAAAACCACACAAATTCTCAATTCTTTTATAAAAACAACGGCAACGGTTAATATAAAATGGCAACGCTGTATTCTCATCTCGGCCTTACGCTCCTCCTCCTCCTCCTCTCAAGGATGACGTCGCCAGACCGAAGTCAACTTGTTTACATTTTCATTTCCGGCCTTTACATTGACGAATACAGAAATCCCAATGGTTGACCGCACTCACTCAATATATTTATTAATTATAAAAAAAAAAGCGATTCTGATTTACCTAAACACTGTAATTTATTTTTATATCCACGCCGTTGTCTCAAGTTATTCGTAAAACTAACTTTTTCAAACTTTTTCAAACTTTTTTCTGTACTCCCAAATGTACCAAAAATCGAAATGTGATTAATTAAAACAAAACACACATAGATCTATTCTTTAGGAAGTAGAGAAACGGAAAAAACCTCTCCTGAGCTCAGGTGACGCCGTTGTTTAGAGTTATTCGTAAAACTAACTTTTTCAAACTTTTTCAAACTTTTTTCTGTACTCCCAAATGTACCAAAAATCGAAATGTGATTAATTAAAACAAAATACACATAGATCGATTCTTTAGGATGTTGAGAAACGGAAAAAACCCCTCCTGAGCTCAGAGGACGCCGTTGTTTCGAGTTATTCGTAAAACTACCTTTTTCAAACTTTTTCAAACTTTTTCCTGTACTCCCAAATGTACCAAAAATCGAAATGTGATTAATTAAAACAAAATACACATAGATCTATTCTTTAGGATGTAGAGAAACGGAAAAAACCCCTCCTGAGCTCAGAGGACGCCGTTGTCTCAAGTTATTCGTAAAACTAACTTTTTCAAACTTTTTCAAACTTTTTCCTGTACTCCCCAATGTACCAAAAATCGAAATGTGATTAATTAAAACAAAATACACATAGATCTATTCTTTAGGAAGTAGAGAAACGGAAAAAACCCCTCCTGAGCTCAGAGGACGCCGTTGTTTCGAGTTATTCGTAAAACTAACTTTTTCAAACTTTTTCAAACTTTTTCCTGTACTCCCAAATGTACCAAAAATCGAAATGTGATTAATTAAAACAAAATACACATAGACCTATTCTTTAGGAAGTAGAGAAACGGAAAAAACCCGTCGTAACCTCAGATGACGCCGTTGTTTAGAGTTATTCGTAAAACTAACTTTTTCAAACTTTTTCAAACTTTTTTCTGTACTCCCAAATGTACCAAAAATCGAAATCTATCAGAATAAAACAAAACACACATAGATCTATTCTTTAGGATGTAGAGAAACGGAAAAAACCCCTCCTGAGCTCAGAGGACCCCGTTGTTTAGAGTTATTCGTAAAACTAACTTTTTCAAACTTTTTCAAACTTTTTTCTGTACTCCCAAATGTACCAAAAATCGAAATGTGATTAATTAAAACAAAATACACATAGACCTATTCTTTAGGAAGTAGAGAAACGGAAAAAACCCGTCGTAACCTCAGATGACGCCGTTGTTTAGAGTTATTCGTAAAACTAACTTTTTCAAACTTTTTCAAACTTTTTTCTGTACTCCCAAATGTACCAAAAATCGAAATCTATCAGAATAAAACAAAACACACATAGATCAATTCTTTAGGATGTAGAGAAACGGAAAAAACCCCTCCTGAGCTCAGAGGACGCCGTTGTTTCGAGTTATTCGTAAAACTAACTTTTTCAAAATTTTTCAAACTTTTTCCTGTACTCCCAAATGTACCAAAAATCGAAATCTATCTGAATAAAACAAAACACATAGATCTATTCTTTAGGAAGTAGAGAAACGGAAAAAACCTCTCCTGAGCTCAGGTGACGCCGTTGTTTCGAGTTATTCGTAAAACTACCTTTTTCAAACTTTTTCAAACTTTTTCCTGTACTCCCAAATGTACCAAAAATCGAAATGTGATTAATTAAAACAAAATACACATAGATCTATTCTTTAGGAAGTAGAGAAACGGAAAAAACCCGTCGTAACCTCAGGTGACGCCGTTGTTTAGAGTTATTCGTAAAACTAACTTTTTCAAAATTTTTCAAACTTTTTCCTGTACTCCCAAATGTACCAAAAATCGAAATCTATCAGAATAAAACAAAACACACATAGATCTATTCTTTAGGATGTAAAGAAACGGAAAAAACCTCTCCTGAGCTCAGGTGACGCCGTTGTTTAGAGTTATTCGTAAAACTAACTTTTTCAAACTTTTTCAAACTTTTTCCTGTACTCCCAAATGTACCAAAAATCGACATGTGATTAATTAAAACAAAATACACATAGATCTATTCTTTAGGAAGTAGAGAAACGGAAAAAACCTCTCCTGAGCTCAGAGGACGCCGTTGTTTCGAGTTATTCGTAAAACTAACTTTTTCAAACTTTTTCAAACTTTTTCCTGTACTCCCAAATGTACCAAAAATTGAAATCTATCAGAATAAAACAAAACACACATAGATCTATTCTTTAGGATGTAGAGAAACGGAAAAAACCCCTCCTGAGCTCAGAGGACGCCGTTGTTTCGAGTTATTCGTAAAACTAACTTTTTCAAACTTTTTCAAACTTTTTTCTGTACTCCCAAATGTACCAAAAATCGAAATGTGATTAATTAAAACAAAATACACATAGATCTATTCTTTAGGAAGTAGAGAAACGGAAAAAACCTCTCATGAGCTCAGAGGACCACGTTGTTTAGAGTTATTCGTAAAACTAACTTTTTCAAACTTTTTCAAACTTTTTTCTGTACTCCCAAATGTACCAAAAATTGAAATCTATCAGAATAAAACAAAACACACATAGATCTATTCTTTAGGATGTAGAGAAACGGAAAAAACCCCTCCTGAGCTCAGAGGACGCCGTTGTTTCGAGTTATTCGTAAAACTAACTTTTTCAAACTTTTTCAAACTTTTTCCTGTACTCCCAAATGTACCAAAAATCGAAATCTATCAGAATAAAACAAAACACACATAGATCTATTCTTTAGGATGTAGAGAAACGGAAAAAACCCCTCCTGAGCTCAGAGGACGCCGTTGTCTCAAGTTATTCGTAAAACTAACTTTTTCAAACTTTTTCAAACTTTTTTCTGTACTCCCAAATGTACCAAAAATCGAAATGTGATTAATTAAAACAAAATACACATAGATCTATTCTTTAGAAAGTAAAGAAACGGAAAAAACCCGTCGGAACCTCAGGTGACGCCGTTGTTTAGAGTTATTCGTAAAACTAACTTTTTCAAACTTTTTCAAACTTTTTTCTGTACTCCCAAATGTACCAAAAATCGAAATGTGATTAATTAAAACAAAATACACATAGATCAATTCTTTAGGATGTAGAGAAACGGAAAAAACCCCTCCTGAGCTCAGAGGACGCCGTTGTCTCAAGTTATTCGTAAAACTAACTTTTTCAAACTTTTTCAAACTTTTTCCTGTACTCCCAAATGTACCAAAAATCGAAATCTATCAGAATAAAACAAAACACACATAGATCTATTCTTTAGGAAGTAGAGAAACGGAAAAAACCTCTCCTGAGCTCAGGTGACGGCGTTGTTTAGAGTTATTCGTAAAACTAACTTTTTCAAACTTTTTCAAACTTTTTTCTGTACTCTCAAATGTACCAAAAATCGAAATCTATCAGAATAAAACAAAACACACATAGATCTATTCTTTAGGAAGTAGAGAAACGGAAAAAACCCGTCGGAAGCTCAGAGGACGCCGTTGTTTCGAGTTATTCGTAAAACTAACTTTTTCAAACTTTTTGAAACTTTTTCCTGTACTCCCAAATGTACCAAAAATCGAAATCTATCAGAATAAAACAAAACACACATAGATCTATTCTTTAGGAAGTAGAGAAACGGAAAAAACCTCTCCTGAGCTCAGGTGACGCCGTTGTTTAGAGTTATTCGTAAAACTAACTTTTTCAAACTTTTTGAAACTTTTTTCTGTACTCCCAAATGTACCAAAAATCGAAATCTATCAGAATAAAACAAAACACACATAGATCTATTCTTTAGGATGTAGAGAAACGGAAAAAACCTCTCATGAGCTCAGAGGACCCCGTTGTTTACTTTTTTCAAACATGAAATGTTTCCAAAACTTCATTCGTTCCTATATAATAACGTTCTAAGTTTAAACACAGGTGTGGGACAATGTTTATACTTCTACTATTTATGCTGGCAATACTATACTTTCATACCTTTTTAATGATTTGATTGATATCTGTTTATTGTATGAAATAAATATTTTGAATTGAAATTTAATTGCTATATTTTCTCTGATTAATTCCATATTTTATTAATTAACTATTTAATTATTTTCCATTACTTTCATATGAAGGTTTTTTTTTTAGTTCAGGCAAAAAATAGACATACTCGAACCGAATACACAAACTGAATATCAAATACCTACCGAATATTCGGCGCATCCCTAGCAAATACAAAATCCAAAATTTGTCCTCCAACATTATCCAGGTTATATCAGGATTATCTAGAAATGACCGTTGCACTAAAAACTCGGCCAGCTGCGCTTCATAGGAAATAATAATCAACATTACATTTTCTACCCGATTACCTTTAATTATAATAAGCTAAAAACACTTCACTCAACATAAATTTCACATTTTCTCACATTCAAACAAACAAAAATTTCATTCTTCATTGGAAAACCACACAAATTCTCAATTCTTTTATAAAAACAACGGCAACGGTTAATATAAAATGGCAACGCTGTATTCTCATCTCGGCCTTACGCTCCTCCTCCTCCTCCTCTCAAGGATGACGTCGCCAGACCGAAGTCAACTTGTTTACATTTTCATTTCCGGCCTTTACATTGACGAATACAGAAATCCCAATGGTTGACCGCACTCACTCAATATATTTATTAATTATAAAAAAAAAAGCGATTCTGATTTACCTAAACACTGTAATTTATTTTTATATCCACGCCGTTGTCTCAAGTTATTCGTAAAACTAACTTTTTCAAACTTTTTCAAACTTTTTTCTGTACTCCCAAATGTACCAAAAATCGAAATGTGATTAATTAAAACAAAACACACATAGATCTATTCTTTAGGAAGTAGAGAAACGGAAAAAACCTCTCCTGAGCTCAGGTGACGCCGTTGTTTAGAGTTATTCGTAAAACTAACTTTTTCAAACTTTTTCAAACTTTTTTCTGTACTCCCAAATGTACCAAAAATCGAAATGTGATTAATTAAAACAAAATACACATAGATCAATTCTTTAGGATGTAGAGAAACGGAAAAAACCCCTCCTGAGCTCAGAGGACGCCGTTGTCTCAAGTTATTCGTAAAACTAACTTTTTCAAACTTTTTCAAACTTTTTTCTGTACTCCCAAATGTACCAAAAATCGAAATGTGATTAATTAAAACAAAATACACATAGATCTATTCTTTAGAAAGTAAAGAAATGGGAAAAACCCGTCGTAACCTCAGGTGACGCCGTTGTTTAGAGTTATTCGTAAAACTAACTTTTTCAAACTTTTTCAAACTTTTTTCTGTACTCCCAAATGTACCAAAAATCGAAATCTATCAGAATAAAACAAAACACACATAGATCTATTCTTTAGGAAGTAGAGAAACGGAAAAAACCCGTCGTAACCTAAGGTGACGCCGTTGTCTCAAGTTATTCGTAAAACTAACTTTTTCAAACTTTTTCAAACTTTTTCCTGTACTCCCAAATGTACCAAAAATCGAAATCTATCAGAATAAAACAAAACACACATAGATCTATTCTTTAGGATGTAGAGAAACGGAAAAAACCCCTCCTCAGCTCAGAGGACCCCGTTGTTTAGAGTTATTCGTAAAACTAACTTTTTCAAACTTTTTCAAACTTTTTTCTGTACTCCCAAATGTACCAAAAATCGAAATGTGATTAATTAAAACAAAATACACATAGACCTATTCTTTAGGAAGTAGAGAAACGGAAAAAACCCGTCGTAACCTCAGATGACGCCGTTGTTTAGAGTTATTCGTAAAACTAACTTTTTCAAACTTTTTCAAACTTTTTTCTGTACTCCCAAATGTACCAAAAATCGAAATCTATCAGAATAAAACAAAACACACATAGATCAATTCTTTAGGATGTAGAGAAACGGAAAAAACCCCTCCTGAGCTCAGAGGACGCCGTTGTTTCGAGTTATTCGTAAAACTAACTTTTTCAAAATTTTTCAAACTTTTTCCTGTACTCCCAAATGTACCAAAAATCGAAATCTATCAGAATAAAACAAAACACACATAGATCTATTCTTTAGGATGTTGAGAAACGGAAAAAACCCCTCCTGAGCTCAGAGGACGCCGTTGTTTCGAGTTATTCGTAAAACTACCTTTTTCAAACTTTTTCAAACTTTTTCCTGTACTCCCAAATGTACCAAAAATCGAAATGTGATTAATTAAAACAAAATACACATAGATCTATTCTTTAGGATGTAGAGAAACGGAAAAAACCCCTCCTGAGCTCAGAGGACGCCGTTGTCTCAAGTTATTCGTAAAACTAACTTTTTCAAACTTTTTCAAACTTTTTTCTGTACTCCCAAATGTACCAAAAATCGAAATGTGATTAATTAAAACAAAATACACATAGACCTATTCTTTAGGAAGTAGAGAAACGAAAAAAACCCGTCGGAACCTCAGGTGACGCCGTTGTTTCAAGTTATTCCTAAAACTAACTTTTTCAAACTTTTTCAAACTTTTTCCTGTACTCCCAAATGTACCAAAAATCGAAATGTGATTAATTAAAACAAAATACACATAGATCTATTCTATAGGAAGTAGAGAAACGGAAAAAACCTCTCCTGAGCTCAGGTGACGCCGTTGTTTCGAGTTATTCGTAAAACTAACTTTTTCAAATTTTTCAAACTTTATTCTGTACTCCCAAATGTACCAAAAATCGAAATGTGATTAATTAAAACAAAATACACATAGATCAATTCTTTAGGATGTAGAGAAACGGAAAAAACCCCTCCTGAGCTCAGAGGACGCCGTTGTCTCAAGTTATTCGTAAAACTAACTTTTTCAAACTTTTTCAAACTTTTTTCTGTACTCCCAAATGTACCAAAAATCGAAATGTGATTAATTAAAACAAAATACACATAGATCTATTCTTTAGAAAGTAAAGAAATGGGAAAAACCCGTCGTAACCTCAGGTGACGCCGTTGTTTAGAGTTATTCGTAAAACTAACTTTTTCAAACTTTTTCAAACTTTTTTCTGTACTCCCAAATGTACCAAAAATCGAAATCTATCAGAATAAAACAAAACACACATAGATCTATTCTTTAGGAAGTAGAGAAACGGAAAAAACCCGTCGTAACCTAAGGTGACGCCGTTGTCTCAAGTTATTCGTAAAACTAACTTTTTCAAACTTTTTCAAACTTTTTCCTGTACTCCCAAATGTACCAAAAATCGAAATCTATCAGAATAAAACAAAACACACATAGATCTATTCTTTAGGATGTAGAGAAACGGAAAAAACCCCTCCTGAGCTCAGAGGACCCCGTTGTTTAGAGTTATTCGTAAAACTAACTTTTTCAAACTTTTTCAAACTTTTTTCTGTACTCCCAAATGTACCAAAAATCGAAATGTGATTAATTAAAACAAAATACACATAGACCTATTCTTTAGGAAGTAGAGAAACGGAAAAAACCCGTCGTAACCTCAGATGACGCCGTTGTTTAGAGTTATTCGTAAAACTAACTTTTTCAAACTTTTTCAAACTTTTTTCTGTACTCCCAAATGTACCAAAAATCGAAATCTATCAGAATAAAACAAAACACACATAGATCAATTCTTTAGGATGTAGAGAAACGGAAAAAACCCCTCCTGAGCTCAGAGGACGCCGTTGTTTCGAGTTATTCGTAAAACTAACTTTTTCAAAATTTTTCAAACTTTTTCCTGTACTCCCAAATGTACCAAAAATCGAAATCTATCAGAATAAAACAAAACACACATAGATCTATTCTTTAGGAAGTAGAGAAACGGAAAAAACCTCTCCTGAGCTCAGGTGACGCCGTTGTTTCGAGTTATTCGTAAAACTAACTTTTTCAAACTTTTCCAAACTTTTTTCTGTACTCCCAAATGTACCAAAAATCGAAATGTGATTAATTAAAACAAAATACACATAGATCGATTCTTTAGGATGTTGAGAAACGGAAAAAACCCCTCCTGAGCTCAGAGGACGCCGTTGTTTCGAGTTATTCGTAAAACTACCTTTTTCAAACTTTTTCAAACTTTTTCCTGTACTCCCAAATGTACCAAAAATCGAAATGTGATTAATTAAAACAAAATACACATAGATCTATTCTTTAGGATGTAGAGAAACGGAAAAAACCCCTCCTGAGCTCAGAGGACGCCGTTGTCTCAAGTTATTCGTAAAACTAACTTTTTCAAACTTTTTCAAACTTTTTTCTGTACTCCCAAATGTACCAAAAATCGAAATGTGATTAATTAAAACAAAATACACATAGACCTATTCTTTAGGAAGTAGAGAAACGAAAAAAACCCGTCGGAACCTCAGGTGACGCCGTTGTTTCAAGTTATTCCTAAAACTAACTTTTTCAAACTTTTTCAAACTTTTTCCTGTACTCCCAAATGTACCAAAAATCGAAATGTGATTAATTAAAACAAAATACACATAGATCTATTCTATAGGAAGTAGAGAAACGGAAAAAACCTCTCCTGAGCTCAGGTGACGCCGTTGTTTCGAGTTATTCGTAAAACTAACTTTTTCAAATTTTTCAAACTTTATTCTGTACTCCCAAATGTACCAAAAATCGAAATCTATCAGAATAAAACAAAATACACATAGATCTATTCTTTAGGAAGTAGAGAAACGGAAAAAAACCGTCGTAACCTCAGGTGACGCCGTTGTTTAGAGTTATTCGTAAAACTAACTTTTTCAAACTTTTCCAAACTTTTTTCTGTACTCCCAAATGTACCAAAAATCGAAATGTGATTAATTAAAACAAAATACACATAGACCTATTCTTTAGGAAGTAGAGAAACGGAAAAAACCCGTCGTAACCTCAGATGACGCCGTTGTTTAGAGTTATTCGTAAAACTAACTTTTTCAAACTTTTTCAAACTTTTTTCTGTACTCCCAAATGTACCAAAAATCGAAATCTATCAGAATAAAACAAAACACACATAGATCAATTCTTTAGGATCTAGAGAAACGGAAAAAACCCCTCCTGAGCTCAGAGGACGCCGTTGTTTCGAGTTATTCGTAAAACTAACTTTTTCAAAATTTTTCAAACTTTTTCCTGTACTCCCAAATGTACCAAAAATCGAAATCTATCAGAATAAAACAAAACACACATAGATCTATTCTTTAGGAAGTAGAGAAACGGAAAAAACCTCTCCTGAGCTCAGGTGACGCCGTTGTTTCGAGTTATTCGTAAAACTAACTTTTTCAAACTTTTCCAAACTTTTTTCTGTACTCCCAAATGTACCAAAAATCGAAATGTGATTAATTAAAACAAAATACACATAGATCGATTCTTTAGGATGTTGAGAAACGGAAAAAACCCCTCCTGAGCTCAGAGGACGCCGTTGTTTCGAGTTATTCGTAAAACTACCTTTTTCAAACTTTTTCAAACTTTTTCCTGTACTCCCAAATGTACCAAAAATCGAAATGTGATTAATTAAAACAAAATACACATAGATCTATTCTTTAGGATGTAGAGAAACGGAAAAAACCCCTCCTGAGCTCAGAGGACGCCGTTGTCTCAAGTTATTCGTAAAACTAACTTTTTCAAACTTTTTCAAACTTTTTTCTGTACTCCCAAATGTACCAAAAATCGAAATGTGATTAATTAAAACAAAATACACATAGACCTATTCTTTAGGAAGTAGAGAAACGAAAAAAACCCGTCGGAACCTCAGGTGACGCCGTTGTTTCAAGTTATTCCTAAAACTAACTTTTTCAAACTTTTTCAAACTTTTTCCTGTACTCCCAAATGTACCAAAAATCGAAATGTGATTAATTAAAACAAAATACACATAGATCTATTCTATAGGAAGTAGAGAAACGGAAAAAACCTCTCCTGAGCTCAGGTGACGCCGTTGTTTCGAGTTATTCGTAAAACTAACTTTTTCAAATTTTTCAAACTTTATTCTGTACTCCCAAATGTACCAAAAATCGAAATGTGATTAATTAAAACAAAATACACATAGATCAATTCTTTAGGATGTAGAGAAACGGAAAAAACCCCTCCTGAGCTCAGAGGACGCCGTTGTCTCAAGTTATTCGTAAAACTAACTTTTTCAAACTTTTTCAAACTTTTTTCTGTACTCCCAAATGTACCAAAAATCGAAATGTGATTAATTAAAACAAAATACACATAGATCTATTCTTTAGAAAGTAAAGAAATGGGAAAAACCCGTCGTAACCTCAGGTGACGCCGTTGTTTAGAGTTATTCGTAAAACTAACTTTTTCAAACTTTTTCAAACTTTTTTCTGTACTCCCAAATGTACCAAAAATCGAAATCTATCAGAATAAAACAAAACACACATAGATCTATTCTTTAGGAAGTAGAGAAACGGAAAAAACCCGTCGTAACCTAAGGTGACGCCGTTGTCTCAAGTTATTCGTAAAACTAACTTTTTCAAACTTTTTCAAACTTTTTCCTGTACTCCCAAATGTACCAAAAATCGAAATCTATCAGAATAAAACAAAACACACATAGATCTATTCTTTAGGATGTAGAGAAACGGAAAAAACCCCTCCTGAGCTCAGAGGACCCCGTTGTTTAGAGTTATTCGTAAAACTAACTTTTTCAAACTTTTTCAAACTTTTTTCTGTACTCCCAAATGTACCAAAAATCGAAATGTGATTAATTAAAACAAAATACACATAGACCTATTCTTTAGGAAGTAGAGAAACGGAAAAAACCCGTCGTAACCTCAGATGACGCCGTTGTTTAGAGTTATTCGTAAAACTAACTTTTTCAAACTTTTTCAAACTTTTTTCTGTACTCCCAAATGTACCAAAAATCGAAATCTATCAGAATAAAACAAAACACACATAGATCAATTCTTTAGGATGTAGAGAAACGGAAAAAACCCCTCCTGAGCTCAGAGGACGCCGTTGTTTCGAGTTATTCGTAAAACTAACTTTTTCAAAATTTTTCAAACTTTTTCCTGTACTCCCAAATGTACCAAAAATCGAAATCTATCAGAATAAAACAAAACACACATAGATCTATTCTTTAGGAAGTAGAGAAACGGAAAAAACCTCTCCTGAGCTCAGGTGACGCCGTTGTTTCGAGTTATTCGTAAAACTAACTTTTTCAAACTTTTCCAAACTTTTTTCTGTACTCCCAAATGTACCAAAAATCGAAATGTGATTAATTAAAACAAAATACACATAGATCGATTCTTTAGGATGTTGAGAAACGGAAAAAACCCCTCCTGAGCTCAGAGGACGCCGTTGTTTCGAGTTATTCGTAAAACTACCTTTTTCAAACTTTTTCAAACTTTTTCCTGTACTCCCAAATGTACCAAAAATCGAAATGTGATTAATTAAAACAAAATACACATAGATCTATTCTTTAGGATGTAGAGAAACGGAAAAAACCCCTCCTGAGCTCAGAGGACGCCGTTGTCTCAAGTTATTCGTAAAACTAACTTTTTCAAACTTTTTCAAACTTTTTTCTGTACTCCCAAATGTACCAAAAATCGAAATGTGATTAATTAAAACAAAATACACATAGACCTATTCTTTAGGAAGTAGAGAAACGAAAAAAACCCGTCGGAACCTCAGGTGACGCCGTTGTTTCAAGTTATTCCTAAAACTAACTTTTTCAAACTTTTTCAAACTTTTTCCTGTACTCCCAAATGTACCAAAAATCGAAATGTGATTAATTAAAACAAAATACACATAGATCTATTCTATAGGAAGTAGAGAAACGGAAAAAACCTCTCCTGAGCTCAGGTGACGCCGTTGTTTCGAGTTATTCGTAAAACTAACTTTTTCAAATTTTTCAAACTTTATTCTGTACTCCCAAATGTACCAAAAATCGAAATCTATCAGAATAAAACAAAATACACATAGATCTATTCTTTAGGAAGTAGAGAAACGGAAAAAAAACCGTCGTAACCTCAGGTGACGCCGTTGTTTAGAGTTATTCGTAAAACTAACTTTTTCAAACTTTTCCAAACTTTTTTCTGTACTCCCAAATGTACCAAAAATCGAAATGTGATTAATTAAAACAAAATACACATAGATCTATTCTTTAGGAAGTAGAGAAACGGAAAAAAACCGTCGTAACCTCAGGTGACGCCGTTGTTTAGAGTTATTCGTAAAACTAACTTTTTCAAACTTTTTCAAACTTTTTCCTGTACTCCCAAATGTACCAAAAATCGAAATGTGATTAATTAAAACAAAATACACATAGATCTATTCTTTAGGAAGTAGAGAAACGGAAAAAACCCGTCGTAACCTCAGGTGACGCCGTTGTTTAGAGTTATTCGTAAAACTAACTTTTTCAAAATTTTTCAAACTTTTTCCTGTACTCCCAAATGTACCAAAAATTGAAATCTATCAGAATAAAACAAAACACACATAGATCGATTCTTTAGGAAGTAGAGAAACGGAAAAAACCTCTCCTGAGCTCAGGTGACGCCGTTGTTTAGAGTTATTCGTAAAACTAACTTTTTCAAACTTTTTCAAACTTTTTCCTGTACTCCCAAATGTACCAAAAATCGACATGTGATTAATTAAAACAAAATACACATAGATCTATTCTTTAGGAAGTAGAGAAACGGAAAAAACCTCTCCTGAGCTCAGAGGACGCCGTTGTTTCGAGTTATTCGTAAAACTAACTTTTTCAAACTTTTTCAAACTTTTTTCTGTACTCCCAAATGTACCAAAAATCGAAATGTGATTAATTAAAACAAAATACACATAGATCTATTCTTTAGAAAGTAAAGAAACGGGAAAAACCCGTCGTAACCTCAGGTGACGCCGTTGTTTAGAGTTATTCGTAAAACTAACTTTTTCAAACTTTTTCAAACTTTTTCCTGTACTCCCCAATGTACCAAAAATCGAAATGTGATTAATTAAAACAAAATACACATAGATCTATTCTTTAGGAAGTAGAGAAACGGAAAAAACCCCTCCTGAGCTCAGAGGACGCCGTTGTCTCAAGTTATTCGTAAAACTAACTTTTTCAAACTTTTTCAAACTTTTTTCTGTACTCCCAAATGTACCAATAATCGAAATGTGATTAATTAAAACAAAATACACATAGATCTATTCTTTAGAAAGTAAAGAAACGGGAAAAACCCGTCGTAACCTCAGGTGACGCCGTTGTTTAGAGTTATTCGTAAAACTAACTTTTTCAAACTTTTTCAAACTTTTTCCTGTACTCCCCAATGTACCAAAAATCGAAATGTGATTAATTAAAACAAAATACACATAGATCTATTCTTTAGGAAGTAGAGAAACGGAAAAAACCCCTCCTGAGCTCAGAGGACGCCGTTGTTTCGAGTTATTCGTAAAACTAACTTTTTCAAACTTTTTCAAACTTTTTCCTGTACTCCCAAATGTACCAAAAATTGAAATCTATCAGAATAAAACAAAACACACATAGATCTATTCTTTAGGATGTAGAGAAACGGAAAAAACCCCTCCTGAGCTCAGAGGACGCCGTTGTTTCGAGTTATTCGTAAAACTAACTTTTTCAAACTTTTTCAAACTTTTTCCTGTACTCCCAAATGTACCAAAAATCGAAATCTATCAGAATAAAACAAAACACACATAGATCTATTCTTTAGGATGTAGAGAAACGGAAAAAACCCCTCCTGAGCTCAGAGGACGCCGTTGTTTCGAGTTATTCGTAAAACTAACTTTTTCAAACTTTTTCAAACTTTTTCCTGTACTCCCAAATGTACCAAAAATCGAAATCTATCAGAATAAAACAAAACACACATAGATCTATTCTTTAGGATGTAGAGAAACGGAAAAAACCCCTCCTGAGCTCAGAGGACGCCGTTGTCTCAAGTTATTCGTAAAACTAACTTTTTCAAACTTTTTCAAACTTTTTTCTGTACTCCCAAATGTACCAAAAATCGAAATGTGATTAATTAAAACAAAATACACATAGATCTATTCTTTAGAAAGTAAAGAAACGGAAAAAACCCGTCGTAACCTCAGGTGACGCCGTTGTTTAGAGTTATTCGTAAAACTAACTTTTTCAAACTTTTACAAACTTTTTTCTGTACTCCCAAATGTACCAAAAATCGAAATCTATCAGAATAAAACAAAACACACATAGATCTATTCTTTAGGAAGTAGAGAAACGGAAAAAACCTCTCCTGAGCTCAGGTGACGCCGTTGTTTAGAGTTATTCGTAAAACTAACTTTTTCAAACTTTTTCAAACTTTTTTCTGTACTCCCAAATGTACCAAAAATCGAAATCTATCAGAATAAAACAAAACACACATAGATCTATTCTTTAGGAAGTAGAGAAACGGAAAAAACCCCTCCTGAGCTCAGAGGACGCCGTTGTTTCGAGTTATTCGTAAAACTAACTTTTTCAAACTTTTTCAAACTTTTTCCTGTACTCCCAAATGTACCAAAAATCGAAATCTATCAGAATAAAACAAAACACACATAGATCTATTCTTTAGGATGTAGAGAAACGGAAAAAACCCCTCCTGAGCTCAGAGGACGCCGTTGTCTCAAGTTATTCGTAAAACTAACTTTTTCAAACTTTTTCAAACTTTTTTCTGTACTCCCAAATGTACCAAAAATCGAAATGTGATTAATTAAAACAAAATACACATAGATCTATTCTTTAGAAAGTAAAGAAACGGAAAAAACCCGTCGGAACCTCAGGTGACGCCGTTGTTTAGAGTTATTCGTAAAACTAACTTTTTCAAACTTTTTCAAACTTTTTTCTGTACTCCCAAATGTACCAAAAATCGAAATCTATCAGAATAAAACAAAACACACATAGATCTATTCTTTAGGAAGTAGAGAAACGGAAAAAACCTCTCCTGAGCTCAGGTGACGGCGTTGTTTAGAGTTATTCGTAAAACTAACTTTTTCAAATTTTTTCAAACTTTTTTCTGTACTCCCAAATGTACCAAAAATCGAAATCTATCAGAATAAAACAAAACACACATAGATCTATTCTTTAGGAAGTAGAGAAACGGAAAAAACCCGTCGGAAGCTCAGAGGACGCCGTTGTTTCGAGTTATTCGTAAAACTAACTTTTTCAAACTTTTTGAAACTTTTTCCTGTACTCCCAAATGTACCAAAAATCGAAATCTATCAGAATAAAACAAAACACACATAGATCTATTCTTTAGGAAGTAGAGAAACGGAAAAAACCTCTCCTGAGCTCAGGTGACGCCGTTGTTTAGAGTTATTCGTAAAACTAACTTTTTCAAACTTTTTCAAACTTTTTTCTGTACTCCCAAATGTACCAAAAATCGAAATGTGATTAATTAAAACAAAACACACATAGATCTATTCTTTAGGAAGTAGAGAAACGGAAAAAACCCGTCGTAACCTCAGGTGACGCCGTTGTTTAGAGTTATTCGTAAAACTAACTTTTTCAAACTTTTTCAAACTTTTTTCTGTACTCCCAAATGTACCAAAAATCGAAATCTATCAGAATAAAACAAAACACACATAGATCTATTCTTTAGGAAGTAGAGAAACGGAAAAAACCTCTCCTGAGCTCAGGTGACGGCGTTGTTTAGAGTTATTCGTAAAACTAACTTTTTCAAATTTTTTCAAACTTTTTTCTGTACTCCCAAATGTACCAAAAATCGAAATCTATCAGAATAAAACAAAACACACATAGATCTATTCTTTAGGAAGTAGAGAAACGGAAAAAACCCGTCGGAAGCTCAGAGGACGCCGTTGTTTCGAGTTATTCGTAAAACTAACTTTTTCAAACTTTTTGAAACTTTTTCCTGTACTCCCAAATGTACCAAAAATCGAAATCTATCAGAATAAAACAAAACACACATAGATCTATTCTTTAGGAAGTAGAGAAACGGAAAAAACCTCTCCTGAGCTCAGGTGACGCCGTTGTTTAGAGTTATTCGTAAAACTAACTTTTTCAAACTTTTTGAAACTTTTTTCTGTACTCCCAAATGTACCAAAAATCGAAATCTATCAGAATAAAACAAAACACACATAGATCTATTCTTTAGGATGTAGAGAAACGGAAAAAACCTCTCATGAGCTCAGAGGACCCCGTTGTTTACTTTTTTCAAACATGAAATGTTTCCAAAACTTCATTCGTTCCTATATAATAACGTTCTAAGTTTAAACACAGGTGTGGGACAATGTTTATACTTCTACTATTTATGCTGGCAATACTATACTTTCATACCTTTTTAATGATTTGATTGATATCTGTTTATTGTATGAAATAAATATTTTGAATTGAAATTTAATTGCTATATTTTCTCTGATTAATTTCATATTTTATTAATTAACTATTTAATTATTTTCCATTACTTTCATATGAAGGTTTTTTTTTTAGTTCAGGCAAAAAATAGACATACTCGAACCGAATACACAAACTGAATATCAAATACCTACCGAATATTCGGCGCATCCCTAGCAAATACAAAATCCAAAATTTGTCCTCCAACATTATCCAGGTTATATCAGGATTATCTAGAAATGACCGTTGCACTAAAAACTCGGCCAGCTGCGCTTCATAGGAAATAATAATCAACATTACATTTTCTACCCGATTACCTTTAATTATAATAAGCTAAAAACACTCACTCAACATAAATTTCACATTTTCTCACATTCAAACAAACAAAAATTTCATTCTTCATTGGAAAACCACACAAATTCTCAATTCTTTTATAAAAACAACGGCAACGGTTAATATAAAATGGCAACGCTGTATTCTCATCTCGGCCTTACGCTCCTCCTCCTCCTCCTCTCAAGGATAACGTCGCCAGACCGAAGTCAACTTGTTTACATTTTCATTTCCGGCCTTTACATTGACGAATACAGAAATCCCAATGGTTGACCGCACTCACCCAATATATTTATTAATTATAAAAAAAAAAGCGATTCTGATTTACCTAAACACTGTAATTTATTTTTATATCCACGCCGTTGTTTAGAGTTATTCGTAAAACTAACTTTTTCAAATTTTTTCAAACTTTTTTCTGTACTCCCAAATGTACCAAAAATCGAAATGTGATTAATTAAAACAAAACACACATAGATCTATTCTTTAGGAAGTAGAGAAACGGAAAAAACCCCTCCTGAGCTCAGAGGACGCCGTTGTTTAGAGTTATTCGTAAAACTAACTTTTTCAAACTTTTTCAAACTTTTTCCTGTACTCCCCAATGTACCAAAAATCGAAATGTGATTAATTAAAACAAAATACACATAGATCTATTCTTTAGGAAGTAGAGAAACGGAAAAAACCCCTCCTGAGCTCAGAGGACGCCGTTGTCTCAAGTTATTCGTAAAACTAACTTTTTCAAACTTTTTCAAACTTTTTTCTGTACTCCCAAATGTACCAATAATCGAAATGTGATTAATTAAAACAAAATACACATAGATCTATTCTTTAGAAAGTAAAGAAACGGGAAAAACCCGTCGTAACCTCAGGTGACGCCGTTGTTTAGAGTTATTCGTAAAACTAACTTTTTCAAACTTTTTCAAACTTTTTCCTGTACTCCCCAATGTACCAAAAATCGAAATGTGATTAATTAAAACAAAATACACATAGATCTATTCTTTAGGAAGTAGAGAAACGGAAAAAACCCCTCCTGAGCTCAGAGGACGCCGTTGTTTCGAGTTATTCGTAAAACTAACTTTTTCAAACTTTTTCAAACTTTTTCCTGTACTCCCAAATGTACCAAAAATTGAAATCTATCAGAATAAAACAAAACACACATAGATCTATTCTTTAGGATGTAGAGAAACGGAAAAAACCCCTCCTGAGCTCAGAGGACGCCGTTGTTTCGAGTTATTCGTAAAACTAACTTTTTCAAACTTTTTCAAACTTTTTCCTGTACTCCCAAATGTACCAAAAATCGAAATCTATCAGAATAAAACAAAACACACATAGATCTATTCTTTAGGATGTAGAGAAACGGAAAAAACCCCTCCTGAGCTCAGAGGACGCCGTTGTTTCGAGTTATTCGTAAAACTAACTTTTTCAAACTTTTTCAAACTTTTTCCTGTACTCCCAAATGTACCAAAAATCGAAATCTATCAGAATAAAACAAAACACACATAGATCTATTCTTTAGGATGTAGAGAAACGGAAAAAACCCCTCCTGAGCTCAGAGGACGCCGTTGTCTCAAGTTATTCGTAAAACTAACTTTTTCAAACTTTTTCAAACTTTTTTCTGTACTCCCAAATGTACCAAAAATCGAAATGTGATTAATTAAAACAAAATACACATAGATCTATTCTTTAGAAAGTAAAGAAACGGAAAAAACCCGTCGTAACCTCAGGTGACGCCGTTGTTTAGAGTTATTCGTAAAACTAACTTTTTCAAACTTTTACAAACTTTTTTCTGTACTCCCAAATGTACCAAAAATCGAAATCTATCAGAATAAAACAAAACACACATAGATCTATTCTTTAGGAAGTAGAGAAACGGAAAAAACCTCTCCTGAGCTCAGGTGACGCCGTTGTTTAGAGTTATTCGTAAAACTAACTTTTTCAAACTTTTTCAAACTTTTTTCTGTACTCCCAAATGTACCAAAAATCGAAATGTGATTAATTAAAACAAAACACACATAGATCTATTCTTTAGGAAGTAGAGAAACGGAAAAAACCCCTCCTGAGCTCAGAGGACGCCGTTGTTTCGAGTTATTCGTAAAACTAACTTTTTCAAACTTTTTCAAACTTTTTCCTGTACTCCCAAATGTACCAAAAATCGAAATCTATCAGAATAAAACAAAACACACATAGATCTATTCTTTAGGATGTAGAGAAACGGAAAAAACCCCTCCTGAGCTCAGAGGACGCCGTTGTCTCAAGTTATTCGTAAAACTAACTTTTTCAAACTTTTTCAAACTTTTTTCTGTACTCCCAAATGTACCAAAAATCGAAATGTGATTAATTAAAACAAAATACACATAGATCTATTCTTTAGAAAGTAAAGAAACGGAAAAAACCCGTCGGAACCTCAGGTGACGCCGTTGTTTAGAGTTATTCGTAAAACTAACTTTTTCAAACTTTTTCAAACTTTTTTCTGTACTCCCAAATGTACCAAAAATCGAAATCTATCAGAATAAAACAAAACACACATAGATCTATTCTTTAGGAAGTAGAGAAACGGAAAAAACCTCTCCTGAGCTCAGGTGACGGCGTTGTTTAGAGTTATTCGTAAAACTAACTTTTTCAAATTTTTTCAAACTTTTTTCTGTACTCCCAAATGTACCAAAAATCGAAATCTATCAGAATAAAACAAAACACACATAGATCTATTCTTTAGGAAGTAGAGAAACGGAAAAAACCCGTCGGAAGCTCAGAGGACGCCGTTGTTTCGAGTTATTCGTAAAACTAACTTTTTCAAACTTTTTGAAACTTTTTCCTGTACTCCCAAATGTACCAAAAATCGAAATCTATCAGAATAAAACAAAACACACATAGATCTATTCTTTAGGAAGTAGAGAAACGGAAAAAACCTCTCCTGAGCTCAGGTGACGCCGTTGTTTAGAGTTATTCGTAAAACTAACTTTTTCAAACTTTTTCAAACTTTTTTCTGTACTCCCAAATGTACCAAAAATCGAAATGTGATTAATTAAAACAAAACACACATAGATCTATTCTTTAGGAAGTAGAGAAACGGAAAAAACCCGTCGTAACCTCAGGTGACGCCGTTGTTTAGAGTTATTCGTAAAACTAACTTTTTCAAACTTTTTCAAACTTTTTTCTGTACTCCCAAATGTACCAAAAATCGAAATCTATCAGAATAAAACAAAACACACATAGATCTATTCTTTAGAAAGTAAAGAAACGGAAAAAACCCGTCGGAACCTCAGGTGACGCCGTTGTTTAGAGTTATTCGTAAAACTAACTTTTTCAAACTTTTTCAAACTTTTTTCTGTACTCCCAAATGTACCAAAAATCGAAATGTGATTAATTAAAACAAAATACACATAGATCTATTCTTTAGGATGTAGAGAAACGGAAAAAACCCCTCCTGAGCTCAGAGGACGCCGTTGTCTCAAGTTATTCGTAAAACTAACTTTTTCAAACTTTTTCAAACTTTTTTCTGTACTCCCAAATGTACCAAAAATCGAAATCTATCAGAATAAAACAAAACACACATAGATCAATTCTTTAGGATGTAGAGAAACGGAAAAAACCCCTCCTGAGCTCAGAGGACGCCGTTGTCTCAAGTTATTCGTAAAACTAACTTTTTCAAACTTTTTCAAACTTTTTTCTGTACTCCCAAATGTACCAAAAATCGAAATCTATCAGAATAAAACAAAACACACATAGATCTATTCTTTAGGAAGTAGAGAAACGGAAAAAACCTCTCCTGAGCTCAGGTGACGCCGTTGTTTCGAGTTATTCGTAAAACTAACTTTTTCAAACTTTTTCAAACTTTTTTCTGTACTCCCAAATGTACCAAAAATCGAAATGTGATTAATTAAAACAAAATACACATAGATCTATTCTTTAGGAAGTAGAGAAACGGAAAAAACCCGTCGTAACCTCAGGTGACGCCGTTGTTTAGAGTTATTCGTAAAACTAACTTTTTCAAACTTTTTCAAACTTTTTTCTGTACTCCCAAATGTACCAAAAATCGAAATGTGATTAATTAAAACAAAATACACATAGATCTATTCTTTAGGAAGTAGAGAAACGGAAAAAACCCGTCGTAACCTCAGGTGACGCCGTTGTTTAGAGTTATTCGTAAAACTAACTTTTTCAAACTTTTTCAAACTTTTTTCTGTACTCTCAAATGTACCAAAAATCGAAATCTATCAGAATAAAACAAAACACACATAGATCTATTCTTTAGGAAGTAGAGAAACGGAAAAAACCCGTCGTAACCTCAGGTGACGCCGTTGTTTAGAGTTATTCGTAAAACTAACTTTTTCAAACTTTTTGAAACTTTTTTCTGTACTCCCAAATGTACCAAAAATCGAAATCTATCAGAATAAAACAAAACACACATAGATCTATTCTTTAGGATGTAGAGAAACGGAAAAAACCTCTCATGAGCTCAGAGGACCCCGTTGTTTACTTTTTTCAAACATGAAATGTTTCCAAAACTTCATTCGTTCCTATATAATAACGTTCTAAGTTTAAACACAGGTGTGGGACAATGTTTATACTTCTACTATTTATGCTGGCAATACTATACTTTCATACCTTTTTAATGATTTGATTGATATCTGTTTATTGTATGAAATAAATATTTTGAATTGAAATTTAATTGCTATATTTTCTCTGATTAATTCCATATTTTATTAATTAACTATTTAATTATTTTCCATTACTTTCATATGAAGGTTTTTTTTTTAGTTCAGGCAAAAAATAGACATACTCGAACCGAATACACAAACTGAATATCAAATACCTACCGAATATTCGGCGCATCCCTAGCAAATACAAAATCCAAAATTTGTCCTCCAACATTATCCAGGTTATATCAGGATTATCTAGAAATGACCGTTGCACTAAAAACTCGGCCAGCTGCGCTTCATAGGAAATAATAATCAACATTACATTTTCAACCCGATTACCTTTAATTATAATAAGCTAAAAACACTTCACTCAACATAAATTTCACATTTTCTCACATTCAAACAAACAAAAATTTCATTCTTCATTGGAAAACCACACAAATTCTCAATTCTTTTATAAAAACAACGGCAACGGTTAATATAAAATGGCAACGCTGTATTCTCATCTCGGCCTTACGCTCCTCCTCCTCCTCCTCTCAAGGATGACGTCGCCAGACCGAAGTCAACTTGTTTACATTTTCATTTCCGGCCTTTACATTGACGAATACAGAAATCCCAATGGTTGACCGCACTCACCCAATATATTTATTAATTATAAAAAAATAAAGCGATTCTGATTTACCTAAACACTGTAATTTATTTTTATATCCACGCCGTTGTCTCAAGTTATTCGTAAAACTAACTTTTTCAAACTTTTTCAAACTTTTTTCTGTACTCCCAAATGTACCAAAAATCGAAATCTATCAGAATAAAACAAAACACACATAGATCTATTCTTTAGGAAGTAGAGCAACGGAAAAAACCCCTCCTGAGCTCAGAGGACGCCGTTGTTTCGAGTTATTCGTAAAACTAACTTTTTCAAATTTTTTCAAACTTTTTTCTGTACTCCCAAATGTACCAAAAATCGAAATGTGATTAATTAAAACAAAACACGCATAGATCTATTATATAGGAAGTAGAGAAACGGAAAAAACCCGTCGTAACCTCAGGTGACGCCGTTGTTTCGAGTTATTCGTAAAACTAACTTTTTCATACTTTTTAAAACTTTTTCAAACTTTTTCCTGTACTCCCAAATGTACCAAAAATCGAAATGTGATTAATTAAAACAAAATACACATAGATCTATTCTTTAGAAAGTAAAGAAACGGAAAAAACCCGTCGGAACCTCAGGTGACGCCGTTGTTTAGAGTTATTCGTAAAACTAACTTTTTCAAACTTTTTCAAACTTTTTCCTGTACTCCCCAATGTACCAAAAATCGAAATGTGATTAATTAAAACAAAATACACATAGATCTATTCTTTAGGAAGTAGAGAAACGGAAAAAACCCGTCGTAACCTCAGGTGACGCCGTTGTTTCGAGTTATTCGTAAAACTAACTTTTTCATACTTTTTCAAACTTTTTCAAACTTTTTCCTGTACTCCCAAATGTACCAAAAATCGAAATCTATCAGAATAAAACAAAACACACATAGATCTATTCTTTAGGATGTAGAGAAACGGAAAAAACCCCTCCTGAGCTCAGAGGACGCCGTTGTCTCAAGTTATTCGTAAAACTAACTTTTTCAAACTTTTTCAAACTTTTTTCTGTACTCCCAAATGTACCAAACATCGAAATGTGATTAATTAAAACAAAATACACATAGATCTATTCTTTAGAAAGTAAAGAAACGGAAAAAACCCGTCGGAACCTCAGGTGACGCCGTTGTTTAGAGTTATTCGTAAAACTAACTTTTTCAAACTTTTTCAAACTTTTTTCTGTACTCCCAAATGTACCAAAAATCGAAATGTGATTAATTAAAACAAAATACACATAGATCACTTCTTTAGGATGTAGAGAAACGGAAAAAACCCCTCCTGAGCTCAGAGGACGCCGTTGTTTCGAGTTATTCGTAAAACTAACTTTTTCAAACTTTTTCAAACTTTTTCCTGTACTCCCAAATGTACCAAAAATCGAAATCTATCAGAATAAAACAAAACACACATAGATCTATTCTTTAGGATGTAGAGAAACGGAAAAAACCCCTCCTGAGCTCAGAGGACGCCGTTGTCTCAAGTTATTCGTAAAACTAACTTTTTCAAACTTTTTCAAACTTTTTTCTGTACTCCCAAATGTACCAAAAATCGAAATCTATCAGAATAAAACAAAACACACATAGATCTATTCTTTAGGAAGTAGAGAAACGGAAAAAACCCCTCCTGAGCTCAGAGGACGCCGTTGTTTAGAGTTATTCGTAAAACTAACTTTTTCAAACTTTTTCAAACTTTTTTCTGTACTCCCAAATGTACCAAAAATCGAAATGTGATTAATTAAAACAAAATACACATAGATCTATTCTTTAGAAAGTAAAGAAACGGAAAAAACCCGTCGGAACCTCAGGTGACGCCGTTGTTTAGAGTTATTCGTAAAACTAACTTTTTCAAACTTTTTCAAACTTTTTTCTGTACTCCCAAATGTACCAAAAATCGAAATGTGATTAATTAAAACAAAATACACATAGATCAATTCTTTAGGATGTAGAGAAACGGAAAAAACCCCTCCTGAGCTCAGAGGACGCCGTTGTCTCAAGTTATTCGTAAAACTAACTTTTTCAAACTTTTTCAAACTTTTTTCTGTACTCCCAAATGTACCAAAAATCGAAATGTGATTAATTAAAACAAAATACACATAGATCTATTCTTTAGGATGTAGAGAAACGGAAAAAACCCCTCCTGAGCTCAGAGGACGCCGTTGTCTCAAGTTATTCGTAAAACTAACTTTTTCAAACTTTTTCAAACTTTTTTCTGTACTCCCAAATGTACCAAAAATCGAAATCTATCAGAATAAAACAAAACACACATAGATCAATTCTTTAGGATGTAGAGAAACGGAAAAAACCCCTCCTGAGCTCAGAGGACGCCGTTGTCTCAAGTTATTCGTAAAACTAACTTTTTCAAACTTTTTCAAACTTTTTTCTGTACTCCCAAATGTACCAAAAATCGAAATCTATCAGAATAAAACAAAACACACATAGATCTATTCTTTAGGAAGTAGAGAAACGGAAAAAACCTCTCCTGAGCTCAGGTGACGGCGTTGTTTAGAGTTATTCGTAAAACTAACTTTTTCAAATTTTTTCAAACTTTTTTCTGTACTCCCAAATGTACCAAAAATCGAAATCTATCAGAATAAAACAAAACACACATAGATCTATTCTTTAGGAAGTAGAGAAACGGAAAAAACCCGTCGGAAGCTCAGAGGACGCCGTTGTTTCGAGTTATTCGTAAAACTAACTTTTTCAAACTTTTTGAAACTTTTTCCTGTACTCCCAAATGTACCAAAAATCGAAATCTATCAGAATAAAACAAAACACACATAGATCTATTCTTTAGGAAGTAGAGAAACGGAAAAAACCTCTCCTGAGCTCAGGTGACGCCGTTGTTTAGAGTTATTCGTAAAACTAACTTTTTCAAACTTTTTGAAACTTTTTTCTGTACTCCCAAATGTACCAAAAATCGAAATCTATCAGAATAAAACAAAACACACATAGATCTATTCTTTAGGATGTAGAGAAACGGAAAAAACCTCTCATGAGCTCAGAGGACCCCGTTGTTTACTTTTTTCAAACATGAAATGTTTCCAAAACTTCATTCGTTCCTATATAATAACGTTCTAAGTTTAAACACAGGTGTGGGACAATGTTTATACTTCTACTATTTATGCTGGCAATACTATACTTTCATACCTTTTTAATGATTTGATTGATATCTGTTTATTGTATGAAATAAATATTTTGAATTGAAATTTAATTGCTATATTTTCTCTGATTAATTTCATATTTTATTAATTAACTATTTAATTATTTTCCATTACTTTCATATGAAGGTTTTTTTTTTAGTTCAGGCAAAAAATAGACATACTCGAACCGAATACACAAACTGAATATCAAATACCTACCGAATATTCGGCGCATCCCTAGCAAATACAAAATCCAAAATTTGTCCTCCAACATTATCCAGGTTATATCAGGATTATCTAGAAATGACCGTTGCACTAAAAACTCGGCCAGCTGCGCTTCATAGGAAATAATAATCAACATTACATTTTCTACCCGATTACCTTTAATTATAATAAGCTAAAAACACTCACTCAACATAAATTTCACATTTTCTCACATTCAAACAAACAAAAATTTCATTCTTCATTGGAAAACCACACAAATTCTCAATTCTTTTATAAAAACAACGGCAACGGTTAATATAAAATGGCAACGCTGTATTCTCATCTCGGCCTTACGCTCCTCCTCCTCCTCCTCTCAAGGATAACGTCGCCAGACCGAAGTCAACTTGTTTACATTTTCATTTCCGGCCTTTACATTGACGAATACAGAAATCCCAATGGTTGACCGCACTCACCCAATATATTTATTAATTATAAAAAAAAAAGCGATTCTGATTTACCTAAACACTGTAATTTATTTTTATATCCACGCCGTTGTTTAGAGTTATTCGTAAAACTAACTTTTTCAAATTTTTTCAAACTTTTTTCTGTACTCCCAAATGTACCAAAAATCGAAATGTGATTAATTAAAACAAAACACACATAGATCTATTCTTTAGGAAGTAGAGAAACGGAAAAAACCCCTCCTGAGCTCAGAGGACGCCGTTGTTTAGAGTTATTCGTAAAACTAACTTTTTCAAACTTTTTCAAACTTTTTTCTGTACTCCCAAATGTACCAAAAATCGAAATGTGATTAATTAAAACAAAACACACATAGATCTATTCTTTAGGAAGTAGAGAAACGGAAAAAACCCCTCCTGAGCTCAGAGGACGCCGTTGTTTAGAGTTATTCGTAAAACTAACTTTTTCAAACTTTTTCAAACTTTTTTCTGTACTCCCAAATGTACCAAAAATCGAAATCTATCAGAATAAAACAAAACACACATAGATCTATTCTTTAGAAAGTAAAGAAACGGAAAAAACCCGTCGGAACCTCAGGTGACGCCGTTGTTTAGAGTTATTCGTAAAACTAACTTTTTCAAACTTTTTCAAACTTTTTTCTGTACTCCCAAATGTACCAAAAATCGAAATGTGATTAATTAAAACAAAATACACATAGATCTATTCTTTAGGATGTAGAGAAACGGAAAAAACCCCTCCTGAGCTCAGAGGACGCCGTTGTCTCAAGTTATTCGTAAAACTAACTTTTTCAAACTTTTTCAAACTTTTTTCTGTACTCCCAAATGTACCAAAAATCGAAATCTATCAGAATAAAACAAAACACACATAGATCAATTCTTTAGGATGTAGAGAAACGGAAAAAACCCCTCCTGAGCTCAGAGGACGCCGTTGTCTCAAGTTATTCGTAAAACTAACTTTTTCAAACTTTTTCAAACTTTTTTCTGTACTCCCAAATGTACCAAAAATCGAAATCTATCAGAATAAAACAAAACACACATAGATCTATTCTTTAGGAAGTAGAGAAACGGAAAAAACCTCTCCTGAGCTCAGGTGACGCCGTTGTTTCGAGTTATTCGTAAAACTAACTTTTTCAAACTTTTTCAAACTTTTTTCTGTACTCCCAAATGTACCAAAAATCGAAATGTGATTAATTAAAACAAAATACACATAGATCTATTCTTTAGGAAGTAGAGAAACGGAAAAAACCCGTCGTAACCTCAGGTGACGCCGTTGTTTAGAGTTATTCGTAAAACTAACTTTTTCAAACTTTTTCAAACTTTTTTCTGTACTCCCAAATGTACCAAAAATCGAAATGTGATTAATTAAAACAAAATACACATAGATCTATTCTTTAGGAAGTAGAGAAACGGAAAAAACCCGTCGTAACCTCAGGTGACGCCGTTGTTTAGAGTTATTCGTAAAACTAACTTTTTCAAACTTTTTCAAACTTTTTTCTGTACTCTCAAATGTACCAAAAATCGAAATCTATCAGAATAAAACAAAACACACATAGATCTATTCTTTAGGAAGTAGAGAAACGGAAAAAACCCGTCGTAACCTCAGGTGACGCCGTTGTTTAGAGTTATTCGTAAAACTAACTTTTTCAAACTTTTTGAAACTTTTTTCTGTACTCCCAAATGTACCAAAAATCGAAATCTATCAGAATAAAACAAAACACACATAGATCTATTCTTTAGGATGTAGAGAAACGGAAAAAACCTCTCATGAGCTCAGAGGACCCCGTTGTTTACTTTTTTCAAACATGAAATGTTTCCAAAACTTCATTCGTTCCTATATAATAACGTTCTAAGTTTAAACACAGGTGTGGGACAATGTTTATACTTCTACTATTTATGCTGGCAATACTATACTTTCATACCTTTTTAATGATTTGATTGATATCTGTTTATTGTATGAAATAAATATTTTGAATTGAAATTTAATTGCTATATTTTCTCTGATTAATTCCATATTTTATTAATTAACTATTTAATTATTTTCCATTACTTTCATATGAAGGTTTTTTTTTTAGTTCAGGCAAAAAATAGACATACTCGAACCGAATACACAAACTGAATATCAAATACCTACCGAATATTCGGCGCATCCCTAGCAAATACAAAATCCAAAATTTGTCCTCCAACATTATCCAGGTTATATCAGGATTATCTAGAAATGACCGTTGCACTAAAAACTCGGCCAGCTGCGCTTCATAGGAAATAATAATCAACATTACATTTTCAACCCGATTACCTTTAATTATAATAAGCTAAAAACACTTCACTCAACATAAATTTCACATTTTCTCACATTCAAACAAACAAAAATTTCATTCTTCATTGGAAAACCACACAAATTCTCAATTCTTTTATAAAAACAACGGCAACGGTTAATATAAAATGGCAACGCTGTATTCTCATCTCGGCCTTACGCTCCTCCTCCTCCTCCTCTCAAGGATGACGTCGCCAGACCGAAGTCAACTTGTTTACATTTTCATTTCCGGCCTTTACATTGACGAATACAGAAATCCCAATGGTTGACCGCACTCACCCAATATATTTATTAATTATAAAAAAATAAAGCGATTCTGATTTACCTAAACACTGTAATTTATTTTTATATCCACGCCGTTGTCTCAAGTTATTCGTAAAACTAACTTTTTCAAACTTTTTCAAACTTTTTTCTGTACTCCCAAATGTACCAAAAATCGAAATCTATCAGAATAAAACAAAACACACATAGATCTATTCTTTAGGAAGTAGAGCAACGGAAAAAACCCCTCCTGAGCTCAGAGGACGCCGTTGTTTCGAGTTATTCGTAAAACTAACTTTTTCAAATTTTTTCAAACTTTTTTCTGTACTCCCAAATGTACCAAAAATCGAAATGTGATTAATTAAAACAAAACACGCATAGATCTATTATATAGGAAGTAGAGAAACGGAAAAAACCCGTCGTAACCTCAGGTGACGCCGTTGTTTCGAGTTATTCGTAAAACTAACTTTTTCATACTTTTTAAAACTTTTTCAAACTTTTTCCTGTACTCCCAAATGTACCAAAAATCGAAATGTGATTAATTAAAACAAAATACACATAGATCTATTCTTTAGAAAGTAAAGAAACGGAAAAAACCCGTCGGAACCTCAGGTGACGCCGTTGTTTAGAGTTATTCGTAAAACTAACTTTTTCAAACTTTTTCAAACTTTTTCCTGTACTCCCCAATGTACCAAAAATCGAAATGTGATTAATTAAAACAAAATACACATAGATCTATTCTTTAGGAAGTAGAGAAACGGAAAAAACCCGTCGTAACCTCAGGTGACGCCGTTGTTTCGAGTTATTCGTAAAACTAACTTTTTCATACTTTTTCAAACTTTTTCAAACTTTTTCCTGTACTCCCAAATGTACCAAAAATCGAAATCTATCAGAATAAAACAAAACACACATAGATCTATTCTTTAGGATGTAGAGAAACGGAAAAAACCCCTCCTGAGCTCAGAGGACGCCGTTGTCTCAAGTTATTCGTAAAACTAACTTTTTCAAACTTTTTCAAACTTTTTTCTGTACTCCCAAATGTACCAAACATCGAAATGTGATTAATTAAAACAAAATACACATAGATCTATTCTTTAGAAAGTAAAGAAACGGAAAAAACCCGTCGGAACCTCAGGTGACGCCGTTGTTTAGAGTTATTCGTAAAACTAACTTTTTCAAACTTTTTCAAACTTTTTTCTGTACTCCCAAATGTACCAAAAATCGAAATGTGATTAATTAAAACAAAATACACATAGATCACTTCTTTAGGATGTAGAGAAACGGAAAAAACCCCTCCTGAGCTCAGAGGACGCCGTTGTTTCGAGTTATTCGTAAAACTAACTTTTTCAAACTTTTTCAAACTTTTTCCTGTACTCCCAAATGTACCAAAAATCGAAATCTATCAGAATAAAACAAAACACACATAGATCTATTCTTTAGGATGTAGAGAAACGGAAAAAACCCCTCCTGAGCTCAGAGGACGCCGTTGTCTCAAGTTATTCGTAAAACTAACTTTTTCAAACTTTTTCAAACTTTTTTCTGTACTCCCAAATGTACCAAAAATCGAAATCTATCAGAATAAAACAAAACACACATAGATCTATTCTTTAGGAAGTAGAGAAACGGAAAAAACCCGTCGGAAGCTCAGAGGACGCCGTTGTTTCGAGTTATTCGTAAAACTAACTTTTTCAAACTTTTTGAAACTTTTTCCTGTACTCCCAAATGTACCAAAAATCGAAATCTATCAGAATAAAACAAAACACACATAGATCTATTCTTTAGGAAGTAGAGAAACGGAAAAAACCTCTCCTGAGCTCAGGTGACGCCGTTGTTTAGAGTTATTCGTAAAACTAACTTTTTCAAACTTTTTCAAACTTTTTTCTGTACTCCCAAATGTACCAAAAATCGAAATGTGATTAATTAAAACAAAACACACATAGATCTATTCTTTAGGAAGTAGAGAAACGGAAAAAACCCGTCGTAACCTCAGGTGACGCCGTTGTTTAGAGTTATTCGTAAAACTAACTTTTTCAAACTTTTTCAAACTTTTTTCTGTACTCCCAAATGTACCAAAAATCGAAATGTGATTAATTAAAACAAAATACACATAGATCTATTCTTTAGGATGTAGAGAAACGGAAAAAACCCCTCCTGAGCTCAGAGGACGCCGTTGTCTCAAGTTATTCGTAAAACTAACTTTTTCAAACTTTTTCAAACTTTTTTCTGTACTCCCAAATGTACCAAAAATCGAAATCTATCAGAATAAAACAAAACACACATAGATCAATTCTTTAGGATGTAGAGAAACGGAAAAAACCCCTCCTGAGCTCAGAGGACGCCGTTGTCTCAAGTTATTCGTAAAACTAACTTTTTCAAACTTTTTCAAACTTTTTTCTGTACTCCCAAATGTACCAAAAATCGAAATCTATCAGAATAAAACAAAACACACATAGATCTATTCTTTAGGAAGTAGAGAAACGGAAAAAACCTCTCCTGAGCTCAGGTGACGCCGTTGTTTCGAGTTATTCGTAAAACTAACTTTTTCAAACTTTTTCAAACTTTTTTCTGTACTCCCAAATGTACCAAAAATCGAAATGTGATTAATTAAAACAAAATACACATAGATCTATTCTTTAGGAAGTAGAGAAACGGAAAAAACCCGTCGTAACCTCAGGTGACGCCGTTGTTTAGAGTTATTCGTAAAACTAACTTTTTCAAACTTTTTCAAACTTTTTTCTGTACTCCCAAATGTACCAAAAATCGAAATGTGATTAATTAAAACAAAATACACATAGATCTATTCTTTAGGAAGTAGAGAAACGGAAAAAACCCGTCGTAACCTCAGGTGACGCCGTTGTTTAGAGTTATTCGTAAAACTAACTTTTTCAAACTTTTTCAAACTTTTTTCTGTACTCTCAAATGTACCAAAAATCGAAATCTATCAGAATAAAACAAAACACACATAGATCTATTCTTTAGGAAGTAGAGAAACGGAAAAAACCCGTCGTAACCTCAGGTGACGCCGTTGTTTAGAGTTATTCGTAAAACTAACTTTTTCAAACTTTTTCAAACTTTTTTCTGTACTCTCAAATGTACCAAAAATCGAAATCTATCAGAATAAAACAAAACACACATAGATCTATTCTTTAGGATGTAGAGAAACGGAAAAAACCTCTCATGAGCTCAGAGGACCCCGTTGTTTACTTTTTTCAAACATGAAATGTTTCCAAAACTTCATTCGTTCCTATATAATAACGTTCTAAGTTTAAACACAGGTGTGGGACAATGTTTATACTTCTACTATTTATGCTGGCAATACTATACTTTCATACCTTTTTAATGATTTGATTGATATCTGTTTATTGTATGAAATAAATATTTTGAATTGAAATTTAATTGCTATATTTTCTCTGATTAATTCCATATTTTATTAATTAACTATTTAATTATTTTCCATTACTTTCATATGAAGGTTTTTTTTTTAGTTCAGGCAAAAAATAGACATACTCGAACCGAATACACAAACTGAATATCAAATACCTACCGAATATTCGGCGCATCCCTAGCAAATACAAAATCCAAAATTTGTCCTCCAACATTATCCAGGTTATATCAGGATTATCTAGAAATGACCGTTGCACTAAAAACTCGGCCAGCTGCGCTTCATAGGAAATAATAATCAACATTACATTTTCAACCCGATTACCTTTAATTATAATAAGCTAAAAACACTTCACTCAACATAAATTTCACATTTTCTCACATTCAAACAAACAAAAATTTCATTCTTCATTGGAAAACCACACAAATTCTCAATTCTTTTATAAAAACAACGGCAACGGTTAATATAAAATGGCAACGCTGTATTCTCATCTCGGCCTTACGCTCCTCCTCCTCCTCCTCTCAAGGATGACGTCGCCAGACCGAAGTCAACTTGTTTACATTTTCATTTCCGGCCTTTACATTGACGAATACAGAAATCCCAATGGTTGACCGCACTCACCCAATATATTTATTAATTATAAAAAAATAAAGCGATTCTGATTTACCTAAACACTGTAATTTATTTTTATATCCACGCCGTTGTCTCAAGTTATTCGTAAAACTAACTTTTTCAAACTTTTTCAAACTTTTTTCTGTACTCCCAAATGTACCAAAAATCGAAATCTATCAGAATAAAACAAAACACACATAGATCTATTCTTTAGGAAGTAGAGCAACGGAAAAAACCCCTCCTGAGCTCAGAGGACGCCGTTGTTTCGAGTTATTCGTAAAACTAACTTTTTCAAATTTTTTCAAACTTTTTTCTGTACTCCCAAATGTACCAAAAATCGAAATGTGATTAATTAAAACAAAACACGCATAGATCTATTATATAGGAAGTAGAGAAACGGAAAAAACCCGTCGTAACCTCAGGTGACGCCGTTGTTTCGAGTTATTCGTAAAACTAACTTTTTCATACTTTTTAAAACTTTTTCAAACTTTTTCCTGTACTCCCAAATGTACCAAAAATCGAAATGTGATTAATTAAAACAAAATACACATAGATCTATTCTTTAGAAAGTAAAGAAACGGAAAAAACCCGTCGGAACCTCAGGTGACGCCGTTGTTTAGAGTTATTCGTAAAACTAACTTTTTCAAACTTTTTCAAACTTTTTCCTGTACTCCCCAATGTACCAAAAATCGAAATGTGATTAATTAAAACAAAATACACATAGATCTATTCTTTAGGAAGTAGAGAAACGGAAAAAACCCGTCGTAACCTCAGGTGACGCCGTTGTTTCGAGTTATTCGTAAAACTAACTTTTTCATACTTTTTCAAACTTTTTCAAACTTTTTCCTGTACTCCCAAATGTACCAAAAATCGAAATCTATCAGAATAAAACAAAACACACATAGATCTATTCTTTAGGATGTAGAGAAACGGAAAAAACCCCTCCTGAGCTCAGAGGACGCCGTTGTCTCAAGTTATTCGTAAAACTAACTTTTTCAAACTTTTTCAAACTTTTTTCTGTACTCCCAAATGTACCAAACATCGAAATGTGATTAATTAAAACAAAATACACATAGATCTATTCTTTAGAAAGTAAAGAAACGGAAAAAACCCGTCGGAACCTCAGGTGACGCCGTTGTTTAGAGTTATTCGTAAAACTAACTTTTTCAAACTTTTTCAAACTTTTTTCTGTACTCCCAAATGTACCAAAAATCGAAATGTGATTAATTAAAACAAAATACACATAGATCACTTCTTTAGGATGTAGAGAAACGGAAAAAACCCCTCCTGAGCTCAGAGGACGCCGTTGTTTCGAGTTATTCGTAAAACTAACTTTTTCAAACTTTTTCAAACTTTTTCCTGTACTCCCAAATGTACCAAAAATCGAAATCTATCAGAATAAAACAAAACACACATAGATCTATTCTTTAGGATGTAGAGAAACGGAAAAAACCCCTCCTGAGCTCAGAGGACGCCGTTGTCTCAAGTTATTCGTAAAACTAACTTTTTCAAACTTTTTCAAACTTTTTTCTGTACTCCCAAATGTACCAAAAATCGAAATCTATCAGAATAAAACAAAACACACATAGATCTATTCTTTAGGAAGTAGAGAAACGGAAAAAACCCCTCCTGAGCTCAGAGGACGCCGTTGTTTAGAGTTATTCGTAAAACTAACTTTTTCAAACTTTTTCAAACTTTTTTCTGTACTCCCAAATGTACCAAAAATCGAAATGTGATTAATTAAAACAAAATACACATAGATCTATTCTTTAGAAAGTAAAGAAACGGAAAAAACCCGTCGGAACCTCAGGTGACGCCGTTGTTTAGAGTTATTCGTAAAACTAACTTTTTCAAACTTTTTCAAACTTTTTTCTGTACTCCCAAATGTACCAAAAATCGAAATGTGATTAATTAAAACAAAATACACATAGATCAATTCTTTAGGATGTAGAGAAACGGAAAAAACCCCTCCTGAGCTCAGAGGACGCCGTTGTCTCAAGTTATTCGTAAAACTAACTTTTTCAAACTTTTTCAAACTTTTTTCTGTACTCCCAAATGTACCAAAAATCGAAATCTATCAGAATAAAACAAAACACACATAGATCTATTCTTTAGGAAGTAGAGAAACGGAAAAAACCTCTCCTGAGCTCAGGTGACGCCGTTGTTTCGAGTTATTCGTAAAACTAACTTTTTCAAACTTTTTCAAACTTTTTTCTGTACTCCCAAATGTACCAAAAATCGAAATGTGATTAATTAAAACAAAATACACATAGATCTATTCTTTAGGAAGTAGAGAAACGGAAAAAACCCGTCGTAACCTTTTTTTTTTTTTTTTTTTGTTAACCCAGGAAAAATGCATTACTGCATACCCGACCCCTTGAGGGAGGAATCCGGGTTATGTGGGGCTGAGCTTAAGGCCCTTACCCACTAAACGACCTGGGGGTCATCGTGATCCGTGATGAGGGTCCCCGGGGAATCCCGCAGAGTGGGGAACACTACCAGAGATGACCTCGGATCAGCGCCAACTGCGCTCCGTCCCCTATAGCGGCGAGACCGAGCGCCCGCCGCTATCCCCGTCGCAATGGTGACTCCGCCGTGCGACGGCCCCCCTCGCGCAGCGGTCCCTCACCCGACTGCTCGCGGACGTCTTCGGCGACGTCTGGGACGGGGGCGCAGCCCGCTGCGCTCCCGTCTCCTCTCCTCCTCCTCCTTCGCGCGGAGGACGGCATCCGCGAACCGTTGGAATGCCGCCCACTTCCGGTCGTCCCGGACCGTCTCCCGCACGAGCGTCGGAAGACGGAGATCCGGGCCGACCTCCTCCCGCAGGGCCTCCCGCTGCACGCCCCATCGCGGGCATTCCGACAAGGTGTGATCCGCCGTGTCGGAAGCCGCCCCGCAAAACCAGCACTCGGGGGTTTCTTCCCGGCCTATCCGGAAGAGATAGGCTCCGAAAACCCCGTGCCCGGTCATTAGCTGCGTCGTCCGGAAGGACAGCCGGCCGGCCCGCTTGGAGTAGAACTCCTCGAAGACCGGGTCGACCGCCTCCAGGACGCGCCGCCCGAATTCTTCCCCTCGCGAATTTTCTCGCCAGGTCCCGAGAAGGGCGGCCCAGGCCGCCCTCCGAGACGCCCCGGCGGAGAAAGCCTCCCCTTCCCCGGCCCGTTTTCTCTCCCAATAAACGCGGGAGCGGGCCTGCGCGAGCAGCGGGACCGGCGGCTGACCCGCCAGGATCCCCGCCGCCGCCCGGGACACGGTCCGATACCCCCGCGCGAGGCGGAGGTTCGTGTGCGCCTGGGCCCGGGCGAGAAGGCGCTGGCCGCGCCGATCCCGCCCGAGCTCAGCCGCCCAGATCGGAGCCCCGTAGAGAACGAGAGAGTGCACCACGTTGGCATAGAGCCGGCGAACCCGCCACGACGCCCCCCCGAGATTGGGGAGCAATCGCGCGAGCGCCGTGGCCACGCCCTCCGCTTTCGGGGCGATGCCGCGAAAGTGCTCCCGGAAGCTCCACCGACCGTCCACCATGAGTCCCAGGTATTTGACGGAGAGGCCCAGCGCGATCCGCCGCCCCCCCAGATTGAGGGACAACTCTCCCCGGGGACGCCGGCGAGGCAGGTGGAACAGGACTGCCTCCGTCTTAGTCACGTTCACGCGAAGGCCGAGCCCCTCGATGGCCTGGATGACCGCCGAGGTGCCCGCCTCCGCGCGTCCCAAGACCTCCGCCGCGCCGACGCCCGTCGCCGTCACCAGGGTGTCGTCGGCGTAACAGGTGAGGCTGACCCCTCGCGGGAGGGGCGTCGCCAACACCGCGTCGTAGCCGACGCACCACAGGAGCGGCCCCAGAACCGAGCCCTGCGGAACCCCGCAAAACATCTGGCGGGACACGATCTCTCCTCCCCTGGTGGAATACGAGACCGTCCGTCCGTTGAGGAAGCTCCCGATCACCGCCACCAAGTAATCGGGAACGTGGAGGCGACGGAGGCCGTCGTGGATGGCGCGCCAGGGCAGGCTGTTGAACGCGTTCGAAATGTCGAGGCTGACCCCGACCGCCTGCCCGCCCATCCCGACGGCATTCTCCGTCAGCGTGCGCACCCGGTGTATCGCGTCGAGGGTGCTCCTCCCCCGCCGGAACCCGAACTGGAACTCCGACAGGTTCGGGCCCTCGATCTCCATGTGGTCGACCAACCGGTTGGCCACCACACGTTCGAAAATTTTCCCGACCGTGTCCAACAGACAAATCGGACGGAACGACGAGGGTTCCGTCGGCGGCTTTCCCGGTTTCGGCAGCAACACCAGGTGAGCGCGCTTCCAACGCGACGGGAAGTCCCCCCGGCGCAGGCATTCGTCGAACACCAGCCGGAGGGGCTCCGCCAAACAGTCTCGCCCGCGAACATAGATGCGACCGGGAACCCCGTCGGGTCCGGGCGCCGTGGGGCGACCGGTTTTCGACAGCGCCGCCGTCACCTCGGCCTCGGTGACGGCGAGATCTTCGCTCCACCGGAATTGAACCTCCGGAAAGGCGAAGGGGTCCAAGATCGGGAACAGAGTGTTGACCACCTGCGCCACGAAATCGGGATCCAACGCCTCCGTCAGCGGAGCCCCGCGAACGCGTATTCGGGATAAAATCACCCGGTACGGTCTGCCCCACGGATCCGAATCCACGGAGTCCAACAGCTCCGTCCAGGCCCGCCTCTTCGCGTCTCGGATCGCCTCCCTGAGGCGATTGCGAGCCAGCCGGTACGCATCGTGCTGTTCCTGTGCGGGAACACGGAGGCGCCTCGTCGCGCGCTTGTACAGGCGGAAGGCCCGCACGCACGCGCGTCTCAGCTCCGCGATGTCCCCGTTCCACCAGTAGGTCGACCTCCTGCCGGGACCCCCTCGGCGCCGTGGCATCGACGCGTCGCAGGCCCGGCGAAGTCGCCGACCCAGTTCCTCTGCCATTGCTGAGGCGTCGGGATAATCCCCGACGGACCGACCCCAGAAGAGGATTAGGAGCGCTTCCTGCAAGTGACTCACATTAAGGAGGGAAAGATTCCAGCCATCACGAGGCCGCCGGGGGGCAGTATCGCCGTCCCCGGCGCGTCCGTAGACCATCGTGATGTACCGATGGTCGGAAAGGGACTCGACCTCCGCGCGCACCCGCCACGACGAGACGTGACGGGCCGCGGCCGCGTTCGCCACGGTGAGATCCACCACTGAGCCCCCCTGGGCTCGCACGCACGTGTGGGCCGTGCCCACGTTCAGCACGCGGAGATCGAGTTCCGCGAGCCAGTCCAGAAGGACTGCGCCCCGAACGTCGGTATGCGCGTTTCCCCACGCGACTGCCTTTGCGTTCAGATCTCCCAGCAGTAGCAAGGGCTGCCGCAGCAGGCGTCGGAGTTCGACTCCGAGCCCGTGCAGGAACGCTTCGAAGGCGTCGCGGGTGGCTGCGGGAGAAACGTAGCAGCTGACCACGTTCAGAGGACCCCAAGTCGCCATGACGTATCCCGCCCCCCTCCCGAGGAGTCGGAGAGGCGGGTAACGATTTCCCGGGCCGGACACGAGCGCCGCCAGGGAATCCGCGGAGGAGAGCCAGTGGGGACCCGGAGTGGCGTTGTAAGGCTCGCTCACCGCCACCAACCCCACCGACCACTCCAGGATCTGCTGCGTCAGCAGATCCTGAGCCGCCCGACAGTGGTTAAGATTGACTTGAGCGACGAGGGCCATGATCGATCGCCATGGCCTCGGCGCCTCCGTCGCTCCCTCCCACTGCCGCGGTCTTCTTCAAACGCGCCGCGCTGGCGCCTCGTCTTCGAGGCGGGCGACACTTGGGGCCCCCCAAGCGGTGGTTCGCGGGGAGACCGAGGGTGCTGCACACCGGGCACTTGGGCTGGGCGGAACACTCAGCCGCCTTGTGGCCCGAGCCGGCGCAACGGTAGCACCGGCTGCCGAGGTCCGCGGCGGCCTCGGGACAACGCGCGCGGACGTGTCCGGTGCGCAGGCACCCGAAGCAGCGCACCTCCCGCGCGGGCAGAACGTCCACGGGAATGGAAGCCCATCCCACGGCGATCCGTCCCGCGGCCTGGAGGGTTTTCGCTGCCTCCGCCGGCAACCTGCAAGAAATGGAGCAGAGGCCGCTCCGTTGCGGACGCAATGCTCCGACCTGCAGCGACCCCGGCTGGCACTTGGCTGCCGAGGACACCGCCGCCCGGATCTCGTCGGGAGTCACCGACTCGTCCAGCCCGCGGAGAACGATCCCCACGGTCTTGGACGGCCGGGAAACCCGAACCTCCGGTTCGCCTGCGAAGGCGGCGGACAATGCTTCCGCGAGCTTGTCCGCCTTTTCGTGTCGGTCCTCGCCCGAGACCGACAAGAGATACCCTCCGTTGAGGGCCCTCTTGAAGCCAAGGGACTTGATTCCCACCTGGGAAAGGTCCACTTTGGCTTTCGCGAGCCCGAGTACCTCTATGTACGTGCGGGTGCTCCCGGGCTGCAGGGTGAGAGCCACCGCTGCAGTCCGGGGGGCCCGCACAGCGGGGGCTCCCGAAACGGGTTTGGAGCCCCGCTGCGCCTTCGCAGGAGGTCGAGGAGCGGTCCCTGCTGCCCGGTTAGCCGCGGGCGAAGCCTTCTGCGGGGGGGACGACTTCTTCGGGCCCGTCTTGGCCGCCTTGGCCTCCTTTCGCCCCACCACCTTCGACCACGGAACATCCGTGGGGAGAGGAGGAGGGATGGAAGCGGGAGCGGGAGCGGAGGTTGAAGCCTCCGTCTCCCCCCTGGGACGGGAAGCCCGCCGCGTCGCCGCAGGGGAGGGTTGAGGTGCGGGAGCGGTGGTGGGGCCCTTCTTCTTCTTCTTTTTGGCTTTGTTGCCCCCGCGCTTCGCCCGCCGATCCCGTCCTTCGGCCGCCGCACCTGAAACAGAAGCAGGCGGGGGAGGAGGGGGAGGTAGGAGGGGAGGCGCCGCCCGCGGCGCCTCCTTCTGCTTTCGGAGATCCCTACGAATGGGCTCCAGCAGCTCCTCCATCATTACCCGAACTTCCCGGAGAAGCTCTCGCCTTCCCGGGAACGCGTTCGCCTCCTTGTCGGAAGCTGGGGCGGGGTCCTGAGCCCGCTTTCGCAGCTCCGCGACCTCGTTACGGAGGCGTCTGACCTCCGCTCGCAGGGAGGAAACCAACGACACCTCCCCCGCGTCACCAGCCCGCACAGTGCCCAGGCGCCGGTGGAGCTCGGCACCGGCCGCGCCGAGAAGCCCCACCGAATCCTTCAGGGCCCGCACGACGTTACCCTGTAGGTTCGACGAGGAGTCCACCGCGACCAGTGCACTCCGCCTGCCCCCCTCGACGAGGTCCAAGAGTTCCCCGTCTTCGAGGGCCTGCAGCGCCCCCGGCCGGAACCCGGGCACACTCTTCCGCTCGTCGGTAAGGAGCCGGGCCTCCGTCTCGGACAGCAGGTCCGACCCCGCCGACGAGCTGGAGTCGAGACGCCGACGCCCCCGCCGCCGCTTTGGCAGGCGAAGGGCCAGCGCTCGCTCCTCCATGAGCAAGTCCTTGGGACTCGTAGAAGAGGTGGAGCTCCTTACCTTTCTTTTACGAGAGGCCGAGTCCTCCACCTCCATCTCCTCTTCTTCCTGCAGCCGGTCCTCCAGCGCCGCCCCGAGATCCCACTCCTCGGGATCCCGCTCCGCCGCCGCCGCACCGCGCTGCATCAGCGCCTCGTCGGGGAGGCGGTCGAGGAGCACAATCGGCTGCCTCGTGGCCGCCTCCCGGACCAGCGCCTCCCACGCTGGGGAGCCCTCCACGTAGGAGGGGACCGGGTGTAGCTCACCCTCACTTACGGGAGGGGCCACAGAGCCGGCCACGCCACTCAGGTCCTTGGGCGTCTGTCGCCCGCCTTCGCGGCTACCACGCCGCTCTTGGGGAGCAGGGGCTGTCGCACCCTCCGCCGCCATCACCGCGCACGGGGAGGCCGCCCCACTCTGCTCGCCCACGCCCTCCGGGTGCTGCTGCACCTCGGGGGCCGCGCTCGTCACCACCTCGCCCCGCATCTCCACCTCTGGGGCCGCGCACTCCCACACGCCCGCCGTCACCACCTCGCGGGCCACAAACTTCTCCTCCTCGGCTGCCTGGTTTGCCCCCCCCCGGAATCCGTGGGGGCAGCCCGAGGCCGAAGCCTCGGGGCGGGATTGAGGGGTCGAAGCCCCCGACCCGCCCGGGGTACTATTTCCTCCGTTTTGCCCAGGCATTATAATTTTATTTTGGGTCCCATACCCCGGACCCATAGGGCGTAGGAAAGAAAATCGTGAGGGAAGCCCGATAGAAAGCGATAGGAAAACAGAAACCAGATTGAGAAAAGACAAAGGTGCAGCAAGGAAATCAACAGCGAAAGGGAAGCAATAAAACTAATCATAATAAGCGAAGAATTCAAGTGTTAACCAGAAAAGATGAGGGGTGCAAAGGGTGCTAACAATAAAGAAGAAACCTTGAGTTTGGTTAGAGGGCTCCGCGGGATGTGTATGCCCCCCGGAACCCCCCTCCTCCCCCAAGGTGGCGAAGACGACGGCCGAAGCCGCCGGGCTGGGGTGCCACTCCCAGCCGTTCCCCACATGGTCGGGTTCTACGACCGGCAGGGGACCTCCCCGGATGAATTTCTAAACCCCCCCATCCGGGGGGGGGGAACCCGTCGTAACCTCAGGTGACGCCGTTGTTTAGAGTTATTCGTAAAACTAACTTTTTCAAACTTTTTCAAACTTTTTTCTGTACTCCCCAATGTACCAAAAATCGAAATCTATCAGAATAAAACAAAACACACATAGATCTATTCTTTAGGAAGTAGAGAAACGGAAAAAACCTCTCCTGAGCTCAGGTGACGGCGTTGTTTAGAGTTATTCGTAAAACTAACTTTTTCAAACTTTTTCAAACTTTTTTCTGTACTCCCCAATGTACCAAAAATCGAAATCTATCAGAATAAAACAAAACACACATAGATCTATTCTTTAGGAAGTAGAGAAACGGAAAAAACCCGTCGTAACCTCAGGTGACGCCGTTGTTTAGAGTTATTCGTAAAACTAACTTTTTCATACTTTTTCAAACTTTTTCAAACTTTTTCCTGTACTCCCAAATGTACCAAAAATCGAAATCTATCAGAATAAAACAAAACACACATAGATCTATTCTTTAGGAAGTAGAGAAACGGAAAAAACCTCTCCTGAGCTCAGGTGACGCCGTTGTTTCGAGTTATTCGTAAAACTAACTTTTTCAAACTTTTTCAAACTTTTTTCTGTACTCCCAAATGTACCAAAAATCGAAATGTGATTAATTAAAACAAAATACACATAGATCTATTCTTTAGGAAGTAGAGAAACGGAAAAAACCCGTCGTAACCTCAGGTGACGCCGTTGTTTAGAGTTATTCGTAAAACTAACTTTTTCAAACTTTTTCAAACTTTTTTCTGTACTCTCAAATGTACCAAAAATCGAAATCTATCAGAATAAAACAAAACACACATAGATCTATTCTTTAGGAAGTAGAGAAACGGAAAAAACCCGTCGGAAGCTCAGAGGACGCCGTTGTTTCGAGTTATTCGTAAAACTAACTTTTTCAAACTTTTTGAAACTTTTTCCTGTACTCCCAAATGTACCAAAAATCGAAATCTATCAGAATAAAACAAAACACACATAGATCTATTCTTTAGGATGTAGAGAAACGGAAAAAACCTCTCCTGAGCTCAGGTGACGCCGTTGTTTAGAGTTATTCGTAAAACTAACTTTTTCAAACTTTTTGAAACTTTTTCCTGTACTCCCAAATGTACCAAAAATCGAAATGTGATTAATTAAAACAAAATACACATAGATCAATTCTTTAGGATGTAGAGAAACGGAAAAAACCCCTCCTGAGCTCAGAGGACGCCGTTGTTTCGAGTTATTCGTAAAACTAACTTTTTCAAACTTTTTCAAACTTTTTTCTGTACTCCCAAATGTACCAAAAATCGAAATGTGATTAATTAAAACAAAATACACATAGATCTATTCTTTAGGAAGTAGAGAAACGGAAAAAACCCGTCGTAACCTCAGGTGACGCCGTTGTTTCGAGTTATTCGTAAAACTAACTTTTTCATACTTTTTCAAACTTTTTCAAACTTTTTCCTGTACTCCCAAATGTACCAAAAATCGAAATCTATCAGAATAAAACAAAACACACATAGATCTATTCTTTAGGAAGTAGAGAAACGGAAAAAACCCGTCGGAAGCTCAGAGGACGCCGTTGTTTCGAGTTATTCGTAAAACTAACTTTTTCAAACTTTTTCAAACTTTTTCCTGTACTCCCAAATGTACCAAAAATCGAAATCTATCAGAATAAAACAAAACACACATAGATCTATTCTTTAGGAAGTAGAGAAACGGAAAAAACCCGTCGTAACCTAAGGTGACGCCGTTGTCTCAAGTTATTCGTAAAACTAACTTTTTCAAACTTTTTCAAACTTTTTTCTGTACTCCCAAATGTACCAAAAATCGAAATGTGATTAATTAAAACAAAACACACATAGATCAATTCTTTAGGATGTAGAGAAACGGAAAAAACCCCTCCTGAGCTCAGAGGACGCCGTTGTTTCGAGTTATTCGTAAAACTAACTTTTTCAAACTTTTTCAAACTTTTTCCTGTACTCCCAAATGTACCAAAAATCGAAATCTATCAGAATAAAACAAAACACACATAGATCTATTCTTTAGGAAGTAGAGAAACGGAAAAAACCTCTCCTGAGCTCAGGTGACGCCGTTGTTTAGAGTTATTCGTAAAACTAACTTTTTCAAACTTTTTTCTGTACTCCCAAATGTACCAAAAATCGAAATGTGATTAATTAAAACAAAATACACATAGATCAATTCTTTAGGATGTAGAGAAACGGAAAAAACCTCTCCTGAGCTCAGAGGACGCCGTTGTTTCGAGTTATTCGTAAAACTAACTTTTTCAAACTTTTTCAAACTTTTTCCTGTACTCCCAAATGTACCAAAAATCGAAATGTGATTAATTAAAACAAAATACACATAGATCAATTCTTTAGGATGTAGAGAAACGGAAAAAACCTCTCCTGAGCTCAGAGGACGCCGTTGTTTAGAGTTATTCGTAAAACTAACTTTTTCAAACTTTTTCAAACTTTTTTCTGTACTCCCAAATGTACCAAAAATCGAAATGTGATTAATTAAAACAAAATACACATAGATCAATTCTTTAGGATGTAGAGAAACGGAAAAAACCCCTCCTGAGCTCAGAGGACGCCGTTGTTTCGAGTTATTCGTAAAACTAACTTTTTCAAACTTTTTCAAACTTTTTCCTGTACTCCCAAATGTACCAAAAATCGAAATCTATCAGAATAAAACAAAACACACATAGATCTATTCTTTAGGAAGTAGAGAAACGGAAAAAACCCCTCCTGAGCTCAGAGGACGCCGTTGTTTCGAGTTATTCGTAAAACTAACTTTTTCAAACTTTTTCAAACTTTTTTCTGTACTCCCAAATGTACCAAAAATCGAAATGTGATTAATTAAAACAAAATGCACATAAATCTATTCTTTAGGAAGTTGAGAAACGAAAAAAAACCCCTTTTGAGCTCTTCCGTGGGCTGTTTTTATTTTTTAGTAATCAAAGCTCTCTGATTGGTGTATAAGTTTTGTACCACGTGACGAGTAATCGTGTTCGTGGTCTTGATATGAAATTTATTAAAGTTGTGTTAAAATCGTCGTTTCCAAATGGGGGAAAATCCTGGTTGTGAACTTGGTAAGAATAGTTACTGATTACGATGATTTTCCATTTGGTACCTTTTTGGTTAATGGTGTGTAGCTGGGTATTCATAATTACAAAAAAAAAATTTTTTAAAGTTATCTAAAAGTCAGTTGCAGTGGCCCGTTACGTACAATACATTTTCTCTAGTATAAACCCATTTGCATAGTATATCATCGGTTTAGTGTTTTAGCCAGAGAAGATTTAATTATTACAAAAATGGTTTAAAACAAAAGCTAAAGTTTTAGCATTCTGAAGATAACAAACGCCGTGAGAAGGCTAAAATCATTCGGGTGCACTATTAGTAAGTCTGAAGAAATTTATAATTTATTTGATTTTTTTAAATAAAGATTTAGGGTTTATTAATAACGTCAAAATAAATTCGTGGTGCTCCTATGAATCTGTCAAAGATGTACCGGAACAAAGTTCTAAACTGAAAGGGATTTACAAAGCAGCTTGGTTGCTGAAGGCCGTCTCATGCGTTGATTTAACAACCTTATCAGGAGATGACACAAGTGAGGATTTAGTTATTTTTCCGTAAAATCTGAGCTTATGTTACTACAGACCTTTATATGATCAACAGGTAGCAATGTTTCAAGGCTTTGTTGCAAAGCTACACAGCCTATCTCTGAAGAAATTCTAAAAGATTTATGCTTCACAGTGGAACCATTTACAACTGCTGCTGTGTGTGTTTACCCTTCAAGGGTTAAAGATGCAGTGGAAACACTATCCAAATTTTCTTCCTCCCCTCAGATTGCTGCAGGTAAACATCAACAAAATTGCATTAATAAATCTTTACATCAATTCAGATTGTTCACTTTGACAAACTAAATACAATGGCTTTTTTTGAAATCAAATTCCAACATTTTTTTATTTAAAAAGAGTTACTGAAATTTTGTAACTGAATTTGAGTAATCACTAAATCCTTTCTTTTCAGTTGCAGCTGGTTTTCCTAGTGGACAGTATAATCTTAACTCGAGAATTATGGAAATCAAAGACTGCATTGAAAATGGAGCTTCAGAAATAGATATTGTTATTGACAGGTCTTTAGTTTTAACTGGGCAATGGGAATTATTGTATAATGAAATACAACAAATGAAGGTGAGATCACTTGTAATTTTTAATTTAGATCTCCAGATTGTATGATATGTAATGGCTTGATGATTTACAATGCAGTTTGAAATTATTTTTTCAGAAAGCCTGTGGTACTGCAAAAATGAAAACAATATTATCAGTCGGAGAATTAGGCAGTTTTAGAAATATATACAAAGCAAGCTTAGTAAGCATGATGGCAGGGTCTGATTTTATTAAAACATCTACTGGTAAAGAAACAGTCAATGCAACTTTACCTGTTGGCCTGATCATGATGAGGGCAATTCAAGATTATTATAAGAAAACTTCATATAAGGTAATCTTAATTTGTGATTGTATTATTTAATGCATTATGCCATGATAATTAATAACCCATGTGTTATTCTCATAGGTTGGTTTCAAAGCAGCTGGTGGTGTTAAAACTTGTGAAGATGCTCTCAACTGGTTGGTTCTTGTTAAAAGAGAATTAGGTTCTGAATGGTTAAATAATTCTCTGTTTAGAATTGGAGCTTCTTCTTTGTTAAGTGAATTAGAGAAAGAATTATATTTTTTAGCAAAAAATGTGGTACCTGCTCATAATGAATTTGCTTTGGGATGATAAAGCAAAGAGCAGCAGATTTTTTGTAAATTCTAAGATAGCAGGCTAAATAACACTTATAAAAAAAGGATTAAAGAGTCAGTTTTGTTTCCACTCATACATCATTATTGATATTGGGATCAAAATTTCATTTACTGTATTTGAAATTCTTATATATTTATTCCTAATTTCATTTACTTGAAACTGTTCCAATTGCTTTGGTATAAGAAATTATTTTGGTATATCATTTTAAAATTCAAATTAAGGCCATTAAGGATTTAACATTTCTGTAAAATTTCTTTTTAAGTGATTTCTAAAAGATCAAAATCAGAAGGTAGAGCAAATATAACTTTATCATTTAAGTTTATTTGTAATCAAAAAAATTCCAAGCACTCTGCAGACTCTGCAATCCTGAAAGAATGATCAGTTCAGTCATTTTAATTATATTGTATTTTCAGTTTTTTCAATGACAAGAATATATTTTTACAATAAAGATCATTAGATTTTTTTTCATTTTTTATCCTCTTTGGAAGTGCTTAAAAAAGTGAACTGCAGATGAAGATTTTGCTAATCCTTAAAAACTTTATTAAAGTTAGTTTAGCCCTTTAAGTATAATTTTTTTCCAATATCATTTTCTAATGGGTGAAAATATTCATTCATGCTTTAGACAAAAACAATGCATTATTTGCAATTGTTGGTTTGATAAAGTTTTACAATTACTTATAATCAACATGTTTATTTTTTTGTACATTTAGGGAAAAATCAAATTTTCCTTAAATTTTTAATAAATTTTTAACAATACCTATACTTAGAATAAATTGACTTTCACAAAATGATTCTATTGAGTCAATTCACACAGAAATGCATTTTACTGTACTTAATTATTTTTTACCTGACAATTCCCTTGCACTACTTATTATGCTCAAATTTAATAAGCTCAGTAATTAAGAATGATTACTTCTAAATAATATTTGTAAGTTTAGCAGATAATTTAACTTTTATTTGATCATTCACTTACACTTGAACTTAAACTTACCAGATATTGGAAGTAAACTTTAATTTATAGTGCAAACCTTGACCCTCTGGTTCAAGAAAACTTTGGTTAAAAAGACCTCTCTAAAGTATTAATTACAATTAAAATAAATTTTCTCATATATTTAGAAGTCCGTGTGTTTCGCCTTCATCAGAAGAAGCGTCGAATTCTTTTTTACAAGCAACCTTGTCGTTTTCTTCAGTCTTTAAAGCATCATTTTTATCACAGCCTAAATTGAAACTATAATTTGTGCTGAAGACTTGAAAAGTCTTAAATTTGATGTCACTCTGCTTGGAAGTGTCATCTTTCGATGTAACTTCAGACCCAGGCAGTAATGAATGTGATGAAACATTTACATTGGTGGCGTTGGGTTTGTGGCAATTGAACACCTGGGATTGGATTTCCGACTTGGACTGCTGAATTTTGGCAATATCAGAAGGCAGCCCAGGTTTTTCTGGCGCATTCTGAATGTAAATAACTCTGAAAGCATTCAATAATAGTCACTTATAATGTTTAAATGAAATGAAATTATTGGTTTTTCATAAGATTCCCAACCTGTTGTAAGCCTTCCACCGCCTGAAAAGGTTACTGTAGGCTTTACATTGAATATACATAAACACTACACCCCCTGAAAAGCCTATTGCAACCACTATCAATTTTGTCCAAAAAGGCCATTCCAATGCACCCTGCTGAAGCTCATCTGCAGTTCTATCTATCAGAACATACAAGGACCATGCCACACATGTCAGAGCAATTGCATGAAAGGTAACGCTGCACAACAATTTCTTCTTCTCTATTGGAGTCATCTGCAAGCTTTCCCACTGAAATATAAAACAAAGAAAAATCCTCAACATTGAGTAGACAGAACCTGCCTCAAGTTAGAAGGTAATTTCAGGATTTTATGACTTATCGTGAGGCAGACAATGGGGTTGGATTTTATTACCTGACTGAAAGATTTAAGTTTTGTGTGCATAATAAACTGGAACTTGCAGAGTTCACAGCATTTAATGTCAGAACTTTTGATCCATTGCTGGAGACACTGCTGATGAACCCAACGCAGTGATCCAGAACAATAGCAAGGAGCGACAAGGATATTTTCATTGCTATCCCCTTCACAGTGACAAATTCTACAATATGAAACAAACAAATACAGCATTAAGATTTTATTTGCATTCAAATTTTTTCAACTGCAGCTGCCAGAGATAAATTTTAAAATTAAACAACAAATATTAAAAAAAACTATTTAAAAAGTTTTTTTCTTTTAATAAAAAATAAGGGTGGAAAAATTTTTAAATAAAACTTCCAAGTCATTTTCTCTTTTTTTAATATTACTTGATTTCAAAGTATGAAGATATGAAGGGTTTTAGAAGTTGAGATGATTCTTTTTTAAAAGCCAAGCTTATGAAAAAAAAGTTATGGCAGTCGCAGACAATGAATTAAGTTATTTTTTTTTGCGTTCATGTAATAAATAAAATAATCTTATCAGGCAATAGACTAAACAAAAAAAATCTTACCTACAAATATCTTGACTTGCTGATAAAGTTGATGTTTCAGAGGGGCAAGCTCCTGGAGCCTCTGAGCTTTGATAAGTAACAGTACTTTTATCTACTTTCCAATCGACATCCTCCACCATTTCATTATCGTTCTTCAATCGAATATTTGACGTTATTTGAATGCTCTTTAAAGTCATTTCAACCTGAATAAGAGGACCGATCCCCTATCAGGCTTCATTTTTTAACTTTTAAATCTGCGGGGTTCACACATTTTTTCCACCAAAAAGTGTATTTCAGAAAATGATGCTTTCAAGAGTTTAATCTGATAATTTTATAATTGTCAAACTGTCAATAAAAATTTTTTGTAACTTATGAATTTCTTACCGACAACTATTAATATAAATATGAACTTGGAGTAATCTATCATAATTTCGCATAGAAAAAGAAATGGTGACAATATATTAAACTGATGTTACTTCAGTGGATATTGCCATGACACTATTCACTTACAAAAACAAAAATAAATAATAATAACACTGCATTATTATAGAAATGATCATTTCATTTTACTTCTGCTTGAGGCAACAAGACGTCTGAGTTATTTTCAGTTGGCAACATTAAGATGTAATGTCTGCAAAAAAGGGAATAAGAACAGATCAAGTTTAATTATATTTTTTAATAATTTTTAATATTTATTTTAATGCATGTTGTTAAAGTATCAACTTTTTGTATAATTAAATTAAAAAAATAAAATATTGTTTAATTTTATTAAGTCCACAAGTGACTACTGTACCTCTTTTACCTCTCTGTAATTTTTTTTGAAGAAAATAAATGATAAGGATATGACATTATGAACAATAAAATGATAAGGAGAAAAAGTTCGAGGGAAGCTTCACTATATTTATTTAAAAATTGAAGAATAAATCAAATTTTATATTGAGAAATTTTATTTACAAGACGACTTAGTCAATGAAGATGTAATTTAACTATAAGACAAAAAATTATCTGAGCTAGTTTGCATGGAATAATATTCGTTAAAAGAATTTCACTTAAATGGACATATAAATATACCGATGGATTTTAATAATAAAATGAAAAAATGGGAAAATTCCAATGAACCTGAACTTCACTAATTACCTGTTCAAGAAATTTTGAATCTTAAACTAGAGCAAAATTATGTCGACTTGTTGTAGTTCAACAACCGTTGCTTCAGTTTGTTGCATCAATAGAAGCAAACAGTGATTCAAAAAGTAATAAGATAGGTTATTAGATTTATCTAAGTATGGAGGTGAGTAAAACTTAAAAAATGAAGTATTTTATAGAGTTTTCTGTGAGGAAAATATTTTATTAAAGAGTTTAATTATTTATTGATAAATAATTGTATTTTTTAAATCCGAAAATGACAGCATGCTGGCTTTTCGGCTTATGGACGTATACGTTACCAAAATGGCGGACAACAATTAATGACAATTTCATTTCCTTTCGATTTAATATTTGTTATTAGGATCAGAAAAAAGAAGAAATACAAGAAGTCAATCCTGAAGGAGAAAACTGTTCCGAATTTAAACATCCTCTTCAGAACACTTGGACACTATGGTACTATGAGAGTGATAGGTCAAAGTCATGGGGAGAAAATCAACGGGAAATATTTAGTTTCGACACAATTGAAGACTTTTGGAGGTAAACCTTGCTTTCCCGCCCTTTAAAAAATGGATTTGGGTTTTTTAAAAGTTGACAGTTCCAAATCGTCACATTAAATTAAAATTATTCCTTCCTTTTTAATTATTAGAATTTTTGCAATTTGGAAAAATGACAAAATATTTGGTAGTAATCATTCAATCCATATGTTATAGTTTTGAGCACAATAAAATTTTTACAACGCTTTAAATATGCTAAAGTTTAAATCCTCTTGAATACAGTGTTTGTTTGTATGGAAATCATTTTACAGAAAAAGAGGATTTGGTATTTAATGTGCCTTTCCATCTGACAGCTCTGTTGTCTGTATATAAACCAAAGTTTTTAAGTTTTTATATTTGCATCAGCAATGAACATGTGTAATAGTTATTTATTAATTTTACTAATCAGATGGGAATTTTATGATTAATGATTCAATTCCAGAAAATTTGCAAAATTTGCTGAAAGTAATATTTTTTTAAGTAAGAAATATTATCTGAACTGCAGTCTAATTTTTAGTAGTGTGATAACCATGTCAAAACCTTGTTTCATTAGAAATTTTTTGGGTTTTGTTGAATAAAAATTGATTAATTCACTTGCCAAGTAAATTTTAAGGCATTTTATGTTAAGTTTCCAGTTCAAAATCATTAGGCTAATGAGAACTCATGAAGAATGTAATTTTTAAAGATATTACTATAAATGTATGTTATTCACAGTTTGTACAACAACATAAAAAGACCAAGTGAACTTAAACATGGCTGCGATTACTCATTGTTTAAAAAAGGAGTTAGACCAATGTGGGAAGATTCAGCCAATAAACAAGGAGGTCGTTGGCTTATTAATCTGGAAAAGAAGCAAAGAAACTCTGATCTGGACAAATACTGGTTGGAAATTGTAAGGGTTTTTATTGTACACCAAACTTTGGCATTGGATTTGAAAAGAATTGATTTTTTAATTTATGGTGTCTATTTCAGATTTTATGTATGATTGGTGAAGCATTTGACTCATATTCTGATGAGGTATGTGGGTCAGTGGTTAATATTAGAAATAAAGGAGATAAAATTGGCTTATGGACTGCCAATGGACAGCAAGCTAATTCTGTCATGGAAATCGGGTGAGTAATTATGATTTATATTGGCAGGAGCAAAACAGGAAATTAGATAAAGGTGAAACAGTTACTGTGATGGTGGTTGTTTTTTTGAACAATTATCAGTCATTTTAAAGAATGTTATCATCCATTTTGTATTGAATATTGTTTTGCTTTTGTTTCCCACTTATCAAATAATTACGTCGTCATGTTAAAATTATTAATTTAAAATTGTTTAGGCGTAAGATAAAGGAGCAGCTAAAAATTCCAAAAAACGTGACCCTCGCATATCAAATACATAAAGATTCAATTCAGAAATCCAGCTCAATCACCAGGAATTCGTACGAAGTATAATGCGGTCTTCATTAGTGTTTCCATTTTTTGCTTTAGTTACATGTACATAAGACTTTTTCCACCTCTTGAAGTGTGTTTGTAAATAAAAAGGAACAAAAACAATATATATTATTTAATTTCATTTTTTTTTTATACTCGAAAACAAATATTTAAAAATTTTAGCTTTCGGAAATTTTCTTGCGTTTCATTTTATAGAAACTCACGGAAATATTTGAATATAAGGAAGACCAAATGAGGTATTCGATGAACTTTTAAAATATTAATTTAATCATGCGGGAGTACCATGGCCCACAGTTATTTTAATTAATTAAAACAAATTGCTTAACATTCTCGAGAGTTTGTCACTTTCACCTAAGCATGTTTAACTTAATTTTTAGAAAAAAATTAAAAAAATATTCTTTTTTAAGAGTTTGTTATTGTCCTACAGGATAGGTCACATTTTTTTAAATAAAAAAAAAATCTTTGGACTTTGTAATTTTTCGGGTTTTTGCTTGAATTTATTTATTTTTTCGCATACGGTTTAGTTATAATTGAAAGGTGGCCTGGTAACTACTAAGGTGCGGACACTGGCCAGTTTCAAATTGTCCCCGAGAAGTGGGAATGTTTTTGGAGAGAAAACCAAAAAATTGTATCTTGAATGAATGAGCCATTTATTTATATTTGATTCATTTGTTTGTTTAATTGAAAAAAAAAAGATTGTTTGATAAAATTGTGAAATTAAAATAGATTTTTTATTTGATTTGTTATAAATATAGCTTAATTTAAAAATGGTAACACAAAAAGTTTCTTTTGGCAGTATATATCATTAATATCCTTTTGATCCGTTAAAAGGGCAAACTGAATTATAATTAATTCGAAAATTACATTATTATATATAAATATTTTAACAGCAAAAGGGATCTCATTTCAAAATTAACGCTGAAGTTAAGAAAAAATTCGCCGGATATTTTCTTTGAAAAGCCGATGTTACCCTTAGTTTAAACTCATTTATTATGGAATTCTGAACCAAAAGGTCAGAAATGTAACATGAAAAAGTAAACCGATGATCCATATCGGTAATTAAATACAATTTCTGTCTGAAAGGTTCAGAAAATTAAACGCATTTTGTAAAAGCCAATAATTTATTTAGTTAAAAACAACACAAAGTAAGGATAATTAAAATGATGACAGAGTATCAACAATGAACAACACCTTGAAGAGTGCTGATTTAAACTACTTTTTAACAAACCTAAAAAAAAAGAGTAAAACTTTGGGCATTAATTTGAACCGTCCAAAAAAAAAAATAATATCCTGCATAATGTTTACAACTCACTTTTCAACAAGAGTTTCTCTTAGTGCAACTTTTCTTCGCCACCAAGGCATCCAATAGTCTTAATTTGGCTTTTGTCTGCTTGTAATTAGCATAGATTCCTTCTATGACGAGTCTGTCTTGTTTCTGAATGCGTCTTCCGGCCACGGACTGAAAATTCTCTTCGAATTCCTTCAGGCGTCTCCGCAGTTTCTTTTTCTCTTCCCTTGCACATTTTTGCTGCTCCAGTAATTGGGACCTGAAATAAACCGGATTGTCATTTCCCTTTCAATTTATGAACTGACAATCCGCACGAACTCACAAAGAAAGCGCGTGAAGATTCTCTCCTATTGAGTCGGAACTGGAAGAGCTGTTTTGGGTGTCGTCATGCTGAGACAGTGAATGCTCGGGAGGCATTGCGAAATCAAGTCCTTCGGGAGCGGAGAGTGTTCCTTCCCCGAAATCGAATGACGTGGAAGGCGAAGTTGTGAATTCCATTGCCTCGTGCTCCAAAATGGTCGCCAGCTCACCGGTGCTGTTATTCAGTTTCCCCTGGACACAAAAAAATACAATTGGCTGAGGCTTTCAAAGAGACAGTTTATAACAATTGAAATAAAACACTCACCCCCGAACTGCGGACGACCAGTCTTTTTAAAGACCGGTACCTTTGATACAAAGGACGAACCAAATCTCTGTCCTCTCTCGCCACGGGACGCCCGAACACATTTTCCAGGTACAGTAGGGCTTTCTGAACGGCCAGCTTCTCCTCGAGGAGATCTCCTCTGTTCATTTCCGACAATTCGCTCGATCTCCCGCTCTGCTGTCGCTTCTCTTGCAGTCTCTGAAAGTGAAAATCCGCCCGTTAATTTCCACCCCAATTTTTCCGGCTCTGTCAGCGAATAACGGCTGTTTTTTGACACCTTTTCCACTTCCAGCAAAACCTCTTCCATGGTTTTATTGCTTTTCGAATGTTTGAAGGAATTTGAGGAGCCGCTTTGCGGGACGTTTTCTAACGACGTCAGGAAACTTAATTCCTTTGAAGATGATTGTTCTTCTATTAAGTCTTCTCGGAATTCTGAAAAATTTTTTCAAAACTTAATGAGTATTTCAAGTGCAACTGGGGAAATCATGGGGACACAAAGTCAACTTTTGTATAATATCGGGGCTCACAAATAACAGTTACTAACGCTTTAATTGCGTTCTCAGTCTGCTTAAGTCTGAGCACAATTTCTTGATGTCTTTATTGGCCATTTTGTCAGCTTGCGAAGGCCTGTACCCGAATTCCTTCTGGAATCCCTCTTCGTACTTCTTCAGTTGTCTTTTGATTCTGAAAAGATAAGTTTCTCTTTTCGGTGCGATCGAAATTTTTCCCCACTCGACAAATTATTTCCATGTTTTGCTTACGTGTTTATTTGCTTGGCTAACTTTTTTTCCTGCGAATAGAAATTGCCGTGTCGGATGTTGTGGTCTCGCGGAGGTGATGGCGGCATGCTCGGGTCTGTGTTGAGCAGCCTCATCACGAGGGAATTCCTCGGAGAGATTAGCACTTCCAAGGACGGTCCCTCTGCCTCGTCCTGCCAATAAATGAGGACATTTATTCAATTAAAAAGAATTTCTAAAGAATAGCGGAATAAATATAGAGTTTGGGTTTGGGAAAAACTTTAGTGTACCTCTGGAGACATGACTTTTCCACGGCTCGTTATCGGTTCGCTTCCTTCCATTTGCTTATGCAGAGTTGAAATATCCAAAGCTGGAGGCGAGGAAGACACTCCCGGAGAAGGAGATCGGTTCCTCTCCTCCCTGTCCAGGCCGCCCTCGCTCCTGCAGGAACCTTCCGTGGGGTTGTCCGCCTTCGGCTGAGATGGCTCCCCGTAGGTCTCCCTCTTCTTCTTCGAGCCTTTCGTCTTTCTCCTTCCCAAAGACCTTCTTCCTCTGGGAGGCGCCGCGGCCCTGGAGAACCTTTCGCAGCTTCTGATCCTCTCGTGCTCCAGTTCTTCCATGTTGTGGAACATTCCCTCCATGCAGAAGGTGCTCTTTCTGAACTTTCCCTCCTTCGCCTCTCCGCCTTTCTTTTCCTCCGGCGCCGTTATCGAATTTATCTCCTGCAGAACTCTCACCCTCGAGAAGTCCTCGTGGCTGCTCACCCTTCGTATGTTCAGGTCCTTGTTTTTGTTTTCGGTGTCGTCTGGCCGTTCCTCCGAGCTGGATCGAATCACCTTATTTTCTTGTTTGATGGACCCCTCGCTGTCCAACCTTTCCTTGCGCTTTCGGGGTTTCAGAACTATTTCTGCGGTCATCGAGGGCGGCTCCTGAGATATGTCCGCATTGATTTCGCGGAGCTTTTTCCCCGCCCAATTCGTTTTCGCCAGGCAAATCGACATGTCGCTTTTGCTCGGGATGTTCTCCGTGTCCATGTTTTCGTCGAAGGTCTGCTTCGACGACTTCGTCTTGAGCCCTTTCGTGTTCTTGCATTTGCCCAAATCCTCATCCATTTTGGGCTTGGGGTGCACATGATCGACCAAACTCTCCTTTTCGTAGTACTCTTCTGCGTTGTCGTGGCACTCGCGCTGACCTCTCGACGGTACAGAATTAACAGTTTCCTTTTTCCCCTTCCGACCGAGCAGGATAGTCCCCGTTATGATTCGTTTCATTTTTGAAAGTCGAGATTCCTAAAAATATAAAAAAAAAAATTCATCATGAAGTTTTCCACCCGTTAAACCCGTTTCAGAAAGTCATTTGTACTTTGATATTTTTTCCCAACTTCTTACTTTGCTTTAAGTGGTGCAATTACGGGAATAACTGCCGGCGACGGATAAACGCATGAATTTATTCGTGCGAATAAATAAATGAGCCTTAAGATAAGTTTAAATCTTTTAAATACAGCAGCGGATTAAATGGGTGAAGGTCCTTTTATTAAGGGGGAAAAATTTCAATGATACCTCGTTTCTTTCACCCGTTACTTCGACCAACAAACCGTTGGTCCGTTTCTCCGTTTCCCGAAACCACAACTATACTTTTCACGAGCACGAAACCACTTTTTATGAATTTTTCCCGGCAAAATCATCAAGAGCAACCATGACAGAACCAACCTGCGTAGAATCCCCCGCATGCATGGGTATTTACTGTAGAATCCCAAGAATAAATGAAAACTCCTTGCCTCTATCTTCCGCGTTTCGTCTAAGAATTTGCACGCACAGAAAACTGTCTAGTCGCAAGAAGCTGCTCGATCAGCAGTCTCATTCAGAGAGGATTTTAACTGACTTTTCTCTTAATAAAGAGGTCACACAATGCGAATACGTCTCAAACCGATCTGGAACTCAAATTCCCATTGCGAACCGTGAAAAACTCTCCTCAACTAATTATTGGGACAAACAACGTCAAAAACTAAATTTACCCGTCCCACCATTTATATACATTTATGCCGTTGGCAAGCACATACTACAACAACAAGAGAAAAACTAAAAAAATTTTCCCGGGAAAAACAAAAGGCATTTAATACCCCGTTAATTAAATTTAAGCCTTTCCTTTGGCACATTAACTCAATGAAATCTGCTTGAAAGTCTTCGACTGTCAACTCGAAAGGTGAGGATTTCATCGAACAACCTGTTCAAATAAACTTTTCTTTCGCCTGTGTTTTTTTTTCTTTTATATTTTAAACTGTTATTTCTTTTTGTGATTTTCCTTCTTTTACGATTCATCAGAGTTGAATCTTCCTGCCTTATCGCATACGTGCCATTGCACTTTTTCTTTTGAGAGACAACCGGGCCTGGTCACGTTTGCCCCTATCTCCATTCTTTTAGTTATACGCGTCCCCAGAGTCATTTTGACAGTTTGCAAACTGATTGTCAGCCTTCAGGAAAAATTTTGCTTCGATAATGAGAAAAACAGAGCCGACGACGGTTCGAGGAAATGGAGAAAGACCTGAAAGAGACATTGTTGAGCACTCCAACGTATTGAAAAAGTGCAAGAGAGAAAGAAAAAATACACCAAAGGAAAGAGATTAAGGAGCAAGAGAAAATATTAAAGTGACGTAATAATAAAGACGACCGAATCGAACAAAAATAAATAAACAAAAAAGAAATAACTTACGAGGACCTTCAGTAATTCCACAAAATTCCTCCTCATTCAAAAGCGATTGAGAGTAGTGCGAAAAATTAAACACAGAAAATATATTTGCGCACGAGAAACTACAATTTGGGGTCACTCATAAATATAATAAACGCAATTACTTTTCTTTCCTCGAAAGCTCGCTCTGATTCCTTATCTGGAAAGTTCCCAACTAAAAATTTTCTAATTTCATCCAACATAACATCTAAGCTGATTATCCATAAACTCCCATTTGATCGGGTGCGAGTCACTCGAGGTTTGAAATGAGCTTTCGAGATCAATTATTACAGCAACAATGGATGAATCCGCGTTGGCAACAGGAACGACACACAAACTAAACGTTACCCATATCATCGTCTGACTTATATAATTTACGAGTGATTCCCTTCAAGATTACAACTATCTGGTTCATCACGATTTTCGCTTTTTCTCCTCTTCGGCTCTGCCTGCCATCGGTGGCATCACTCGCCCCTGAAAATATTCATGAAGAACTCAAGCCTTTATGCTGTCACGAACCTCCTGCTCTGCGCCGCGCAGAGAGAACTCAACCAATCGTGACATGGCGAGATTTCCTGAGTTCTCATGGAAAATAACAAACCTCGAGAGGGACGGAACGAAAACAACAAGCAGATGACAGGAGCACCTATCGGAGGAATATCAGAGAGAGCTTTAAACCCGAACTCTTATTTGTTTAAAACTTTGACTGATAATGTGATTACAGTCACTTTGCAGATATATTGATAGTTTCTGAAGGTATTAAAAATTTTCAGGTCCTGTCGGAATTTTTCATCTCTCTTCTTGAGTTGGAATACAGAAGAGTAAATAAATAAATGTAAATGCATTTTTACCCTATCTCTCTCGAAGGCATTAGGGACAAGTTGGAATACAAATAAGATAAGATCCTTTTCGATATTTAGAGAAATTCCGATGAATTCTCCATGCAGTGGGCAATAAGTGGGGTTTTTGCTTTTTTTGACTCTTTTAGCACTCTAAGTGTTACGATGGGCTATTTTTAGATTTGCTCGAAGCTTATTCAAAGAACTCACAGATAATAGGGAAAACCCGAAAACAAAAGATTCTGACATAATATTTTGGGGAACTGAAACCTTATACTGAGTACTGATTTTCCGAATCATTATTTCAGCTTTTTATTGAGACGTAATTTTTATATAAATTCTTCTGACTTTTTCTGGCCATTTCATTCGATAATTAATTGCCATCTTAAAGGTAAGTTTTTGATCCCTTTGCAAAATATTAAGTTTTATTTTGTTTGTTTACACCAGTGAGGGCCAACCTTTGATAATGTGCGGGCCAAACGTATAAGAAAACTAAGTATGGGTTTTTAAAATTAGTTTTTACTCTCTTCTCATTTTCCCTTTTTCTCTTTTTCTTCTCATTTCCTCCTCTTTTCTTTTTCTCCTTTTCTCCTTTTCTCTTTCTTCTCATTTACTATTTTTCTCTGTCTTCTAATTTTCCCCTTTTCTCTTTTTCTCATTTTCTCTTTCTCTTTCTTCTTAATTTCTGCTTTTCTCTTCTCGTTTTCTCCTCTTTTCTTTTACTCATTTTCCCCTTTTCTCTTTTCTCTTTCTTCTCATTTCCTTCTTTTCTCTACGATCTTGTTCTCACAGCTATTGCTTTTGCCTCTTGTTTCCGGCTTTACCCCTTTTACATTTTTATGCAAGCAGTCCTTTTGACTTTTATGACCGAATGGATTCGAAAGCGTAAAAGTAAATTTAAAATTATTCCCAAAATTAAGAAAGAATTTCAAATTGAAGTTATTCTAATATTAGCGTACGGTCATAACCCTTTATTCAAAAATTAAAATGGACTGAAATCACAAAATACGTATGTGAATATAAGAATAAAAGTGCGGGCCAACACCTTCACGGGCCGGATCTGGCCCGCGGGCCGTAGGTTGGCCATCATGGGTTTACACTAATGTTTAAAAATATACTTTTGGCGACAGAAATACAAATTCGTCACTACAAAATTTCCAAATCTGTATCGTTTACGATCATAAACAAATAAAATCACTCGCAACCTCTTTCAAGACATTAGGAAAAGAAAAATAACTTACGATAACGCGGAGGAACAATCTCTTGATCAAAATCAAAATTTTATTCATTTGATACGGGAGTTATTGATATGATCCACTCGGCGCACAAAGACCGACGCGTAATAAATTTCCCCGGCGAGAGAAAAACTGAAGAAAGCTCTTTTCCGATGCTGCGGGAACCTTGGACCGAAAGAAAACCCGTCTCTCGTAAATGGGACGAGGTAAGAACATAAAAGAGAACAAAGTCTGAGTTCCCTCGATTGCCAAAATTAAGGAAAAGCGACCGTCGCGGTTAGCGTCCGCCAACACTGTATAATTCATACTTAAACGCGCGCTTCCACTTCCTTTTTCGATCTTTCATTCGAGCGTGAATGAACGATTGGAAATTACACTGTAAATTGGTTAATTTCCCTTCCTGAGGCTGCAGCGTGAAAAATCAAATCGGCCTTTCGTCTTTGACGTCAATATCCATCAGCGGACAATGCCGGGACTAATTTTAATGGCGTGCGTGCAGACGCGAACCTGTCGCGTTCAACGCCCATTTCTTTGTCCGAACTCACGGAATCATATAAACTGTGGACCGCAATGAAAGAAAAGACATACGATTAATATTAACGTAACTTCTTTACATTTCCCTTGAGATTTTTTTTTTGTGATAAAGCAACCAAACCTTCGCAATTAAGTTTTGTTTGCTGTTAAAAAAAAAAAATTGGTTCACCTACTTTTCGACTACAACTCAAACATTGTCTGGCATTGAAAAAAGTAGTTTTCCCAGTTTTCCCTGCGAATGTTTCTAAGCTCGGATTTAAAGAAATGATGCAAGACCATTCCCACAAAATAAACAAATGCTTTACTGATTTAAAGTTTTCGCGGGATTATTTGAAAAAAAAAAAACATATTCATGCAAAAAAAATATAGTTGCAACGTAATGGAGAACACCAAAGCTCTGATTATTCAAATTATTTAATTCAATCTTATCTATACGGAGTCACACAGATAATGATTTCTATTTTTGAAATGACATTAAAAATGATAAGTATTATATAAAAAATTCTGACCACCCGATTTTGATTAAAATGAATTAAAAAAGGCGATAAAACAAAGGGGGAAGAATATTAATTAAATCTTAACGAACTTTTGCGACAGTTGTCACAATCGAAAACACGTGAGTCAAAAATAAGTTCAAAGACATGGTCAATACAGAAATGACCGGAGACAGATAAGATTGCGAATTATTTCAAATCGCTCAATAAATCCGAATCACTGTACAACACTAATAGGAAAATCTGTTAAGCAGATTCAATCCTTTGTGTCTATCTTCATAATATACAGTATTAATACGGGGAAAATTTGTAATGAGAATAGTTTAGAACAAAGATAAAAATATTCCATGTCATCACAGTATAACCGCACATATCTTTGGATCGCTTACCTTATCTGAAGAAGTTGACGTCGTCTGTATGGTGGGGTTGTCTTCTTCGAATGTAGAGCAGAAGGTAGGCCGTCTCATAACGATGGCTTCGCACTCTTCGTCCGCCCAGCAGCACTGCAGGGGTTTAAAGATTCAATTAGTTCAAATTTTGAGCGAGAAAAGCGGAGTGTTGGCGGCCCGGGACCCGAACAAGTGTCACGAAGAGGGCCGCTAATTAAATCAGTTATTCTTCTGATTGCGCACAAATGAAAATGATTCTCTCAATTGCGAAGTCAAAGATAAAACGATAGTGATCTTTCGGGAAATCGTAAGCGCAGCCGCCAGAGTCTCCGCTCAAACTCATGAGATTAACTAAAAAACTTATGCGAAAGTGATAAAAAAGTGGTACTTACAATACAATCTTTTGCCAAAGTCCACAGACCGGAAGGACCGCGGCTGCTTTGAGTGACAAAATAAATTTTGAAGAAAATTAGGGAGAAAAACTAAATCACTAAATGAATTATTCACTTAGCACCACTGATTCTACTTCTTATTATTATCAATATTAGTAGCAGTATTATTTACAGAAATATAAATTCACTGATACTAATCACGCACGGCTCACAATTAAAGCTTTCACCTTTATTTATCTTTCGTAATGGATAGATGTATATATAATTAAACAATTTTATATATATATAATATATACACAAAATAAATACCGTTTAACTTTTTTCCGGATAATATTTGAGAGATCACATTTAATTATTTTTTCCAAAAAATTGCTTCTCTGATTAGTGTCCTTTATGGTAAGTCATATGTTAAAACGATCGACAGATTATGCATATTTATAACTCCGCGATCGAAATAATAAACTTAAACAGCGTACGAATTAAAAAGGAAAATTAATATTGTTAAATTTCCCAAATTTTTCCTTTTTTATTCCAATACTATTAATCAGTTTCTTTTTAAATTTTCAACTGTCATTAATTTTTGTACTTGCGTTTTGTTATTTAATATAAATAAATGTTTTGTTCAAATATTCATTTGTTGACTTCAGGTTTTTTTTGTTTTTTCCAAGACGATATTTTCCTTTTTATGGCAAAATAAACAACAAAAACTCAAAATTTTCCTCTGCGTTTATTACCATCAGTCTAAAACCTGATTTTTTCATTTTTTTTATTTTTATTTAATACTGTAATTACTTTTCGTCGCTCCTGTGACCGTTCCAGTGTCATTCATAAATAAACAACTAATTTGTGAATTTTTTTCTTTTTTAAATCACTTCCTATTTTATTTTCTGGAAGAGAGTCCCGGCATATCGCGGTCCCGACACATGATTGCTTTTAGTGTATTTATGGCTGTTTCAAAAAATGTGTTGATACCAATCTTAGGTTGAGCATTGATCAAATCACTCACAGGTTCGTCGTCGCGAACCTTTTTAGTCTTTCTCCCCGCTACAGTCTACCTGGAAACAGAAAAATAAACATAATATATATATTACGCATAATAATATAAAATTTACAGTGAACTTCTCCGGTAAATAATAATACTCCTCAAATCGCCAATAAATTTTTTAAGCGAAGTCACTCCACACAACGATTCACATTGAATTAATGATGGTGATACCAATAATGAATGACCAAAGTGAGAGGGTATTTATAGTCGTATAAGGTATAAGGAATGTTTATTACATCGTTAATTGTACCGTTTATTATTATGTCTAAAAAAGGCTAACTGACATACATAGTTTTCGAGCAATTTTGCCTGGTTTAAAATGGGAATTTATCGAATGGAAAACTGTATGAATATTTTGAAAAGATTGTGTGACATCGTGCAAAAGTCGAAGAGCAAAAGAATCCGACTGGTGTTTCTGTTTGTTTTCAGATCAAATATTGTTTTGAAAATTCCAAATGTCCTCAATAAATAAGTAGGAGTTCTTAGAAGATCATTCAATACTTTGTACGAAATGGCGTTATTAATGAAATAGCCGAGGAGAAATATGAAAAAAATTTTGAAAGTGAACCGAAGATAAAAGAAAACATTTTTTGAAATGGAAAGGAATCCGACTTTTACAACCGCATAAAATGAAGACCTCAGGTTTCCCCAGGCTGAACAAGAGACTGCCTGGTGACAAGAGCGTCGAAAAAAGTTGCAAAACTAGTTCATTCGTTTATTAATTAATCACCCGAAAGACTCGCACTAACAGGTTTTTACACAAAGTCCCTTCAAACGTTGTATTTCTGTCCGGACATTTTTTAATTGACATATTTTAGGCTTCGAGAATTGCTTGTTAAGTCCATTCGGTTTTTTTTGCACATGTTATGCATTCACTGAGTCATTTTAGGGCCTTTAAAGAATAATTGCTAAAAGGCGCAATTCTGTTCTTCCGACAAATATTGGCGGAGAGAAAGAATAATTAATTTTTTATTGAATTAAAGTTTTAAATCTGTTCAATCCAAATATCATATTTCTGTGTACATTCTATATTTACTCATTTTCAAAGAGAATCTGATGTAAGCGCGTCAGAAAAATCAAATTATTTACTTATCTGAGGAGTGGTTTGGTTGGATTTATAAAATCTACTTTATAGCACCGAATAAAAGGATTAACACTTGAGATTATCCAATTTTTATTTTGCTCTCGCCTAATTTTCATCCGCATAATATCTCCCGTCTTAATCCAAGCTTTAAAGCCTTATTCTCCAAAAAAAAAACTCCTGATTGTATCTCTCTAAACTGCGAAGGAACTTTTTGCATATGTTCTTAACTCTTTAAGTCGCCGCTTTTAACTCAAAATATATAAAATTCTTTAACATTTTATAATAAAGATAATGAAAACCCAAAGTAATACAAAAGCATTTCTTCTCGTTACAGAAAAACAAAATCGCATCGCCAAAACTAATTTTAAAACATGTAAACAAATTTAATGAAAAAAAAAACTTTTTCTTTGGTAAATTTCCAAGTCTCGAGTATGGCATGCAAAAAGAAAGTGGCAGATAAGTCAGCAATATTAACGTGGATTCGCCGGGGAAATTTTTTGTTCGACGAAAGGTTAACACCGGCAATTTATCTTTGGAAAATGTCATTTCTGCTCTTTGAGCAGTCCATTGCGGGCATACAATTAAAATGTCGGGCGGCTTAAAAACTTTTCCAATGACATATTGATTCAACGGCTGACACTCAGCGATTCTGAAATCATTTATTCTAAGGAGCAGAGGCTCACTGCATATTTATGAATATCCACGAGAGTGAGATTTACGATCTGTAAATCACTCAAATACTCACACACACACATACATAAGTCTCCAGTATAAAACTGAATCGGAGTTTAATTATTTAAAATTGTTTGTGAAAATAATGCCGTACTTTTCCATTTCAAAGCATTTTATCACATCCACGATTTTTAATCCACCTGATTAGATTTCATTTGGAAATTCATGCCAGAATATGTGTGACAAAATATTCCTACGAGACTCTGCAAATACCATTTTTTTTCTCTCTCAATGCTTCCGATTATGTTTCGCATAAGAAAAAAAACCAAAAGATGATTCAATTACTAATGAGTTCCTGCGTCTGAATTTATTATCTGTTTTTATGTGTCTTGGAATATTTTTGGAGCGATTGCTCACGTTTCCGTTGTAAACAACTCCGAAGAACAACTTTTATTGCCGCAGCTGCAGGTTATCCTGCTGAAAGAAAATTAATTCTGGATTCAGATAAAATAATTTAAACTTTTCAACAAGAAAAAATCAAAACTGTACAGACGGATACAGTTGAACTATCACACAAATAATATCGGAATAAATTTATGACTGCAATATAAGTAACCAAATCTTTCCGTAATAATTTATTTTCGTTGTCAACTCCAATTCGTACAAGTGCGTAGTAAAATCTGGAAAAACTCTAAAATATTTCGAGGGCTGCTTCCGGTTTTGAAATCTGGAAAACTTTTCAAGTCTTATCTCCGATTCGATTGCACCCCCATTACAGAACGCTGAAATAAATCACTTTTGTCTCCTCCTTCGTAAGCGAATGCAGCAGACGGTTATCGTAATTTCTGCTCAAAACAAACAACTCCTCCAAAGTTCTATTTTTAAAACGCGCTTTCGCGTAGTTTGGATAAAATATACCTTAGGAAGTGAAGACTTTCTGCTTTCCGACGAATCATTTGGAATTTTAAAACAAAATCCTAAAATCCTTCAAAGTCATAATTTCCAATCGTTCCCCGCAGAAGGCGGATTTCCTTCATTTTCAGGGAGTGTAAATGCGCTTTCGGGGAAAGAGGCGGACAAAACACAAACATAAAACTGGGTTATTCGTTCGAACCTCCCCTTCCCCCCCCCCTTTTACTCCATTCCTCGGCTTTGATTTTCTCGTTTTTACGTTTCATTCTATCGTCTCAACTCATTCCCGGGGTTTTTTTCAAAAATAATTTTAAGTTTCCGTTGGAAGCAAAAAGTAAGCTATTTTTAGTCTTTAAGCCATCCCGGCCATGTCTCAGATAAAAATAAAAGCGGTAATTTACTTGACCATAATATTTGAAGATTTTAAGGAGAGGACATGAAAAAATGGCCTTTTATGATTATTATCTTCATATTAATTTTGTTTAATCCTCTCAGCAACCCCCGGGATTTTCGTGGTATTTTTTTTTGTACAGTTTATGGTTGTGGAAAATGTCACGTAAAGGTCAATTCCACAATACCCCTTTCATCCCCTCGATCAATGGCACCCTTTTGTATCATTCCAAGTGCCGTTCGAATGGATGAAATCACAAATTTTTTGTACGGGTTTTCGGGGAAATTTATTATCCATTTTCTACATCTTATCGAGATTAATTGAAAAGAAGTCGTGACGTATTTCTTCCCCAAGATGGAGTCGCATTTGGAAGAATCATTAATGAATGAGCAATAAAATGAATGAGAGTATCAAATAAAAATCAAAGGTGAAATTGTTGTGTCAATTTAGGCAAGGGAAATGATATTGTTTACCAATTAGAGCCAAACTGTGTTGACCGTGTGTCCGAATGATGGAGTTCTTCATGTCAGGGAGACTAAGGAGACAGAAGTTTCGCATTCGACCGGCAGGAATGCATAGAATCATCAAAAAATTATGTCAAGTTTGCCGATTCATTGAAAGAGTTCGGAACGAAAGGGGAAAGACACCGAAGGGAGACGGGGGAGCGGAAAAACCTGCTCGGAGTAAGCACTACGAATGGCACCGATGCAATTTCAGCGATGCACGTGATTCCATGTAATATCGCGTGTGCACGTGAGAGCCGGCTTATTGGAACAGATTTGCAGTTGAACGATAACGGGGGAAAAGCTGTCGAAAATGCTTTCGGGGTCCACGAGAATTGCTT